>BDMB01000008.1:2797364-3247805 GCA_016859785.1 Macrotyloma uniflorum | reverse complement strand
AGTGAAAAGGTTGTTTTGGTTGGGTGTGGTGGAGGGAAAGGGGCATGGTTGTTGTTAAAGTGGGGAGGGATGTGCGGCTGAATTTGTGACGTGGGTGGATGAGGAGGCCACCACCGCTTGGGAGAGAGGGAGAGGGGCTAACGTGCGCCGCGGGGGAGAGAGGTCCACCTCTGACTTTGGCCATGACCAATTCCCTTGCCCTTATCATCAAAATTAGCTGTTTGTGGGGTGAGCACTTGGTGGGTGTTATTAAAGTTACCCACCGCCAAGGGTGGGGTGAGTAGTGAGTAGGTTTTTTTCTTCTTCTCACCACCTCTTTTTTCATTTTCCAACATCATTTTTAATGGGGGTGCTTTCCTTTGTTGTGGTGGCAAATGGTGGTTATTTTGACCAGCTGAACAGAGAGACAAAAGGTGGTGGTTTAGTGTGGTGTCATGGTATGGTCTTGTGCCATTATTAGTGGTGGGGTTCAATCAATTTTCATTTGTATTTATTGGAATCAGAGAGAGCCAATAAAAGAAGGACTAGTGCCCAATCAATATATCTTCAATTGCCAAATTGCTTCACCCATCCATCAAGTCTTAGGATGGGATCATCATCACTTTTCTTCATGGGCTTTGAGCACAAAATAAGTACAAACCTTTCAAGTGAACATAAATTTTAGCTAAATTATCAAGGAATTTAGAGGTAAATCAGTCACTATTTAATAATATATAAAGAATGAAAAAATTAATTTAGTTATTAAATATATTAATTTTTCTATAATTATTTTATCATTAAATTATAATGTTTGAAGAAAATTTGATACTAAAATGCATTAATTTGCACCACTTTTTTTTCTTTTAAGAACCCTTTATCCAGATTTTCACAGAATTCAATTTGGAAAAGTTTCGTGCCTAAAAAAATGGGAAGTAAAAGTTGTAATTTTTTATTAATTAAAACAAACAATTAAAATCTTAATCTAAATTGAACAAGTCCTTATTTTTTAAATATTAAACAAATTATGATTAAAATTTGTATTTTATAGAATATATCGTTTACCTTAAATTAGTGAGATCTATAATCAAATTAAGCAGAAGTATTTTGAGTGAGAGTTACAGTTAAAAACAATGCAGTTGTCAAAAGGTAAGTTTGGCTAATCCTACCTAATAGTCAACGTGAAATAGTTTCTATTTAGAATCCTACTTATTTATTTTTATATATTAATAAATAAGTATTTTTGTATTTTGACAATATTCAAGAATTTAATATATTTTTTTGTATTTCATGTTTCTATTTTTATTTTAAATAAGTTGCAATAAAACTATTTTAAATTATTATTATTAATGTTGTTATTCCAAAATGTATACAAAATGAAACAAACATCTTTTATATTAACTACTCATGTAATTTAGGTTTCTATCTAGTTATTTTATTTAAATTTATTTTAAGCTAATTCTTTTCTAGTTATTTTTAAAATTAATTAAAGTAAAAATAATGAAGAAATTTATTTATTATTGAATGAATAAGAAACTATTTTTTTAATCACATTAATTAGAGTTTTCTAACGGTCATAATCACACTTAAAAAACTTGTTCTCTCTCATAAGATATTACGGTATACAATAGAATTAAGATCTCAATTTTTCTGTATTTTTTATATATATCTTTACTCTTCATCTAATATTTAATTTATATATATAATTATTATGATTTAAAAATGAATGAAAAATAAATAAAAAACTTTATAAATATTTTATTAAGATTGAGAAAATTTATTATTGTTTTTTTTATATTTCAAAAATAACTTTAAACAACATTTTAAAAAAAAAATATATCTTCTTTCACGGTGTATTTTAAGAAACACTTTTTTATTTATATTTATGTTACAGTACTTTTTATTTAACTAATTTCCACAAGAACTATTATATTTAAAATTTAAATAATTACCAAAACACTTAATAATTATAAATTAAGCACATTACATTAGAATAAATACATTTCTTTCTTATGTGACATAAAAATCTCAACTAATTTCTTTTACTCAAATTCAACACTTTATTTTTAAAGAAACAACTAAATCTCTTCCAATACTTCTCTTTACTCAAATTAAGCCTTTATTTTTAAAGAAATCCAGAAGTATTACCGTAATTGCTAATTTATAGATAGATTCATTTTCAAGGTTCCAAACAGTTACAACAAACACATGAAAATTGCCAGCTTTTGGACTTATAATGTTCCAATATTTAAGTGCATATTTTCTTAAGTAACTTGTCATGGTACTCTGTTGAAAATTGAAGTTCCTTCCAGAAAAGTACAAAACATCACCTAAATTAGAAAATACTAAAAGTTGGCCAAGAATTTTTTTTTTCTTTGACGTAAATATAAAGCCTGAAAGGCAAGAAGTGGAAGGCACAACTTCAACACAATGAATCAGTCAATTCTATTATATATGTCCACCTTATCTGATGGTGAATCAAGAAATGTTCACTAATTTTGAAGCACATAATAATGCTTGCAAATGGGTGTCATCAGCTAGTATCTTGGGGCATAATCCCATTTCCTACATGCTTTTGTTTTCCAGGATGATGAGAATGATGCTGCCCTATCTTTTACACTAAGTTATGTACAAGGAAAAATTAAATAACAGAATCATGAAATATCCACAAAATCACATACCTATCAAACTTGTATACTCACTCAACTCTTTGATTTGCAGCAATCAGCTACAACTTGGTGCCTGAATACCTACCATTAAGCAACTTGAGTCCAACATCCATATTGAACCCCTTATCACTTAACAGAAGAGGAAAATTTTGAGAGAGCAAATGAATGAAACTAAGGATTCAAGATTATTTTTTCATTCTTCGCAACCGTAATGAAACTGGGTTCTCCAAGATGGAGATCTTAATGTTATTCCAAATTTCAGATTTAGTTGGAAGCTGAGAAATTTTCTCTAAAATTTCCATATCTTCAGATAGAACAGAGCCAAAAACGGTGTATGAATTTCTCCATTCCTCGTGATCCGCGAGGCTGATGAAGAATTCTGGACCAGAACCAACCCATGCAACAGATCCTCTTTTTATGGTCGGACAGTACTCTTTTGGAATATCCTTTAACATAGACCCATGGGATTTCAGTG
Source organism: Macrotyloma uniflorum (assembly GCA_016859785.1). Lineage (NCBI taxonomy): Eukaryota > Viridiplantae > Streptophyta > Magnoliopsida > Fabales > Fabaceae > Macrotyloma > Macrotyloma uniflorum. Next base: position 3,244,685 of record BDMB01000008.1, on the reverse strand, counting down.
TTCCTTGAATAAGTGCAAAAGGAGGACCATATGGAGTCTACATCAACATTCAAATTAACAAAGCAAAAAAAATAAATAAATGGGGGTCAATAATCAATAGTGTGGAGGTAAGTTATACAGAAATGAAATTTAAGAACAATGCAACTAGCACTGGGCAAGTTTCCACCATCCAGGAACAAACTTCAACTATTTCAAAACAAGAAAAGCTAGGATAAAAATTGGGCAGATGCAGGTATGAGATAAAACCAGTATTGAACACAAATGGAGTCACTAATTGATTTTTCCTCCTTTTTTTCATTTAAATGGCCGGTAGAAGAAGTGGAAGACCACAAAAGGTTGAGTTAAAACCATGTAGAAAAACAAAGTGTAACCAAGTCAAATATAGTTAGCAAGAAATATTGATATAGAGAATCACGACAAGAAAAATAAAATAATTTAAGTAACATTGACATTCGGTATAGAAATACAACAACCAGTCATGTAATGAGCAGAGTCTGTCACTCAAAATTAATTCATTTACAAAGAAATTGATTGAAAAAAAGAATCACAAAAAAAAAAAGCAAATGTACGCAGAGGTGGCAATTATATGCACAATTTTGTATAGTTATTCACATAATGAACTTACCTTTTTTATGTGATTTCCTTCTGAGTCCCAAAAGCTTCCTCGGTTTTCGGCTCTATGAATCTCACAGCCGACACAGTGAGGCAGTGCCAAGAGCTCAAGAATGTAGGTGACAGACAGTGGAGCACATTCAGGCAAAAGCTGTAGCAATGAAAGTTTAGAACAGATTTTTTGAGTTTCCTCCTTTCAATCTATCATCTATTGAATAGAAGAACATTAGATTGTCCAGATCTAACTTTGATCATGTTACATTAGCAGCATGAATAAGGATTAGAGAAGACAGAATCCTCATCTAATAAGTTGAGCAGAGTTCAAAACTTAACAATCCCTCCCCTTCCTATCCATTGACTGTCTAAACTAAAGAAAAATATAAGGCTAGATAACAATATGTGCAAAATCTTCAAGCTAAGCCTACTAGTTGGTACAGGATATATCAACATAGCAATCAATCACTAGACTATCCAAATCGTATTTTTAATATTGAACTTGTCTTAAGCACTGACTGGAAAAATGCACTTAGAATCAACATTACTTGCAACTTGATAATCCTGTATTCCAAGCTTGTATGCATTTAAAGAACTACCTTTTCCAATTGTTTCTGAACCTAAATCACTAAAAAAGGTCACATATGTACATAATCTGCTAAAATTTATCTTTTGCCAATAACACATGCTTTACTATTACTGTTCAAACCTTTGGCCGATGCTATCAGTTGCAACTTACGATAAGTTTTACAAAATAACCAGAATAAGTAGATAATAGATGAACGATTCAAACTGCAAAACAATCATCATGGTAAAAACATGTAAAACTGGCGAGAGTTACTTACTTTTATACGAAGAATTCCATAGTCAGTTTCCATACCTACAATTCCCTAAAATACAAGTGTATAAGGAAAAGTTATATATAGCTCAAAGATATAGAGAAACTAAAATATATGCAACAATCACATAGCTTCAAGCTGAGCAAAAAACAAAAGTATGTTAAGAATATATTTTGAGAAAATTATAATGAACATAAAGCATTGCTTAACGCTTATACTTAAAAACAACTATGGACGGAAAGATGCGATACAATTATGGACAGAAATATGGACGTAAAACTAATCAAAACATTAGAACGAAGTAATGCAAACATAAAGCACGATTATCAAAATACATAAAGAGAGTAATTTAGAAGATTTAAAAACATGAATGTCCAAACATTGACTGATTAACTGTTGGAAATACCAAACTACCTATTTATTGTATAGCAAAACTTTCTGCCTTTCATAACAATTCAAAGAGGAAAAACATTCTGCAGTTCTTTCTACCTTGTTTCTCATCCAAAAATAGTTTACTCCATAACATAAAAATTTTACAATTTGGTCATTTGTTGGGAGCTTAACACCGTATTCTTGAGGAGGTTTCAATGATACATCACTTGTTTTTCTTCTCTCAACTTTTTCCCTTTGTTGAGGTGATTTTTTTAATCAGAAAAGAAAGTAATTTTAGAACCCAGATAAAATAATTTGATAGAACTACGATAAATAATATCCCTACCTCTTCCTTATCAAAGGCAAACCCAGAAGTCCACATTACTAGATCTCCTGAGTCTCGTCGATCAGGATTTAAAGCATCCTTTTGTTTTTTTAACCAACACTGAAATGAAAGTAGGAAATAAGATTAAGATCGACTATAGGATTAACATTCCATCCTTATTCAATCGTACATTTAAAGCAATAATAAAATACTCCAGCTAAAACAGCATATCTTTACAATAATGATACTTTCATGCCCAACCAAATTCCCAAATCAAGACATAAATGTTAACCCATTCATGAGTAGCATTCAGTTAAAGCACAAAAAGGCATTAAGCAGCTAGATTCTTATCTATCTAAATATATTTTCTGATAATCTCTAAAGAGTTCGCCATTCCTCTAGTATTCAATAACCAGAACGTAAGGTATGATAAAAATCAATGGCAAGCATGAAAAAATTAAGAACAACATCATTAAAATTGTGATAATAGGAAAGTTTAGTTTTAGGCTCATTGACATAAAAGAAAATCGGAACTCCTAGATGGAGTACCCAATGCACAACCATTGGGGTCACCTCTTGGGCACAAGTAGCATAAAAATTGAATCTTAAGCTAGATCTCACAATAGGGGGAGTATAACTGTTAGGAACCAATAAAAACTGCACAATATGATGCATAAACATTATGTGAAGCCAAAAGCATGTATATGAGCCAATCAACATGCTAAATATCCTAAATCACATTCCACAGATGATAAATTAAATTTAGTAGTGGCAAACCAAAAGAAATACAACGATACCTCCCCAAATCTTGGTCCACACATCTCTCTATCTCCGCAATACACCCAGGAATCACACAAACAGGATCCTCCCTCACCGGCACACATTCTCTTACACGCCATGCAACACTCCTCGGAGGAATTCAACATAAATTCAGAACCCCATTTGACAGCATCACCCCAAAGCTCCAAATGCTCAATCCCTCTGCAACATTGCTCTTCTTTTGGACCCCCCATATCTTCCACTGAAGGCAGAGATTCATTGTCGGGTCTGAAGATCACGGTAAGAAAAAGGTAAACAGCCGAGCAGGAGATTGTACCAATCAACAAGAGGGCGAGAAGCGCGAATCTACCGAAATTTGAGTCGTTTTGGCGACGACCCATTTTTCAGAATGCAGAGAAAATCAAAAGGGGGGCCTTCGTTTATGGTTGTAGTTTTTTTTTTTCTACAATTGGGGTATGGAGAACAGAGGAAGATGGAACATCAACAACAGCAACATGGACAAGAACGTTGGCGGCTTTTTCATTATGAAGCTGCAACAAACAGAAAGGTGTTGCTTCCACCGCAAATAAAAACGACATGTTATTTCTAATCTATCTATCTTTACCTCTTTTCCTTCTTTTCTCTTTTCCTTTCCTTTGTGATTTATGCACTCTGCTTTGTCTTGTGACCCATGTCATTATCTTCACCTCACATTGCGTGCCTGCATAGTGCATGCATCACATAATTACTGTACCTTTGACGACAACCTCTTTTCGACCAAGGGAATGATGACGCATTGATTTGATAATAATAATAAAATACACCAAAACTATAAAATAGTTTTATATTATCATTCAAACTTAATTTATTAATTATATATTGATATTCTAGTTCTTCATTTTTATATTGAGATGAAAAAATGTTCACGGTGTAATACTTTCATGGATTAAATGATATTTTTATAATTTCAAGAAATAACTATAATATCATAATTTAAAAAAACCATTTAAGGATTTAAAGAAAATTAAAATGCAAGGTGTTTGAATTTCCGCAGTTCAATTCATTTAAGTTACAAAATAGTTTTTTTATAGATATTTGCAAAAGAAAGTTTTTGACAATGGTAAATAGCTTTGCCTTGACAAAGATAGAATTCAGAAAGTTAAAGATGGTGTCCACCTTCCAGAAAAGGCCATTGATAACATGATATTTATGTATTATTCGTTGTTTTTTATTGAAAAACGAACTGAACTTAACTTGTGACATTGGCACAATTCCATAATGGGTTTTCTCAGTGGTGAAAACACTTCTCTTTGGTTGGTAGCAGTGAACAGTGAAAACAAAAATTTTGATTTCTGGGCTTCCAAAAAATAGTGGAGATGTGATGTCTAACCGAATGTGATTTGACATGCCTGAGGAGCAGATACTATATTTTTTTTCATCATCCAACACTATCCAAATAGGATTTCCAGAATCAAATAAATGAGAAGGGCCTAAAAATTTAGAGTACTGGAAGAAACAGCGAAATACTAGTTTATGGAAGACCTTTGTCAATATATATATATGAAATAATACGTTTTCTTAATTAATAAAAAAATTCAAACAAGTAAAAGATAGCTCATTCCAATATAAGTATCATTTATTTATTTACATTATTTAATAGAGCAAATTAAACACCTTTTGAAATTTTCTCAAATTATATTAACATTTCAATTTTTTTAAAAGTTCTACAGAAATCTCCTCTATTTTAAAAACATTATATTATTCCTCTTTTTATATTATATATATAACACTTAAATTTTAAAAATATTGTGTCTTTTTTATATTAGACATCCACCCTTTTAAAGGAGATAATTGTAATGATAAAAAAAATAAAAATATGCATAATTTAAAAAAATCTTAGTGTTATTTACTCTATTTAATACTATCAGTACGTGTGTATTCATATCATCCAAAGCCACGTTAAAATACTAATTACTATTATTTTAAGTTAATATATGCACATATTGTTCTACGTTACAGAATTAACTTTCGATTCCATATAAATTTTGAATTGAAAAAATTTTAAACAATTTTTACGTTAAATAAAAAATTATACTAGATTCACTATTTTTTTTAAAAATAAAATCCTTCAAACACATTTTTTTTCAAAATTTGCTTTAACCAAAACCAAATTTCAAAATTAATTTCATTTTAATTCAGTTTTACAAGTATTTACCACAGTACGTGTCTGGATTGATTTTAGGTACGTTCCGTTGAAGTTCAAATCATAACAATTTTTTTTGTTTAAAATATATATATATATATATATATATATCTTTTATTTTATATACATCAGCCGTCATGTCGCAACAGCAAACGCGCAGTTAATTGAGTCATTCGTCATTAACTCGATGACCAAGACAAAGACAACTAGGTTTAAAAATTAATACACACAATTTTAGACCATCATTCACGTTCTCACAAAAACAGGTTCAAACTTACTTTAATTTTATCATTATTATTATACCAAAACTTATACTCAGCAAAACATATTTGACAATTCATTTTGTAGATTCCACTGAAGTGAGATTACATAAATTTAAATAATGTTGTATCATTCAACCATCTAAGAATTGATATCTGAATATATAAATAAAAATCTGGGAAGCGATGCTTTACTCTTAATAGTTGATGATCAATCTGACAAACAGAGTCAAACATCAACAACAAAGTTAAAAGCAAACATAACTTGCCCATTAAGAATTTTACGTCATCAAAGCACCTTGTTCCAAATTAAGTAGTTTTAAAAGCATGTGAGGGAGTGGCTAGTTTTAAAACCCCATCACAAACAAATGCAGTTCGAGAGTTTAATAGCTTATAATCACAATACAAGACTAGTAAATTTGAAACTTGGCATTATATGGTATTTTACTCAGAATTACAATGTCATGAATGGAAACATTTACATAATTTGAAACTATATATCGTCATGTCAAATAAATGCCACAATAAAATCTAGAGCAATGCAAAAACAAATTTTATCAAAGAACTTGATGAGGGGCAACACCCTGCAATGCAGAAAAAGAGCACACTGGAAACTAAAACTTCAACAGGTCAGTAAAGATCTCTCAAACTATGAAGGGTAGCGAAATGAAAGCCTTTCAACAAAAAGCTAACAGCAATGCAAACCCTGATTAAGACCAATTATTCCCAAGCAGCACAAGGATCTAAATAAACATAAACCAATGTAGAGAATTCGGATTTGCATGAACTATAATAGAAAACATCATCAAAGTAGTAAACCTTATTATAAGCACTTTCGAAAGGCAGATGAAATGTTAAAAAATCCTCAGAAATTTATAAAAAAGGAAAAAAATAGTCAGTAATCTAATATTCTCATTTTGCAGGTATCAGCTTCCAGTGTCTTTTAGGAACCAAACATATATATACTTTAAAAGTATTTGCGGCTTAAGGGGGCTGATAATATGGTATGAGACCTAATTGCCCAACTGGAGATTAAAAAAAATCATGAGAAGATACTTTCTAGTATGATATTTTGATTAGTTCATGTTTGTCATTGGGGCATGAGTTTTGCTAAATGAAGCAGGGTATATAACCTGGCGTAAAGTGTCCATTCCCTTAATTTCTTGAAATTCAAAATCTGTCAGTAACAGATGATATTGAATCCATTCAGCTACTTTACAACCTCTGAAGTTGCATTTTCCAATGATGTAGCATAAGGGTAAATGGTCTTCCAGATCTTACGCAATTGGATTGGATAGTAATGAAGTGCAGAAAAATAGTTGCAACGCAAAAAGAAAAATTCCGATGGGGGGCAAGTAAAGTATCTTAAGAAAAATATGCAATGCTCCATTTGGATCTTGTACTCGCCCTCCGTACAAGATACATGTTAAACACTCCAGCAACACATTATCAGTGCATCATACTTTCTAGGATGTTACTATTTCATAATCTTTCCTTTATTTATTGCCGAAGTAGTGCTCATATTACTACTACCAATGGTAGCTCCACAAAGTGCAGGGTAGTTCATTCTTGTTCGTGATCATAGCACTGGTGAAAATATAATCAATCCAAAGAAATATATCTCTGTTGTGACGAAAAAAACCAACTTTATGACAGCAGGAAAAAATCCAATAATCCGTAATCAAAAAGTAATATCCAAGGTCTTGGTTCTTTCCAAATGTACAGGATATGGAGTGATCTTTCACATTTCCCACCCATAAGGGAGCCTTATAATACGGAGTTACATTATACATCATATGCTCAGCACTTCTCTTTCCATTTCTAATCAACTTCAGTACTTACAGCACAAATTCAAGAACTTGGAATTTGTCCATCGAGAGAAAACTTGAATTGACATAACCCTTGATTTGTGACATTCCCAAATCAGGCAATTACTTAGCAATGTTCAGCTCCAAATGGTAGGCATCATATTGAGTACAAGCTTCAAATTCCACACCCTACAGCAGCCTCTTTATTGTATTTAGATCTGTTCATAGACAAATTCACTAGTGACCAGGTGTTCAACCTTTGCCAGTCATCCCTTACGAAAAATATGGAGATGCCATTCGAGGGTAGAGAAATCTCAGAAAATGAGATTTACATATTCTGGTGCTTCTGAGTGTACTTACAAAATGCAATTGCAATAAGTTAGAAAACTTACCTCAATAATAAGACCCAGATCCACCACCACCCATATAGCTGCTGCTACCACCACCCACACCTCTACCAGAATACATGGATGAATATGAACGGCCACTAACCTACAACATCAACAACACAATAAAATATGAGAATGTCACAGATAGATAAACATAAATCACACTACTTCTAATTGAGAAAGACAAGAAACATTACATCACTTCCACGGGATATGTAATCACCACCATAACTTGATGTGTACATACCACCATCACTACTACCACCAAAAGAACCTGACATCCAGCACACAATAAAGATGTAAGCACTAAGCACATAACAACTGATGTTTAAGATAACATTTCAGATTATATGTGCAACAATATCTACCTCCACCATAACTCATGCCTTGTCGACTGCCATATGTCCCATGTAATTCTTGATTAGAAATGGAATTTCTGCTGCCACTATATCCAACACTAGATCTTCCAAGTCTATCAATCAAAGTGTGAGGGATAAGTTACTTAAAAACAAAAAGGATTGTGGCAAGGAGAATGCAAGAATCTTGTTTAGAGGAAACTAACCTATCACCATAAGCATCTCCATACTGTGAAGCACTACCTCCATAGTCATAATCTAAACGAGATCTTGATTGGCGAGCACCAGTGTCATACCGTGGAGGAACATCATCCTGATGAGAAATTAATGTAAAAAAGTATTTCATTTATCAAAAAGAAAACTAAAATGTCATTTAAAACAATACCATTAAAATAAATGTTTAGACTTTAGAAATAAAACTTACTATAGCAGAATAAGGACGTTTTGAGCCAGATATAGTGTCATAATCACGGAGGCGTCCTTCCCGATAACTTTGATGGGGAGGAGGAGGAGGAGGCCTCTCAAATCTTTGGCCATAGCCATCATCAACATAACCTCTCTTCGGTGCAGCCCGAGACGTACTCCTATGTAGCTCAGGGTAGTCAGAACCACGGGCAGGATAATCCCTATAAGATGTGTGCCTTTGGGAGACTACCCTAGAACCATAATCAGCAGCAACTCTACTTCTTGGAGGTGGTAGATCCTCACGTCGACTATAGTCTCTTTTCATGCCACTTTTTGAATATGCAGGAGCTAACATGAAACAAGACAATATTATAGTATATTATTCATAAAGACAGACTAACAAGGGGAAGTCACAACCAGCACACACACACATATATATATAGATAGATATTATATCATTCATACCAGTCAATCTCCTCTCATAGGTTCTAGCTGGCGGAGCAACTGGCCTGGCTCTTTCTAGCATGGATGTGACAGGACGTCTACTACTTCTCACACTAGCAGGTCTAACAGGTGGAGCACGACTTCCAACTCCTCTCACCACATGGGCAGGAAGACTACGTGGTGCAGGTCGACTTCGTGAAGGCCTTGATGATCTTCCAGAATTGCGGCCAGATCGAAAGTCCCCATGATTAATATGTTTCCCACGGCCTCTCTGAAGAGGTTTTGAAAGAGGACGCGACAACCTAGCCCTAACTTTTGCCTAACACAACCAAGAAGTATTATATAATGCTACATTTAGCTGTTGCAAATGTACAATGTATTTAAATGCCAAACTGACCTTTTTGTCACCTTCACCTAACCCTGCACTAGTAATGTTATCAGCACATTCCACAGCAGCAGCATGTGTACTAAATGTAACAAATCCATAGTTCTTCCTACGAGCAGCTGGCATGTTCCTAGCAAGCTCAATTTTTTCAATCTCTCCATATTTCTTGAGAAGATCCTGGACATAATCTTCATCCCATGATGGAGGTAGTGAATCAATAAATACAGTTTTAACCTGCAGTTAGATACACTTGATCAGATACACTGAAAACAAATGACAATTGATCAGTGAATAAAAGGTATTTCAAGTTATTAACAGCTAAACACCCATGACCATGGCAGGGATAGAAAGTATGCTTAAATCTGCTAAAGTTTAAACCCGCCCATTCTCCAGAGTAAACTGAGTTATGTTTGTGGAAACTTTTTAATCAAACACAAAATTTAAGCCACAGTATTCTTTTTATAAATCAGTGGAAAACTGAGGTCATAACACCAAAGTACAGTCTACCAAAAATACATTGAACCACCATGTTGGAAGCCATCATAGAACTATGTAATTTCCTTGGAAAAGAAAGGAAATCAGATTCATAAAACTACCTGTGCCATAATTTCATCACCCAGATCAATGAAGGAGTCAGCAAAGGAAACCTTTGCAGGCTTATCAACTCCAAACACAACATCTCTCTTTCGCAATCGTCTATAGGCTTCCTTAGCATCTGATCGAGATGAAAACTCCAAAAATGCAAATCCTCGGTTCATTCCCTCATTGGTATCATCTTCTACTAAAGTCAAATCCTCCACATTTCCTACTCCATAATGTTTCAGTTTCTCCGTCAACTGGCACCAGATGTTGCATTTAGCAGTTAGAATGTCAAGTCTTGAAGGTGGCAAGAAATAATACTAGTAAGAATAACTCAGGTATCAAAGGCAGCAAGAAATAGACCAAGAGAAAAACTTACAGCTTCCTTTTTCCAAGTCTTGCATATGTTACCTAAGTAGAGAGTGTCACTGTCCTGACTTGGAGTAACACCACATTGTTTACCATTAATCTGAAATTGGAGCGATGAAAACATATAATTCAATATACTAGCAATTTTAAATCTGCTTTAACTACAATAAGATAAAAATTACCACTGGATTTTTTAGCTCCACCACAGCTCGTTTTGCTTGCTCAACAGTTTCAAAACGCAAGAATGCAAATCCCTTGTTCCTTTTAGTCTGGGGATTTATCATCAGCCTGACTTCAGTAACTACCCCAACTTTACTGAAAACCTTCTTCAGATCATGCTCAGTAGCATCCTTATCTAGACCCCCCACAAATACTTCAAATTCCTTCCGCTTACGTCTCTCCTTTACAACTTCACGGTGTTCCTCTTCCTCCACATCAGGCACCTGTGCATGTTCATGATGCTCATGCTCCTCACTAGCATGCTCATCATCATCATCATCCTCGACTTCTTCATAAACATATTCAACTTCTTCATCACCTGTATCACCCTCCTCTTCACCTATAATCTCTTCAGGTTCTTCTACTTCATCTCCCTCCTCCTGACCTTCATCTTGTTCAATTTCCTTTTCATCATAGTCAACACCACCATACTCCTCTGGTTCATACTCAGGATAATTATCCTCTAAATCTAAGTGTTCATCCTTTTCATATTCATCTATAGACTCCTTAACCTCCTCTTCATTGTCTGCCAAAAAATAAATATTTAAAACCCCAGTCAAATACACAACCTTTCTATCATCATATTAATTATTAAGATAAGGATGTCCGCATTCCACAATCAATCCTCATCATTCTTGGTCCAAATTATTTCCATATTTGCACAACAGATAGGACTAACATGTATTTTAAAAGGAATTAGAGCAAAAAAATAAAACCCATCTTCATAGCTATCCATTTCATACAACTGTCTTCTGTCTTAAGTCACATAATAAAGACAAAAAGAAGCAAGAAGAGGTAGCACCATCCAATATAATCTATCATAAGAATGTTTTCTAAGAATACTTCCGCAACTTTCCAAAAATGATTGGGATGGAACGGCTGTATCAGTTTCCACATTTCCCTTACCACATAACCAAACTAAACTTTCACCAGTTATTTCCTAATCAAATTAAGATATTGAAGAAGAACCAATACATAAATGCAGAACCCAAGGCTTTAAAAAACTGTCTGCAACCACAATTATGGCTGCCTCATCAAGGTTTTTGGACTCCACAATTTCCCACAGTTGTCAACCACATTTGTGGTCATCTTCCACACCAATGTCAAGGATTGTGATGAAATCAAGATCACCACAATGTCACCTTCGATTGTGATGAAACCACACCCACCACAACTATCTCCAGTTTCCTACAATGTCACGGATTGCGAGGAAACCACGACCACCACTACACGGCAATTTAAAACCTTAGCAGAACCGAAATTCACACGATACTCATTTTAAAGTCCAAGTAAAATTTTGAACTTTTGACAAACTCCATGACACATAAAATTCAAAACATACAACAACCGCTTAAATTACAAATAACACTGCTCGCATCTCACCCTCCTAAGATCCAAATAATAAAAAAAAAATCTAAAAAATATATAAATTGAAAAAAGGGACTTACTTTCCACCTTAGCCGACCCATTTGGAACTTCCTCAAGCTTTTGGTCCACATCAACGTGCTTCTCTTCCACCCCAACATCAACAGCCGAATTTTCTGCATGATTTTTCTCCCCCACTTCCGCAGTTTCAGGCTCATGCTGGTTCTCAGGTGTAGCCTTTGAGGATCCTCTCGATATTCTTTTCGCCGCAGCACCTCTCTTTACTACTCTGGGAGGCATTGTTGCAGATTTATTGAAGCAAATCCAATAAACTAGATTCCCGAACAAAAGAAGACCCAATTAAAAATAAAACCCTAATTTGCAGAAGAAGGTCGAAGACAAATGAAAATTGAAGTGAACACAATAGCAAAATATGATAAAAGAGGAGAAATTTGGAGAAGACAGACACAGCAAAAACGGGAAAAGAGAGAAAGCGTGAGAATCAAATAGAGAGCAAATGGAAACGCAAAACCCTTGAAAAAGGAACGAACAAGAGGTGATGTTAGTTATTAGTGTTTGGAACAGGTCCTTGGGCTTCAGAGATTATTTTAATTTATATAAATAATTTTTTATTATATAATAGATATTATTTAATAGATAATGAATACATATTCTTAACATATTTATCATAGGATATAATATTTATAAGATATAAGATGTATATAAATTTACAAAATATAAAATATATAAGTTGAGATATATTAAGATAATTTATTAAAAAATCATATTATAATAGGAAATAAGAAAAAAATAATAATAATAAAGTATTTGATTTTTTTAAAAATAATATAAATTACATTTTAAATTTATCATACATAATTTATATTTTAATATGAAATTATGTTTAATCATTGATAATTTATAAAATAATTAAAAAATAAAAGTAAAATAAATTACAAAAGTAAAAGATTAAGAATTTTGTTTTAAAAAAATAAAAATAAAAAACGTTCTTTCCAAAGAATTACTCCAAATTTACTTTCATTGAGATAATTATTTTAGTTTATGTGTATAGAATTTTTTTAACATAATTTATTAAATTATATTTTATTTTGTAGGTTTTTTTAAAATATAAAAAATCATTAATTAAATAAGTATTGTGAGTAAGTCATGTGACCATATACCAACAACTACCATTAACCAAACATAAAACTCAAACATGTATGTTTTATAAAGATAAATTTAATTAAAATAGATAAAAAAATTAGAAGAGAAAATAAATTAAGTATGAAGAGATAAGGATATTAAAATATGAAACAAATTATATATAAAAATATAAAGATATTAGAATATGAGATATATTGGATATATATAGAAGTGAAACCATTTGATATAAGATAAAGTAAGTTCAAAGATATAAAAAATATTATAATATTGAGATAAATTAGGTCCAAAGATATTAGAAAATGAGAAAACTTAGATTAAAAGGATATGAAAATATTATAATATAAAATAAATTAGGTCTAAAAATACAAAGAAATTAAAATATAATAAAAAGTGACAAGAAGAAATAAAGAATAAGAATTAGTTAGATTCTCTATATCATATGAATGTTTATTTGATTTATATATTTATTGAAATGCATGTATTTAGCTTCAATTTAGAGTTTAAATAAATAAACCCAAAATGAATGATTTTGTAAAGAAACTTAAACAATCTCCAAATATAATAAAATTGTCCAAAATTTTAGAGAGGCTGTAACTACATTTTTGGTCTGGTTTATACTTTTTAAAAAAAATTACTAATTAGGTTGATTAATATTTTGTGCTTCCTACTACAAAGCATAGTGTTCCAGTTTATGTAGGACCATAAATTCAAAGATTGTGTTTGTGAGTGATGTGGAACATTACTTAGTTTAAACTAGGGACAAAATCATGGTATAAACAACCTTAAAATAAATTTTTCTTTAATCTCTCAAATTATCTTAATTTCTTAAATTTAATAAATATAAATTTAGTTCCTAAATAATAAATTTAAAAAACTAAATTTTATTTTAATAATTTTTTTTAAAATTTGAATGATTAAAAATAACATTTTAAATATAGGATACTAAAAAGAAAATTATCTTAAATTTCAGGAGTAATATTATAATTAAAAAAATTGAAGACCAACTTAAATCGATTAGATCATACTGAACAAATTTATATTTAATTTTAATTTAATTTAATTTTAAAAAATACAATTATTATATTTTATCGATGTGACTAACTTATCTTATTTCGTAACATCTATTAAGGATTTAATTTCATATGAAAGGACTAAAGAAATGAAAGAAGTTTAAAAAGAAAATAATAAATACATAAGTAAAGTAATATTCAGTTAATTGCCTCAACCTTAACAACTAACACGATTAAGGTTACACATGATATTTGACCAACATTAGTCGGTAGTGTTACCACTTCAGAGTAAGAAGCATGGATCATCAAATAATATTTTTAAGATAAAATTAGATCTCCTTATAAGGCACTTGTGGGAGAAGACAGTTTTGAGTTCAACCTTGAACAATCTTAAAAGATCCATACTCACAGAATAATATTCAGGAAAACTGAAAACCATCACCTGCAAACAAAGTTCAGATTAGAAGATGTGTATGCATTTATACTTTAAAAAAGATAAAGCACTTCTGAATTCACTCAAATCACAATAGGATAACTAGTTATAAATTTATCATTAATTTGTTGCATTCCTGGTCTTACATTAGAAGTTTCTGGTTATTTAAGTCTAATTTCGATGCTTATGTTAAGTTTTATTACAATCAAGCGATTGGTCAATGTTTATTGAAAGTTTAAGGATACTTTATACAACTAATTGACTTTAAAGCTCAATTTTAATTTGGTCTTACATATCAAGTAAACGTTCTTCAATGGATATTTGATGTAGTACATAAACTCTTTGCCTTTAGACCCTCTCAAAATGGTTTTAAGGACATGCTTTCACAATAAAATGTAAAATCACATACTTCTTTACATTATGCTGGTTATAATTTTAGTCAAAAATCAACAAGGAAAAAGGAAACTTAACTAGCAGGAGAAACAAAAAACATAAATAAATATATAGTGAAACAAAGCATTTCTTACCATTATTCACGAAATGGCGTGAGATCAATGTTGAACCGTTGCTTCCCTTTACTCACCTTCTACAACATATCAACTCGGAGTTAGTTGAATATAGGTTCGAAACTCGAAAAAACTTTAACAATCTCATACTAAACTTGGCTATATCCCTATATAAAAAACAAAAACTTAATATGATTTAGTGAACGTGTTTCATAAAACTATTCTGAATTAATCTTTTTGTTTTGTCCCGTGATCATTTTTAAAATCAAAACATGAAATAAGTATTCATGTTGTCCAATTTTTCATTCCTTTTATCAAATCATACGCACCAGAAGTATATTCTGAAAGAGCTTATTGCAAAGCTGAAGACATTGTGAAGGTATATAAAAGTAATTAACTCAAGAAATCACTGCTGAAAGAAATCCTTGAAAAATCCTTATTTTGAGGGATTTGAATGAGCACATTCTTTTACAAGACATCATATAGGATAAAACAAGTCCAATGGCTAGTTCTTCTAGGAATGCTGAAAATGGTACCAAAAAGCTAGTAGCATTAGTCTGTCGTGCTTTAAAAATGTCAAATCATTATAGTTTTCAGCGAGAAGAACAATAAATAGTATTTCTTCAAGACATCATGCACCTTCGGATCATAACTTCTATTGTGCCCACCATTTTCTTCTACTGTCTATTAAGAGTGTAGCAGTGCTTGTTCTCTCCTGTTTGTTCTCTAGTAAAATATTTTTTGTGAGCTACCAAACATGCATACTCAATTTATTGTAGTCATTTCACCCTTGAGTGATTGTCAGCTGAAATATACTCTATTCTGCAGCAAACTCTTTAGATAGTATACTAGCAAGTTGTGCTAGCGAATGAGAGAACAATATTGTATGCCTAAAGAGTCTGTAGAGTCAAGGAATACTTTCTTGAAGATCCTGATGAGGCTTACAAATGTGTAAAGGAATACTTGATAGAGGGAAATATCACCTAGATTTCTAAGCGTTAGTTTAATTGACAATGGTGAACCAATATAAGATATCAAGTGCCCTTTTTCTACTCCCAACTTCTTTATTATTACACATTTGCATAGCAGTTTAAGAGATTAAATCCTTTTTGAGAAAGTTGAATTTGCTCGTAAGTTTTATTTCTCTTGGTAGAAATTGAACTCAAAAGGAGTTTATGTTCAAACTCATCTTGCAGTCTAATATGGAAGAAGGAGCAATCACATTAAGTTCATTTATATTTTTGTACTAATAGAAAACTGAGAAGCTTAATCCTTTTAATTATTTATAACCATCTTCTGATCTCCAAGGCACACTTAAGATTCACTCGAGAATGAAAATTCAGCTTGTTGAAAAATTTGATCTAACTCAATCATCAAAAACAGATTCAATATCAGCCCTGCTCTTTCTCTTATAGGCCATCACCATCGTTGACCTCATAAGCCAGAACCCTAACCTTCTTGGCACATCAATCTCATCGACCAGCCTCCTAACGAGTTGGAAATTTATCCTAAAAGAGTATTTATTATCATCTTTGTTGGCAAGATATTTAATAAAAAAACAAAATTTATATTTAAGATATTTCCTAGGCCCTAGAGGCATGAAGACTCGTTCCATTACCCTATTTAGAGATTATATCATGCAACTTAAAGTAACAACTTACAGCAATAGCTACAAGCTCTTCAAGTAGCTCCTTCAAATGACGCAAAGGCTGTCAAATAAGAGGATTTAGTACATAGTTCATTAAGTGCCCTATTTGTAAAAAATTATAGTGAGCATACAAAGGAAAACAAATGTTGAGGAAATTATGTTTATAAATCTGAATAACTGTGATAAGAAACAACTCACCCACTGTGTTGGTCCATCAACAGGAGCATTCAGTGGATCATCATGCACCTGAAAACCCAAGAAACCTTTTAGAAGCTCAGCAATAGACAAACTAAATAGATAAAGATACTATTTTAATAGCAGATCTTGGAATCGCAAGTGATAATTATATAGCTGGAATTTTACTCTAAAATACCTTCTTTTACAATAATACTAGTAAATTATAACTAGCACAGGCTATTCTCTGTACCTCCATGAAGATCCCATCCACTCCAACGGCAACCGCTGTCCTTGCAATGCAAGGTATTAGTTCTCGAAGACCTCCACTCGCAACACCTCCCCCATCCAACTAAACATGAAAGCAGAATTTTAATCCAACCAAACAGGTGAAAGATTTGGAAAGGTCATTTCAGTGAGTCATTGAAAGCTAGAACCACAGAAATCTGATGTTATAGTTGGGTTCAAAAGTAAAATCATACGTATGTGTGAGACGCCAATATACTTAAAAGATTTTAGGAGAGCATAGAATAGAGTTTTACACAACAAACACACAGGGAAGATATCAATATTCAAGATTCTAAATGATCCTCAGTTCCTAACAAATCAGCAAAGCATTGAAGCAATGCATGAACTTTGGCAAATGCAAACCTGAAAACTGTGATCTGTAACTCCCATCAAAATTAAGCCTATACCCAATAAGACTGCTAACATAATAAGGCTAGGAAAATAAACTAACAATTCAAATATTCTAACAGATATTGTCAACACCAATACTATAGTAGCAAAGGTTTATTCCACTAATTTATGTTCCTTAAAATGTTGCAGGCTAAAATAGTGTCACATGAAATATACAGTTCAAAATGCCGTTAATATCAAACAAATACGGGAATAAACAACAGTAAACATACCTTCCTTCCAGCAGGCTGTTGTAGTGAATGTGTTATATCAGCTACCTGAGGCAAAGGCCAATATCAAATATTTGGGTTTTCCAAGAAAAAAGCAGCATAAGAGATAGTGGCAAGAAACTTCACCATGAGAAAATTTAAATCGATGCCAGAAAACTGCTTAAAATAATAGTTCTTTATAATAAGGGAATAGTAAAAATTAAGTTCAATCTCACTCTTATAAATGCTTGCACTCTGGTTTACTTCTTTTATGATTCATCAATTGAGTAAATAACAACTATATTAATTTGAGATTGAAAAAAAAATTAAATGTTAATATATCCTTTGACTAAAAGATCAACAAAAAATGAGTTAGGTCCTCCAAACCACAAGAATTGACTCTTTGCATTTTATATTCAAAATAAAATACTCTAGTTCTAGCTGTTTAGGGATATTACCAAAGATTATTGATGAACATCATCTACATATTAAAACTTGGGTAATATATTCAGCCCAAGAAAAAACATCTTCAGGAACTATGGAATCAATCTTATCCTAAGTCAGTAAGTCAGAGCGAAGGGAGAGATGTGAGCATGAGAAAAAATGCCCATAAGCAATTGAAGCAACTTTTCCCATATTAAAAGGCGTGTATAAGGTTGATTGTGTTCACAGGGATTCACAATTTAATGAACTAAATTATTTTCATCAAATAAATGATTATCACAACGTCATCAAGAAAAGCTGCTGGAAGAAAATGCCCTTCTCCACTTTATCCTTTCATTCGAATATTCAAATAGTTTATCTAAAAACATGCTATAAAAGAAAGATTACTCACAATGGGACAATTGGCTTCTCTCATCCACTCCAAGTTACGTGGATCAACAATCAAATCATCTGTATGAAAAAGGAAAATATTTTAATCAATTCTGGGTTTTGAAAAGAAAAACACAAATGGCAACTGATTTAAGTGCTCGCTTTTTTAAGGCAATATTATACCTCAGACACACATTAAAAGTTTTTATTAGAATGAGAGGCCAAGAAGGTGGATAGCAGATTAATAAAACAAAATTGAGATTTCAATTTTAAATTAGACAAGTGAAAAGAACACAAGACTACTATGAAATTACAACAGGTGGGCATATGGCAATAAGTAGCATCACTTGATAGGATTGTCTTAGTGAAATCACATCTTGCAGTACAGCAAAATGGTCTAGAAATGAAGCATTACAAAATGAAAGGAAAAAAAATAATTTACTCCACATCAAAGCAATTACTGATATCAATTATTGAATGGTTCTTGCAAGATTCACATCATTCAGAAACATACAGAAAACCTCAAAATAGTTGCTATTAACTCACTGTATCCAAACATTGTTCCTCTCTCACAAACCATAACATTAGGATTTCCAGCTAACCGAACCTTTTCAGCTGAATTTGCCATGACCTATAGGCATGATAACAATAAAACAATAATGGTTAAATCAGGAGAAACTATTTCCGAGGCTTAATTTAAGTCGCTGCTAACTATTGAAATTGTAACTAATAAAGTTGGATAATATACTAACAGAAGGAGCACAGAACTGGCCCTTCTTAATGTTGATAATTTTCCCGGTTTTGGCTGCTGCAACTAGAAGATCTGTCTGTCATTAGAAGCAAAATGAATGAAACAAGTAAAGTTGACAAACCTACTAAATTTTAACCACCAATTATAATGGATATTGAAATAGAATGCAATAAATATTTACTTGGCGACACAAGAATGCTGGAATCTGAATGATATCTGCAACTCTACCAACTGCTTCACACTGGCAAAAAAGATAAATGTGTCCAATGTAGATCATGAGTCAGAATCTAAAATATCAAATACCACACACGATTCACAAGTATACACTGGAAGAATCAATTTAATTATTCAATATGATAATAGTACAAAATTATTAATAATGAAGGTGCTAACCATTCTGGTTTTCAAATTTAGATGTGTACAACAAATTGTTAAGGAAAATATCAGTGATAATAAGAGAGCCAAGCTTGGATTTACAAGATATAATTTCTTACCCATGAATGATCCAAGCAAAATGTTTTTCAAGTTACTTTTTCTACATAAACTGATTAAATGAGGGGAAAGAAAATATAAGAATTTAATCCAGGTATCAACTATGACATGATGCTAACATTCCATTTATCCGAGCATCACTAAAGAAAACTTTGTGCTATTTTATGATTTCAGAACTAACAAACATCAATGATATCCTTTTGAGAAATAACATCATTAAAATCAAACTAGTCTGATTGGTATGCCAAATAATGTTATTACTATATATGATCCTCAACTTCTGCAAGAAGGCCATGAAATATGAATTCCATATAACTAAACACTTTACCTGGACAGTCTCATGCACATCTGTCACTATCGGGATGTCATAAGCTATTTTAACCTTCTCGAGTATCTGCAAATAAAACAGCAAAATAAAAAAGGGAAAACATGCAACTTAGATAAAATAGCTTTATCCAACACAAATTTAGTCATTTATGTTGGAAATCCCACATTGAGAGATATGAAAAAATTATAATATATGAGATATGACAAAATTATAATATATAAATAGGGTGCGAAGGTCACCTTACAAACCGGTTTTGTAAGGTTGAGACTCAACTGTTGTGTCAATCTCATACCTAGCCTATTTTAATATGGGTTGTTAGGTTTATTGTGTCACCTACTATCAGACCATTATTAGATCACTCGAAAATATTTAATTTCACGCTCGAGATTGCTAGTCTTGGGTGTGAGGGAGTGTGTTGGTACAAACTTCACCTTACAAACCGGTTTTATAGGATTGGATTATATCTAAATCCACATTCTAATAATTTAGATAAAACAAATTACATTTTAAACAAACACACTAAATGCATATTACTGTACCATTGCTCGTGTCAGTGGCTATATAGGTCATAAATAATTCCCTCTCTAAGTAAGACCTCTTTATAATTCCCACATACTATAAAGATGACTTCAAATTTCACAAGTACCAGTACAGTATCTTTTTCCTTTGCACTGCAAGAGGTGACAGCACTACTAATTTAGAACCTAGCAAGTCCATACAAGGAACCTAGATAGATGAGATTTCTCAAGACCCAGCAATAAAGTGTACAAATGCTACCTCCAACTCTGACAACATTTAACTCCAAAATCTCTAGGGAAAGATGGAACCAGAAAAAAAAGTGTAAAGGAACAGGTTAAAATCTCACATTAGCAAGATATATGGCCAAAGTACCCCTTACTATGATCTAGAAACTAATCCCACTCCCTCTCGAGCTAGCTTTTGGGTTAGTTAGGATAAGACAATTTTAGATTACTCATATTTAACTGAAGTCATGAAAAATTTACAGTACTAATATAGTCTCATGTTATTGGACAATTACAACACCTAGAATCCTTAAGATACCAACCACAAGGGATATTATCATAACAGAGTGGCAGAAATATGAACCTTCAATCCCTCAACCATCCCTGGGCCACGAAATGATTTTGATGATGTTCGGTTAGCTTTGTCAAAGCTTGACTTGAAAACCAAAGGTATTCCAACTCTGAAAGACACATATATACGCTGGTTAGCCATCAAAAATTAATATCATATCTACTAATCATTTTATTTACAATTTTAACTTTGACACTTATGTGTAAGTTTCTGCACCATCAGGAAACCAAGTGTTTGTCATGTTACTATAAGAGTTTGACTTATCAATTAGTTGTTACCATATTCATACCCATACTCTCTGAACAATGACAGGTGCAACATAACTTCCACATAGACAGTTGATCAAAATTAAAACCTTTATTTTAAGAGTAAATCACACTTATACCCCTTGAGATTTCGTTAATTCCCTCCAATATCCCTCATTTGTTTATCTTTCACCGACCCTCTAATTGTTTGAAATATATTACATCAACACGCCTGATACCCAAGAAACAGATAAGGGGATTGCTGAAAACATTAAAAAAAAAGGATCATGCTTGATCTAAATAAACCTTAGCTAGTTTTAGTCTAATTTGCCCTTTAAATATTAGGAAGGAAAAAAAAAAAAATATTTAACTTAATATTGAAGACAAATTAGATGTTGGCATCAAACCAATGAGTATGAATCCAGTATCCATCTTTTTCTCATGGATATGAAGCATCTAAGATGAGTTGTCAAAAATATATTTTTATTGTAAAATCAACACCTAATAAAGGTTTGGCAACTCACAGTGCTACAGTACTAGTTCCCTAATGAACTTCCCATCAAATGGAATTTATTTTCCAAGTGATAAAAAAACATTAATCATAAATAAAGATAACTACATACTCAGATGCAATGCTCTTGACGTGCTTAGCCATACGCAGAATATGCTCCTCTGATTCAATCACATTAGGTCCCGCTAGCAGGAAGAATGGGTCTGCACCCTGGTGAGATTCAAAGAAACACAACCCATAAAAAATATTTTAAAAATAAGAAAAAAAATTACCCATGACCCAGAAAAATTCAAGGTCTAGAGACTCATAATGAGCGAAAAAAGACGAACCTTGAGGTTGCTAAACAGCAATTGCGACGGATCCATTTTGCAGAAAATGAAGCTGTAGAAAGGGGAAGTAAGAAAAGATGCAGTAATTCAGTACGATACTGTCAATGTATGTGAAAGTGAAAGTGTAAGAGAGATCTAAGAGAGAAACAATGGAAGTGGGGTTGAGGAGCGTTAACTTGTACCTTCTTCTCCTTGATAATGATAGAACGAATCACTGTCCAATTTCAGTTATTATGGTAGTAATGTTTTGTTCAGGACAATATAGGCATAAGATTTACCGTCACTTCAATTTTTACGAAATATTATATAAAAATAGTTATGTTGTAATAACGCATGAATTATTTGCATAGAAATTATCTGTGTAATGACTTTTAAAGTAGTTAAAAATCGATTAATTTATTATATAACAATTTATGAATTTATGAATTTAATAAACAGCTATACATAGAAGAATGATTAATTTATTATAGCAATATAATTCCTACAACTATTATACTATTCAAACGTTTTTAATTCAATAATTTATTTTGAAAACTAATTAATAAATTAAAAGTTCTTTTTCACTTAAATAATTATGTCTAAAAAAATTATATTAATTCAAAATTATTTTATACCCTGTTTATTTATTAAAAGTGACATGATATATTTTTTAAAAAGATACATACACATTTGAATCATTTTATTACGTTATAATAAAGAGGTACACATTTGATTCTACTAGATTGCATTACTTTACAATAAATGATGACAGCATATATTCGTTTATGCAGATTTTTTGCCACTGGCAAAACATTTCAAAAGAAAACCTTCACTTGGAACTTTGATTTTTCCTGATCCAATCCTACAGATTATGTTGTCATTGTCAGGTTCACTAGAGGCTGAGTTATTATAATTTAACCATTAGATTCGGTTGAATGTCAAACTATGTAATCCGAAATGTTTCAACAGTTTTAGCCCCACAATATTACCCTCAACATAGGTGCCAAGATGATTCATAACGGTATTCTCATTTCAAATCTCATTCAATATATATAGAGACAACACTCATGGAAGTGATTCCAACCCGCCAACTAGCAATGGCTTTAGTATCCAAATACACCACAAGGAAGACGTTAGCATTATTGACATGTCATAAGGTAGACGTTAGCATTATTGACATGTCATAAGGTGTGATTTCTCCAATCACATTTGATTTCTTGATACATGAACAGATGTTAAAATGTCTAACCAAATACTCATACTCATCATTCACATGACTAGCTAATGCAACATCACTGCAGTGCAGCTAACAGAAAACTTTAACCATAGTTTAAGGGACTCAAGTGATAAGTTTATACTTCTTTTTCAAGAAAACATTCCATCTCAATGTGAACTATTTTCTACCATTTATTTGTAGCCCCACAGTACTATCCACTACATTTTTGTAGCCACCAAAAGGGTACAGGCAACAAATATGATCAAACTAGCCGTTGTAATGTACAACAAATTCTTGTTAGCTATATAATAAACAAATGAGCAAAGGATGATTTAAGCCAAAGAATCATAATGAGTTTAAATTACTTTCTACAAGACTATTAAACAATATTTGAAGAGTGGGAGCCCATGCTAGGGATCAACCAAACGTGCAGTGGCAATTAGATCCGTGAGAATGAAGCAACAACTTTTTGACACCCTACTTTGAATCCATGTCATAGTCTCGGTCTGGCAATGGCATTTATAAGAGTTGCCAATCATCCTCATTGGTTCCTGTATCATTGACGTGGTCCGTGCCAAGAAAAGCATCCTCTTCAAATCCAGTGTTGTCACCTGACATATCATTACTAGAGACTTGCTTTGAGAAACTCCGAGACTGAGCTACAGTGAACAATGGTGCACCATTTGATTCTTCTGCAAGCTTGGAAGCTTGGGAGCAGAAATCATCAAAATCATCTGCCAACCACCATTGACGATGAGAGAGCTTAGGTATTATCCATAATTATTGAACTCATGAAATTAAGCCAAAGTAACCAGCAAACCTTTATCTCGGCAGTAAAATCCAATGGCCAAGGATGGATCAATTGAATCTAGGGGTATGTGCCTCATAACACTGGTAAGAGTTTTGCAAAACTTAGACAATCAAGAACAAACGAATTGGAGTTAAAGAATAAAACAAAATCAATACTCGTATAAAGCCTACTTGCAATGATATGATGAAGTACTATTAGCCTCCTGAGTATCCCCACTGATATTAACAACCTGAAAACCATTTAAGACGTACTTAGTGAACTGTTAATGTTTCCCAACCCAATAACAGCCTAAACACTGTATGATTGAAGTCGTGCATAAACAGAAACAAAATCAAATAGGATTTCATTCCCTCCCAAATCCCAACAACTAGGTTGTCATGGATCCATTTTGCGCACTTTTTTTCCTTTTAGAGATTATTAGTTCTTTTCTATTATTTTGTTTGGCACTCAAGATTGGTAATGATAGCCATATATAGTAATGCTTTCCTCTAAACACCGAAAACCATCTCAAGCTCTGCCATCTCCAAATATGTGCATACCTACATCATTAACTGAGTTCAAGATCCCATTGTTGGCTACCTCTTTACAAATTCAAAATCAAAATATGGCACAATAAGTAACAAACCATGCATGATTTAATCCTACAAAACATTTAGGAAGACCATTTTTTTCTAAATTTACATGTATTTGCATACATAAAGATAGCTCTATTATACAGTTAAAAGCCAATGATGGTATGTGGTAGTCATTGCTGAAAATGAAGTGCCAACAAAATTAAAAAAAAAAAAGGCAAATCCTAACAAGTTAGAATACTTTTTTATTGGAGAGGAAATCATTTATTATATCAAAACACAGAACATTTAATACTAGCTTTTTTAAGTAGTTGACAGCAGAGATTTGAAATCAAGATGGAGCATTGTGTGCCCGTAAATTATGCATTCAATAAATTAATTCATGTATAAGAAATATGATACAATTTTCACAATCTCAAAAGTATATGAGTTGCAAAAAACATAATTTTTTATACTTTCTTACCGACTGAACTTCATGTGGATCAAGGTAGAATGCCTTTTCACTCTGAACACCAATAATGTATGTTGAAGCACCTGGTTTGCCACCCATGATGCCAAGGCTTTGGGGAAATTTAAAAGTTGAGTGCAATAATGGAATATACCTGACAATAGCTTATACATACAATTATCAGTGATCACAACAGTAAAAATTGGACAATAAATTTTAAATTATCTTTTAAATATTGCAACTTCATGTGCCAATAATATAGCATATAGGTAAATTTACCTATGATTATGAGACTACAATACCTACTACACCTAATTATTATCTCTATTGGGTAGAGAACAATAATCATCGTGTTACATCACTATGCAGAAATGGTTGACGTCTGAACCAACAATGGTTTTGGCAAGGCTGGTGATGAATAATTACAGCATTTTTCAACCCATTGGACGGAGTCAGCCTGACTGATCAGGTGCCCATAACAGATGTAATTCAAAGTATAAAAACAGGGTTGAGTGAAAGGAAATGTAGCTTTGCACAATTTTGACATATACTCAACAGTAAATATCATGAAAATTTTTATGTTTTTAAATTAATTGGCTTATCGGATTTATTATAGACATGGAAAATTTGAGAGAATGGATAGGTAGACTGAGACTCAGTAAGCTGTGCACTAGTTGTATCTTTAGGTAGTTATGGATCTGAAATTATTATTTTTGTCATGATGTGTAGTATTATATATTTACAGTTATTTAGTCAGTTGTATAAATAGAATGTTGTGACTAACTCATGCTTGAAGAAATATTTGTGGAGCAACAATTAGTAATATAGGGAGTGTAACGAGTGGGGAGGGTGTGTGTGAATTTCTGTTTTCTCTTCTCTAAATCTGTTTTCTCTATCCTCTGTATGTTGCTATTCACTTCTGTTATTAAGCTTTTACTCAGACACTCAGTTTCATTGCCATTCTTCGTCGTAAGTTAATCGTTCCATTATCCATCATAACATTATCGAGTGATGAATGATGATTTATGTGTATGGGGCTTGAGGGTGGTTATTCATTGGATAGTTTTACTAATTTCTGAAAGCAGAACGCGATTCCTTGATAGGGGGAAACGGTGTTGCCTTTACATAATTTAGTCTACTAATTTCTGCAACCAGATTTTTCCAATGAAAAATATACATAATTCAGTCTGCTTACTCTTGACAATTTAAGAACTAAAATAAAGGAAACATTCTTAATGGATTGCTGCTCCTATTATTTGTAAAAGAAACCAAATAGGCAGGGAACATCTCTATTTAACAAATATAACGATACTACCAGGCCCAAATGTGAATCAATTAAATAATGAACCTTGAAAATGTAACACACCTTGGATTTACTTTATCAAGTCCAAGAACCAAAGGAACCAACAAAAGTAGAGGTGTCCAAGCAGCTAGGCCCCTTGAAAACTCAGAACAGCGTTTGGAGGCATCTTCAATGCAGACAACTGGTGCTCCACCGCGTTCCCCATCTTCATCTCCAGAAACAACATAAATAGCCATTGGAAGTGGTGGTTCTCCAAGGTCATTCTTCTCCCTTTGGTTACGAGCAAGAACTTCCCATGTCCGACACATGGCATATGGTCCCACCCATGACCCAACAGCAAGGCCATAACCTTTACCAGCTTGAAGAAGATTGTGGATAGAAAAGGCAGAAGCCTCCGAATCACCAAAAAGTTGCAAGATATTTAAATATTCTTTATCCAGTGACTGCAAATTAAAGAAATTAAAGAAATACAGCAATGAGTCAACCCAAGGGCACATTATATCTCAAGGAAAAACAAGACATACAAAGATAAACAAATGTAGAACAAAAAGAAGGATAGAGGGGTAAAAACAGTCCAACTACTGAAACCACACATTGACTATCAATCACCTGACCTTATCAACAGTTTTTCTCCATGATCTACCTAATTTATGAAAAAGTAATGCCTGTACACCAAATGAAAGCCACATTAATAGCTTCATTTTGAAAGACAACAAAAACATGCCAAAAGAGAACAGAGATTATATGAAGGTACCATATGACAATTCCTTTGTCAAAAAAGCACTCATTAAATAAAAGGCATAATACCTGAGCAACAAGCATCTGACTGCTTCGAAGCATACAGCCCCAATTAACATCACTAGTATACTTTGAATCTCCAATAGCATCGAAGCCTATAGAGTATACATATTAAAATTTGTTAGTCTAATACCTATTATCGTAATACATCCCAGAAAAAAGTAGTACACATTCATCAGACCTTTCCTATATGTAACTAGGATTTTTGAGGAAAAATCTTGCTCAAATGATGCCAATCCATTACTAGTATCTACACCTCCAGTTGATTCTTGCTGTGAAATTTTATGACAGACACCTAGAAGCCATATATCTCCATCAGAACTTGAAACGTCGGTCCTGCCTGATCCTAGTACACGCTCATGAAATCTCCTCATCGAACCACTGGCTACAACTTTCCTCACAGCAGCTGCCCACCCACTACTTCGAGAATGAACTGCTTTCTTTTCAGAAGCCGATGATTCACTATATGATTCAACCACTGAAAAACCAGATGTAAAGATGCTTGACCATAAGGAAGCCTTGGGAAACTTACTCTCACTAGACTCTGCTTTTAAATAAGCAGGCACCTGAGTACAATCTACAGTCTCGGTTGAGCTTTTAGAAGAGCATTTTGAAGCAACGATCCTTTCACAAAAACCCTTCAATACCATTATGAAGCTGAAGAAAACACGAGAATTGGCTCATAGAAGCAAACCAAGTTCGTGCGAATATCTGCCAGTAAAAACGGTAAATAATGAAATAAAGCCTTCAAAAACAAATGCCCCTTACAAAAGTTGAAAGATACAACCAAGAACATAAATAAAATAAAAAAAAGTTTTTTTCTCAAGCTAACACATTCCACCGCCAGCCAACAAAAACATGATAATCTGCATTCCGACTTCTACAAATTCACAAAGGGGTGATTGAGGAACAGCCAACACAGGTTGGGTCAATAACTGGTACCCACTACAATAAGAATGATAACCTATGGTACCCTCTACCAAGAACCACAAATATCTATCAACGACTTCTTCAATCCCCTAATCAAAATAATAATAAGAAAATTTGATGCAAAGTTAAGTGCCCCAATCCACATAACCCATCTTAAAAACAAGAGAAAAAAGCAACACAAACAAGAAATCGATGCCAAGAATCAATGATATCATTACACATGTCGAAATTCCCCCACAGCTTCGCAGATATTGAATAATCCATACGAAACTATGCACCAGCCACGTAAATTCCAAAGCAGAAAAATGTATAAAGCCAAGCCAAGAACAAGAAATAAAATCCAGAAGGTAATTTTGCAGAGAGACTCAATTTGAATGGGTTTCAGGGCATTCAATCACAGGCTGAGGGATGAAACTAAAGCAATTGTACCAAGAAAAAAACGAATCTTGGGATAAAAAAGAGAAAAAGATTTTATTTCTTTTTTAATTTATGTCAAATTGGAATTCGAAGAAAATTAGTTAAAATAAACATAGGGAAAAGTAACGTACAAATTTGAGGTTGTAGGTGAGCGAGGATGGTGAGATGATAAAAAACGGTGGCAGAATTCCGATCCTAAACTCTCAGCTACGAGACTTGGTTCGGACTCTACTTTGTCAATCTCTCTTTCTCTCTTTCTCTCTTTCTCTCTCAACCTCTTAGGTATGTTCCTTCTTTTATTTTATTTTATTTTTTTTTTCTGAAATTTTAGGTATGACTTAATTCTATTAAAATAATAACTCAAGTCTCTAACTATAGCAAACCAAACAAAACTTCGAAAAACTATATTTCGCTGAAAAGAAAAATAATGACCAAGAAGATTTTCTTTTTTTCTTTTTTTGCTAAATGATTTTTTTTTTAATTTGAAAAGTTATCTTCTATAATAATCCTATTACATCCCGTTTAAAATAAGTTGACCAAACCAATAAAAATTAATTAATAAAATTGTATTACATTCCCTATATACAAACTAATTATTATAACCACACATGTGATTCGTGCTTTTGGTATATAATAACCCTTTTTTTCTTGTCACATTAAAGGGACTATAATAATTAAAGAATATTAATAATTTAATTTGTAGATTATATAAGATCATTTTTGTGTTTATAATTAAAATTATAAATCGCATCTCAATTTATAATTAATTATAAAATAAAAATACAGTAAAATAAGTGGATATGTATAAAAAAAATATAAGTAAAAATAAAAATAAAACTGAAGTTATTTTTTATCAATAACAGATAATAGATACCGGAAATCAAGGAGGAGAATTTCGTAAATTCTAATGTTATTATTGGCATTGCGTTTTGATTCCGTGACGGGCGTTATTGATTCCCTGACGGTAACGGTGACGGCGCGGCGGCTGTCAAATCTCTCTCTTCGCGTGTATCTTTTCTCTCTCTAGAATCTATTTGTGGCCTGAGAGACCCTTTGGGAAGAAACGCCGGAAACCCCCGAAGTTTTGTTCTTCCTCTCTTTGCAATATCTACACAGAAGATTTATGGATAACAGGTGCAAATCTGGTTCACTGCAGCACTGTTCCGTCGCAATTTTCTTCCACCGACAAGTGTTTGACTTTGTGGTTCCATCGCTTTTTCAACCCTTCGATAGATTCTTTCCTTGGCTACGCTTTCTGAGTCCCAGATAACATCCAAGCTACCCTCTTTCTCCTGAAGTTTTCTTCCGAAAAATATAACAGGTTAGATTTCATCTGGGTTTTCTTCTTTGAGCACAATTTTTCATTTCTTTCTTGTGTTATGTTTTAATACAGTTTTTGAGTTTCTTGAGGACGACGTATGATGGTTTGTGTTGTTTTCAAATTATAAACCATACTTTTGTGTTAGGCTTCGATTGATGGTGTTTTATATGATTAAGGGTGTGCTTCGATAAATAAGTTGTTATCATGTAAGCTTGTATATAAATTGATTTTATAATGGAAGAGGAAGGTAGTTTAAATTGTTATTATATAAATTTTAAATTGTTTTTCAAGCTGGTCTATGTATTTATTGAAATAAGTTGATTAAGCTGTTTTTACAAGAAATTCCAAATACTTTACACAAGTAGTTATGAAATAAGATTAAGGTCTTCTTGCATAAACTTCTCTATTACTGCTTACAAGAGAAGAAAATAAAAATGAAAATTGAATCGAGTTTCTTCCCTAAATAAAAATGAAGTTGCGTAATTAACTTTTACAAAAGTTCTATATCTAGCATCTTCAAAAATTAAGGTGCGTAAGTTGATTTTAACTAATAAGAGAAGCTTAATTAATTTTACTATCTGATTTCTTTTTTCTATAAGCACTTACAGAGAAGTTTTTCTGAGCACAACTTAAAATGCAAATAAGTTCACGCACCAGAATTTAAAATTGAGCCATTTTAAGACTATATTTTATGATATCAAATATTTATTGTATAATGTTTTCATCAATATATAATAACGTGATTATCTAACATACTGGTGCATGGTTTGGTGCTTTAGTGCTTACAGTTATTGACTTGAACCTTTTTCAAGCAGGGTCTCAACATTGTGGCTTTCTGAGTTGTATATATCTATAAGTCATCAGACAGAGATATTGCAAAGTGATTTGAGACCAAATCATGCTGTAAGACCAAGATGACTGCTCCAGCCCGATTTTCCCTTAAGAAGATGTCGTGGGCTAAGGGTCAATCCTCTGGTTGGACAGCTTTTGATCTCAAGCAGAGAAAGAACAACAATCTTGAATCTGAAGGTGACAAAGATCATTTCCCAGCTATAGGCACTTCTGATCCTATAGTCAAGAAGAACCATGTTCCTGCAAAGCCTTTCTCTTCAGTACTTCAGCCAACTAATAATTTCCCCCTGTTGAAAGAGGATTTGAATAGCAAAAAGGCAATCTCTGGTTCAGATGGAAAATATTATGGGGCTACTGCTCAAGAAGATGTTAATTTAGCTATCAAAATGCTTAAAGAGAAGAATCTTTGGGCTGAACATAGCTTGATAGATGATATCTTGGCTGCTGTTAATAACAATGTTGATAAGGCCTCAGCGTTATTGGAAACAATGGCCTCTGCAGTGAATTTTGAAGAATACAAAGTATCATGCGATCCTAGATCAACTACTACAGATGATACCCCTTGTAAGAATAAAACTAATGAAAGTCTTACTTTGGAAAAGGTCAAGGATGATATTCCCTTTGATAATCTCCAAGACAATGCTAAAGACTTGGAGGATAGAAATGCTGCCTCAGTTCAAAAGCTTTCTGATGTTGATAACTTAAGATGCAAAATGAACCTCTTGAATTCCGTTCCGGTTGAGCCTGAATGGGAGGATGACGATATTTACATTAGCAATCGAAAGGATGCATTGAGGACAATGAGGTATGAATTCTAACACATGTATTCTTTCTGGGAAACGGTGTTAGTTCTTATGTCTTAGATGCTTTTTCGTGTTTGTTTTGTATGGATATTTATTTATCAGCCTTTGCCCCCCCTCATGTAATATATACTTATTTATGTATGAGTTATGTTTTTTCTTCTGTTGTCTATTTTACATAAGATGACATGGTGAAACACAAGTAGTGAACATGGGATCTACTTGCAATGAAACATATTGATCAATGCTTGACTTAGTTTGACCTTATCAAGAAGTCTCCAAATCAAACAAGTTGTAATTTAGTTGATAACTTGAACAAGTTCCTGTATTGTGTTATCTGTTATACCTATAACGTCTTTGATCTCAAAAGTTAAGCTACTACTAAGTAATGAACTAACAGATCGCCTTAACCTTAATCAATTACAATAAAAACAGCATTGAGTAATGAATTAACTTCCAGGTGGCGCCTTCAGTTTTCTTTATGTCAGTAAATAGTAGTATGGTTTTAGATTGATTTGCAATAACTTCTTCAGAAAGATCTCTAGCAATACTGATTTTATGTGATAGCATTTCCAGTTTTGCGCATTCTTTCTGAATCAAAGGGTCTAAATCCATGCTATCGTATATTTCCTCTTCAAAAGTTTCATTTGTAATCACTTTCAGTCATAGAGTTTTCATCCTTGTCCATAATTATATGAAACCATTTGAATTTTAAAATGGTTACTATATTGAAAAGATATAATTTCTGTATTCAGATCATCACTCTAACTCGAGAATTCATACATTTTTAATTAAACAGGTCAGCATCACGACATTCTAGGGCAGCCTCTAGTGCTTTTGTAAGAGGTGATCATTTGTCTGCTCAACATCATTCAATGAAAGCTCGAGGGGAATGGCATACTGCTGAAGAACTTAATTCTGATGCAGCCAGAAAAATTTTAAGTATCAGGAATAATGAAAATGATATCTGGAGACTTGATTTGCATGGTCTTCATGCAACAGAAGCTATTCAAGCTTTGCAAGAACATCTCTACAGAATTGAAAGCCAAGGCTTCTCAAAGAGTTCAGCCACTTCAAATGGACTGAAACAAAATGGGCTGGGACATTCTACTCTTATCAACAGTGAAAAATTGGATATGCAAGCCCCATTACGGCTTAGACCATTAGCGTTACATGTCATAACAGGTATGTTGGCTTCTTTTTGACCATGGATATCATATAAATTCTATGTTTATACTTGTATAGGTTATTCTGCCTCCAGAGAAGTTCTTTTTTATTAGATATACGTAGGCTAGTGTGCAGTTTAACCAAAATGGGTAGCATTTTATTTTCTCTATGCCTCGATCTCCTATACCATTTATTCTCTTTCAACAGTTTTGTTGCATGTATATTTGGACATAAAATTACATTTTGTTACTGTCGGTTAGTTGCCATTTAATTGAAGCAAACATTCTTCAAAATCTAACTAACCCCCTTCCATTAGTCATATAAATAAACATCCATTCATTGTTGTTGTTATCTCTTTTCCTTTTGTTGGTCAGCCATATATTTTCTCAGAGTGGTCAACTTGGTAATTCTCTTGTAAGTTGTTGATAACCTTTGGAAGATATGTCAGTATGTCATATTCTCCAAGTGATCACCTTACTTCTATATGTTTCAAAATCCAGTGTAATCTGACATTTTATCTTTTTTTAAGACTTCTCTTATTCATGGAATAATGTAATCATCTGTTAAGTTTAGTAATTTATTTATTTTTTCCCTATAAATTAATAATGGAATTCTAACAATTGTAAAGGTGAAAATACTAATCATCAACTAATCTTATTGTCACTGTAAGTCATGACTTCTTTCTGCTGGTAATTCTCTTTTACTTGTTGTCTCTTTGGAAAATTATAGAAAAGGAACATTTTACCCAAAGAACTTCTCCTTTGGTATTATTTTCCAACTTTTTCCCCAAATCTCCAGTTATGATACTTGTTGCTTCCCTGGTACCATTCAATGCATCTGTTTATTTATTGAAAATTTATCATTTTCCTTGAATACAAAATTAGGATTTTTACTCATTTAGAAAACCTGTATCCTTGCTTGGAATTAACAATCTGCATTAAGGATGACCTTAACTGTGTTTTCATTTATACAGGTGTTGGTAATCACAGTCGGGGACAGGCTGCTCTTCCTACAGCTGTCAGAAGTTTCCTCAATGAAAACAGGTGGGGCATCTCCTTAGGCAGCATGTTATCTATACGGCATCCTTGTCATCCTCTTATCTGCGTTTAAGAACATGAAAACAAGTAAAAACAAGTTTAGCCTAGTGCATGAGATACCATTGTGTGTCCCTAGGAATAAGGTTTGTTTTGATTCTTATTTTATGTTGTTTCATTTGTTTGTATTGTGCTGTGCAGGTACCGTTTTGAGGAGATGAGACCAGGAGTAATTACAGTGTGGCCTAAGTTTCGTCAAAATTGATTGTTGACCCCATTAGAAAACTTGTTCTTGTTTTGTATGTACCACTGAGAGGGGTCATATGTTATATGATCATTTAGTCGTAGTGATACTGACATTTGCCTTGGCCTTGGAAATGAATTGAATTCAGAAGCTAGCTGTGTTTGAATATTTGAAATTTTGAATGAAGCATTTAGTTAGGCTTTCTTCACTATTACATTTGACTTAAAAATCTTATGGTTCTTAAAACTTCTCAATTTTGTTGCATAGTTTATCATGTTGTAACATTGCACATCATAGTCAAAACTAGACAGTGGTGTGACCATTAAAAGGGTATACTTGTTTCCATTATTTATTCCAGACAGCGTGTTCTTTACGATCGATTTTGAAGATGAATTCAGAATTCAGTCTAAAATTTTACGTTCGAAATACTTCCATTACTTTCTCAAAGTTAATGGCCTAATCTCTCTTCCTCTGTGTTTTTAGTGTGGATTTCCTAAATATGATTTTAGCAAACACTAAATACGAACCATGGTTTGAACTCCTCTTATAAGTAAAAACGCATTCATATTTAGTCCTCAATTTAATAGGTATAAAAATAAGAAACCAATTTTAATACTTATTTCAATTAGTATTGACTGGGTGATTAAATTAAAATTGTTAAATATGTTTGCATAAATTTATTTTATAAATAATTTTTGGCAATCTTCTTATAGTTTTTTTTCTTATAGAATACATGATGAATAGCCTTTTTTTTTCTCTTCTTTTTAAATGTTTGTTTTTAAACCGGATAATTTCCAAACATACATTAACACGTAAAAACAAAAGGTTAATGATCACTAAATCCAAGTTTTTGTCTCAAACATACATTATTTCCATCCTTTATTCTTTCCAAAATTGTAAGTCAAGAACAACGATTTCTTAGTTACATGCTACTTTGGATGAATAGTCACATGGGCCCAAAAGATTACATTCAGAGAGCAACATTGGAAACAACAGAGAAGCTTCCTAATATTGTACATTTCCTTAAGAAATTTCCTTGATATTCTCCAAGTCTTTGTGACAAAAGGTCTTGTCCTGGACTAGAAAATAAATTAAAGAGTTAAGCTTTCTATATACGTGTATGAATCATTCAATTTCACAACATGTACCCATCATACTTCTACCCTTCTTTTTTCTGTGGTGCATTTGCAACAAACTTCACTAATCTGTGGTTTAACAGAAGAGTTATCTCAATTGAGCCATTCTGTGATCCTCCAAAGTGCACTTCAAATCTTATGGCACACTTTGGAACTACCCAAAGAACACCCTCCACCACCACCACACCTTCATCATCCACCTCAGACACTTTTGAACTAGAAAGGCATCACGAAAAGTTGTACACTGATTTCAAAATTTATTGGCCCTTCAAGATGCCCTTAACTTCAGAAGCTGCAGCACTTCGTGTCATCAGAAACTTGGAGAACCTTGGCTTATACTACACACTCTTTGTGTGGATCATTCTCTTCATTGTCCTCATTCCTCACAGTAAGTTGTCATTGATTTTGTTGGTCATCATGACCTATGTGATAGCCCTTTATTGTTTACTTCTAAGGGCATATCCCAAATCTGTTTTCCTCCATAGAAGCATAGATAAAAGGTTTGTGTTGGCTTTGCTAGTGTTTGCAACAGTAGTGCAGCTGATTTTGACTGAGGCTGGGATTCATCTTGCAGTGACATTGGCTTGTGCTGTGCCTTTGGTTTTGGTGCATGCAGTTTTGTGGGTTAGTCACCAAGCCTTTGAGATTGAGGATGATTCTTGTACCAAAGTAATGGCTCCTCTTGCTGGCCATAATAGATGTTCATGTGGAGCCAAGGGTCTAGAGAATGTTTAATGTTTGATTTTTGGTGTACATAGTTCACGTCATAGTTTTAAATTGCAATTGCAATGATGGTGGTGGGTGTGGGAATTATTGCAAATTAAAAGGAAAAATGTTCATAGTTATAATCTCTGTCTACTTGTAATTTTTTTTGTACAAGATTTAAGTGAGTTTTTGAATTTATAAGAAAAAACATTTACAATATTTGAAGTATAATAAGTAATTAATACTTATGATTTAATATGAATTTCAATTTTTGAATGAATTGCAACTTGTTTTTCACAAAAATATAAACTAAATTAAACTAAACTATTTTTAATTCAACACGGAATTAACAATTTTCACACCCTTCTATTTGATAACTTAATGTGAGAACTAAACAATGAAAGATGTGAATTTTATTTTATAATAAAAGATGAAATTTTAACTAATGAAATGAATCAAGTATCAATTTTTCAGAGGATAAAATAAGTGCTTTAGTGTTTGATTGTTTGAAAACAATCTTCTCCTACGAGCTGGTGAAAATTCTAAATTGCAATCACAATCATAATTGAGATTATCAAAGTTCTATCTTTTCCCTCCACCTCAAACAGAAATTATTATATAATAATGCGGAAGTACTAAAAATTCGACAAAACTTTATTATGTTTCTAACTACTAGTTGTCATAAAAGTGAGTGGTAACTGTATAATAAATTCTCTACCCCAAATGTCCAAAACATCATGTTTTTGTTTATGTAAGAAACAACACCAAGAGAGAAATACGTAATAATAGTGAAGACTGAGGTCACAAAAATTTAAACAGCATCAGAATAATTCTCCGGAACACTTTCATCATGGCCAGTGAGAGGAGCCAGTTCTCCTTTACCAGAAGCATTCTCAACCTCAAAGGCATCAAAACTAGCCCACAAAACAGCATGAACCAAAACCACAGGCACACTACTAGCCAAAGTCACTGCAAGATGAATACCTGCCTCTGTCAAGATCAGCTGCAGTGCAGTTGCAACAGCCAGCAAAGTCAACACAAACCTTTTATCTATGATTCTGTGAAGCACAACAGAGTTGGGAAACGTCCTCAGAATTAAACAGTAAATGGTAGTCACATAGGTCATGATCACCAAAAGAATCAAGGACACCTTACGCTTAGGGATGAGGGTTATGAAGAGTATGATCCACACAAAGAGTGCGTAGTACAAGCCAAAACTCCCCAAGTTTCTCATGATGCGGACTCCTGCAGCTTCTGATGTTGAGGGTATGTTGATGGGGCAGTAGATTCTGAAGTTCCTGTAGAAAATTTCTTGAGGCCCTCTTGGTCTTGGTTCATGAGGTTGAGTGGATGATGGTGGTGGCGGTGAGGAGGTAGGTATTCTCTGTTTGGTTCCATAGTTTGCCATGAAACTTCAAGTGAAAGTTGGAAGATAAAATTATATGAGAATTTTGTTCACAGAAAACTAGTAAGATAGAGAGTAAGGATGATATAGACTTGTATTAACTTTCTCTATGATTTTATTGTGAACCAAGTTGATACATATATAGAATATGTAGATAATCGAATCAAAGGAAAAGAAGTTGCATTAGTTGCTCTCAGAATAGCTGGTTGACTACGACTTTGAATATGAAGACTTAAAGATAATTTGCGCGTTGAGGACTTAGTCTAGTATTACACATAGAATACAAACTGCACCCACAAAACTCTGGTTTTTCAATGTAGATATCTTCTGTTAGATTAATTTTATAAGATTGTGTTAAGTATTATATCTATTTTCTATAAATAGAAGAATTAAGCTTAGTAAAATAAAAATATTATTATTAAAATTAATTTAAAAAAGAGACCAATTTACAAAAAATTCTTCTTTTAGTTTTCTTTTTGTAATTTCAAAACTAAATCTTTCATCACAGAATGCTTATCCTCATGAGAAAATTACTATTTTAAAAATATATTTTTTTAATTATATTTATTTAAGTTGGGCACCTTATAGATAGAAGATTTGACAAGCAACTAATCGAAGTCCAAATTGGGAACCTTCTTTGTACTTACAAATGCTGTTTTGGTTGAACTTAATGGCACCAACACTCACTGTAAAGTCAAACTCCTGGTAATGAAAATGAGTTTTATCTTCAGTTGATGTGTTGAATATTGAGTTTGTGAAATAATTATAAAAATTATTATTTATATATAGATTAGTGTGTGTGAATGATGATTAGTTAGAATTTAAAGTGATAGAAAATAAGAAGTTTTCAAGATCAAAATTAATTGAATAAGAAACTTGAAGTGTGGTTAGGTGTGGCTTGAAGAAGATATAAATAGTCTTTGAACCAAGAACTTAACCAATCATCTTCAAGAGACGATTGTTTCCATGTAAAAGGAACCAGTGTGGAATGAAATTGAGTAACTAGAGTCTTTAGAGAATGCAACAACTGATGGAAGAATCAAATGAAATGATGGAATATGCAAAACATTATGCAGAATCCTATTGCAATTTAATTTGACTGTACCAGAAGATTGTGTCCTATGACCATTGTGTTATTTGGTCAAATAATTCTAAATTATTTAACATTCTCCTTCTATTTAATTTTACTCATTAAAGAAAGAAAATATTATCAAATATTTTTATTACATTATGAAAGCATTAAATGTATTTATATCTAATAAAATTTTAAAAATTAATAAAAAAAAATACCAGTTAGATGATAATAGTGTCTACAATCTCCAGCTTTAGAAAAATATCTGACAACTTATGTTCTGCATGCTTCAGACAAAAAATATCCATTCCCTTTGTTAGTTAGCCATGGAAAACTCTGTTTCATCTCTCTCTCTGGCTTTCCCTTCAAACCCAACACCCAACATTTTCCAAGTCTTCAGCTTTAGAGCTTCCAAAACCCACCACAGAAGACCTCCCAGATTCACCACCCCGAGAAAGTATAGGACCGAGAGGGTAAAACCCTTCACTGAAAAGGACGCGTTTCCATGCTCCTTACCCCTCCACAGCAAAAACCCAGTCTTCATCTACAAAGACATCAAGCGTTTCGCTCGCCAGAACAAGCTCAAGGAAGCTCTCACCATCTTGGACTACGTGGACCAACGTGGCATCCCCGTGGATGCCACAACTTTCTCTTCTCTCATCGCCGCGTGCATACGTACTAAGTCATTGCCACAAGGGAGGGAAATTCACATCCATATCAGAATCAATGGACTCGAAAACAACGTTTTCTTGCGGACAAAGTTGGTTCAAATGTACACCTCGTGTGGGTCGTTGGAAGAGGCGCAGAAACTGTTTGATGGATTGCCCTGTGAGAGTGTGTACCCCTGGAACGCTTTGCTCAGAGGGACTGTGGTTTCTGGGAAAAGAGAGTACATTGATGTGCTTAAGACTTATGCCGAGATGAGGGCATTGGGGGTTCAGTTGAATGTGTACAGTTTCTCCAATGTGATCAAGAGCTTCGCCGGCGCATCGGCGTTTTCGGAAGGCTTGAAGACTCATGCGCTTTTGATTAAGAATGGATTTGTGGATAACTACATTCTTAGAACCAGTTTGATTGATATGTACTTCAAGTGTGGAAAGGTTAGGCTTGCTTGCCGTGTCTTTGAGGAAATTCCTGAGAGGGATGTTGTCGCGTGGGGGGCGATGCTTGCTGGGTTTGCACACAATAGGATGCAGAGGGAGGTGTTGCAGTATGTGAGGTGGATGGTGGAGGAGGGAGAGAAGCCGAATTCGGTTGTGATTGCAATTGCGGTTCCTGTGATTGGGGAGGTTTGTGCTAGGAGGTTAGGCCAGGAGTTTCATGCTTATGTTTTGAAAACGAAATCGTACTCTAAGCAGGTGCCGGTTCAGTCTGCTTTGATTGATATGTATTGCAAGTGCGGGGATATGATTTCAGCGAGACGGGTTTTTTATGGTTCGAAGGAGAGGAATGTGGTTTGTTGGACGGCTCTGATGGCGGGGTATGCTGTGAATGGACAACTAGAGCAGGCACTGAGGTCCACGATTTGGATGCAGCAAGAAGGGTTCAGGCCTGATGTGGTGACAATTGCGACTGTTCTTCCAGTTTGTGCACAGTTGAGAGCTCTGGAACAAGGGAGGCAGATTCATGCATATGCTTTGAAACATTGGTTTCTGCCTAATGTGTCTATAACTTCTCAATTGATGATGATGTACTCTAAGTGTGGTGTTGTTGAGTATTCTAGAAGATTATTTGATAATACGGAACAAATGAATGTGATTTCATGGACTGCCATGATTGATTCGTATATAAAAAATGGGCATCTGTGTGAAGCTCTTGGTGTGATGAGGTCAATGCAATTGTCAAAGCACAGGCCTGATTCTGTTGCTATAGCTAGGATATTGAGTGTTTGTGGTGAACTAAAACTTGTAAAGCTTGGGAAGGAGATTCATGGGCAGATCTTGAAAAGGGACTTTGCATCAGTTCCTTTTGTTTCTGCGGAACTTATCAATACGTATGGCTCATTTGGAGATGTTGACAAGGCTAAGTTGGTGTTTAATGCGGTCCCCGTTAAAGATTCTATAACATGGACTGCTCTTATAAAGGCGTATGGATATAATGAATTGTATCAGGATGCAATTAACCTTTTTGATCATATGAGACCTTCTCCAAATCACTTCACTTTTGCAGCCATTCTATCTATATGTGACAGAGCTGGATTTGTTGATGATGCTTGTAGAATCTTCAATTTAATGCCTAAATATAAAATTGAAGCATCTAAGGAACACTATGCTATTTTGGTGCAACTACTTACCCGCAATGGTCAACTAGAGAAAGCTCAGAGATTTGAACAAATGAGTTCTTTCTTGTAGAAGAGACAATAACACCTTTTCCTCCTGAAAGATTTATAGAATGTTAAACAATCCAGAATTCTGACATGTAACTTTTGACACAGAATTTGTAAGTTGTCATGTATTTGTAATTTTGTTCCATACTGTACAGCTCATGAGATTTTCTTTGAGCTTCTCTACCAAATTAAGTGTTTATATCAGTCATAAACTTGTAGCTTTTGAAGATCTTAAAAGAGCTTATTTAGAAGCTAATTTCAAGTGCCTCTCTTCTTCATCCTTTTGGCAATCTGATTTTAAAAATGATTTGGGCAAAAGTAATCTCATCAAGGTTTCAATATTCCAATTCACGTCCATTCTTAAATTTTAGAACCCTAAATCTTCAGAATGACTATCCCATGGTCAAATGCATCAGTGTCATTAGCCATTACTGTTTGCGGTTCCTTACCCACTGTTGATGCATCATCTCTGCCATTTCCACCACCATTCTTTGAGTAGCTTTGCATTGGTTGAGTTTTGGGATTTTTGCTAAAAATTCAACCAATATAAAAGCCTTGGAAATTGGAATATTACATCATTGTTCAATGTTTTGTCTTGCAAGTTGCATCTTACATACGGGTAATCCTTCGGGTGTTTGTTAATCCACATTACTCATTCAACTTTCTCCTAATAATGTCTATTCTGCTTATCATAACTATCTTGATAAAAGTCCAGAGTTGTATCGTTTTAGTTATTACACGTATGTAGCTGGATTGTTAATAAGTTGTGTGACTCTGCTCTGATTTGGGCAACCTAGTTGGTTGAAAGTAACTACGAGTCTACTTCTTCACCGACTCAATATAGTTGACAAAATAACAATAGATTCAAGAGTGCTAGCTGTTCTAGCAAGCACAGAAGCATTGTCAAGGGAAATGACAAATAATCTGGACATTTAGTGCTTCTGCTGTAAATCTGTTATTCTTTTCCTAATTACTATTGGATAGATATATGATGCAAGTTAGCTAATTACGGGACTGAAATAATTGTGAATCTGTTATAATCTTTCTTATTATGATTGACCAGCTGTATAATATATGTATATGACACTTTAAGCTTATTTTCTGGGGCTGAAGTCAGTTGTATTCAATTGTAATTAACAATATTTACATAGGAATTCTCCAGTAGAACACATGTGGTTCCTGTGAGTCAGAAAATCAAGTGCTGAGTTTGTACAGCTTTGAACCAGGAGACCATTCTGTGTGTCTCAGTAGAATCACCTTTTTAGGCCGCTAAGGAACTTGGAACTGGAAGGTATGATGTTATTAAAATCAGCCCAGCAAAACTGGCTCGCTGATAATGTTTAGACCTTCTGTGCAGATGATATGTGAAGTTTTTGAGAACACAGATCATACATTATTTCTTTACTTACCTCTCCAGATACACAATGTTCTATAACTTTTGGGGTTACTTTATATGGTCACTAGTAGAAATACAATGCGCAAAAGGCATTCGAGTTCTTAATGATTATTTTACATTCGTGATCCCCGTTTGACTCTAAAGGGATTTTAAATTGGTACCTTGGATAATATAGTTAATTTATTTAGTCCAACTTTCTGTTTTGTGCTTAACTATTGATTTTTTGTATGGGTGATACTGATAGCATAAATATTGCCTTGTACATTGTGCTTCTTTTAGAAAGAAAATTGGTATATCTGCATTTATTCGGCGTAATTTTTGTGAATAATCTGGTTTTAAGAGTCATATGTTGTAATATTAATAGCATTGCTAATTGCCAGATGATGTGACCTATTGGTGTGTGCAGGATAAATTGAAAACATTAGTTAACTGCAAGAATCTCCCTCAACAGAAGAAAAGGGAGCCTTGGACAGAGTTTTGACTGCCCATGGTTACTGATCTCAGTACCAAGCAAACATGACAAACATCATTCTGGACCAGGACGTATGAAGATTACAAGCCTAAGCTTAAAAAGTGTGTTGAAGGTGTCCAATCTCTTCTGATCTTGTAGAAAGGACTTGTGTTGTTGACAGCATATTTTGGTTCATGCAATATTCTTAACCCAAATTTATTTAACAGCATAAAGTTCATTCAGATTGGCATTTGTAAATTTTGATGCAACAAGTTCTGTTTAACAGGAATTCGTGTTCAGGACCAATTATTTTTATTAGAATCCACGTTAGGAAAAGACAGATGGAAGTTTTACTCTCTCCATTATCGCCCATAATAACAGAAAGTTCATAGTTTCATATAGTTCGGCAACCTTACTTATTCTTAATGGGTTCTTATAACTCCAATGGGTCTTATATACATTTCATCATAAGAACTTGCTAAGAGCCCTTTCACTCCAATCTAATAATTCAATAAGAACTTGCTGTACATGGTCTTACATGAACCCACAAAATAATCATTTCACATTTATAATTTTTAATTTGAGTTTAACATCTAACTTAAATTGTATTTATACTTCTAATATAATTATAGAAAAAAACTAAATGTAGCAAAATTGAATTATATGATAAAAATTTCAAAATGCATAAATTTAAAATATAATAAGAATTACACTCAATAATAAAGTGAACATTTTAACTTTCATAATTACCATGTTTTTTCCACCAAATTTGCATAAAACTGGTGTTGATTTTGCCACAAACAAACACTTCATCTCCTATATATGTATAATTGAATGCCTTCATTTGTCTCTCCAACAATGGTTTTTTTTTTCTTTTTTCTTTTTGGATATGATACGATTTTATTTTTAATTTTTCTTTCATTTGTATTCTTTTATTATATGTTCAGTTTTTAATATAAATATATATTCTATTATCTTCTTACTTGAAGTAGTTGGTTAATTCATATATTTAATAAAAATAATGTTTAAACTTTATACAAAAATAGAAATATATTATTTTTTGCAAATTAAAGACTAAAATAAATATTTTTTAAAGTCTAAAAAAAATACCATATATTAAAGAATATATATAGACTTGACCCTCAGTTACTTGAAAAATACTTCCATTTCTTTTAAGCTGAGAAGACTCTCGTCAGAATCTCAGTTTCTACTTCGAAGCCCTATCTGCGGTGGCGTTACTTTCCCCGACAAGGCTGCGGCAAGAGGTAAATTCTTCGATATCTGAGTTTCATTCCTCTGTTTCTCTCTAATTTTAGCCTAATGTAATTGATATTTGAACGAAGTTGGTTATGTTGAGAAAATTACTTGTCTAATGTTTCTCTCTAATTCATAATT
This sequence comes from Macrotyloma uniflorum, assembly GCA_016859785.1. Taxonomy (NCBI): domain Eukaryota; kingdom Viridiplantae; phylum Streptophyta; class Magnoliopsida; order Fabales; family Fabaceae; genus Macrotyloma; species Macrotyloma uniflorum. The sequence goes on along the minus strand of BDMB01000008.1, from coordinate 3,200,838 downwards.
GATTCTTGTTCTTGTCTTCTTTTACTTAGGGAACCAAACCTTTTCCTTCGAATCGTGTCTGATTTCAGCGAAGTTCGTTTCTTTTTCGCTTTCTTTGTGTTCCATGCCAAAAGAGTATGTGGGGTGGCAGTTAAATTGGAGATTATGGGTTTGGTTCTGTTAGCATAAAAAATTGTTGCCGTGTAACCCTAGATTGATGTGTTTTCATTATTTTTGATCCGTTTGGCATTTTTATCCCTTTTATATTCGGGGGATTGAAAAAAATATTGTTTTCAATCATGGGTTCCATTTGATTTTTGTGATCGCTGTGTTTGTGTTTTTATGATTGATTTTGAAGTGCAGAGTTACCGTGATCTTGTCCCTGTTGATTTCAAAGAGTCATTTGAGTTTGTATGGTTCCATTTTTCGTTTGCCCTGATCAATACTCGTAATCACAAACTGGATTGAAAATTAACTGCACATACTCTTTGGTAGTTTGATTTGAGTGGCAGCTCATTGGGAGAATCATCAAACTATGTTAAACTTGTGAGATTAGAGGAAACTTGATAGGTTGTCTACAAGGTTGTTAGTTGTTAGATTGATATGGGAGTGGACTTCTCACATTGGAAGTATGGGATTTGATTTGACCTGCCCAGGGGGGCATACCTTATCCTTACAAGGGAAAATGCGGTCATTTGAAAAATCTAGACATAATAGTTGCTATTATGTTATGCCTTTTACAGTCACAAGTTGATGTTTATATCCAGAGAGGTAGAGTGGATGGTTCATAATTGATTCTTGTTCTTGTCTTCTTTTACTTAGGAAACCAAACCTATCCGAATGGATTGACCTGGAGCTGTAACCACAAACAAAAGTTCCATAAATTTATATAAAGTAAAAAATATAATTGACCTCCTTACTTATGCATTATAAGTTGTTTTTTTTTTTTTTTTTTTTTTTAAGTTGAACTTTTCCTTGTAGGAGTAATCACGTTTGTGTCCCCTAGCTATGAACTCAGTGGCAAGGCGTTTATCAAGCTTATTCAGAGCTTCAGGTTTCGCAACTGACCCCTTCAGTATTGGGCGTCAGCAAATGCAGCAGCAGCTTCAGCAAAGCAGAGGCATACGAGTGAAGGTCATGAATGGGAACTTGGAAGCGGCATTGGCCTTGATGCAGCGTAAGATGCTAGGAAGTGGGATTGAGAGGATGATAAAGCAGGAACAAAGATTCCATATCAAAAACTCTGAGAAGCGTATTTTAGCCCAAAAGAACTTGGAGCGTAGGCTTCGATCTGAGGATCTTGCTAAGAAACTCAAGTCTATTATGATCAAGAAAGTCAGGTATTTAGTGCTTTTATAAAAGACCGAACTTCTCCTTTAGAGCATTAGTAAAGTTTGCACCATGTCTCTACATCACAATTTTTTTCAAATAATATTTTAAATGATGTTTAGGTAAATTGCAAAGAATTTCCTGCAATAGCATAAGTTATTTCGAGCTATTAAGCACGGATTTTGACACATGCACTTTGACATGGCTAATATCCAAAATATAAGACACCAGTACACATCACAATCATAAGCCTTGCTAAAAAGGATTATTAAGGGCCAATATTTACAATATAATGGTTTTATGTCATCATAAAAAAATCTCAATACGATGGATTTTACCATGTCTTGTAGACTTATCTATTTAGCCTAGTATCTAAACAATGTGATAATTATATAGTTTTGCATAAGATATCAATTTAGCATGAAATCTTTAACCTTGAAGATATTAATTTGGAATCTGTTGATTTGTTCACTAGTTAGTTCCAAGTTTGGAAGTAATGGTATCCTATATGAAAAAAACTTGAATAGGCACATCTTCTTGCAACTACTGAAAAAGTAATTTTATGATTGATATGCCATTTAGTTATTAAAAAAAATTGTTGACCAAAACAAAAGTTATTAAAAAAAGCTAAGTCTTGAAGGGGAAATGTGCAACTTGTAGTCTCTTGTACGAATTAATTTCCTACCAAATGTAAAGACATTTTTTTGTTTGTTAGTATCCACTCATGCTAGTAATTGTTTCTGCCGTGATTTTAAGTAGGTGTGATTGATTTGAAACTGAAAATGTTATTATGTGGCATACAATAATATTGCTGGGCAGATGTGAACTTCGTTTTGATAACAAGTAAAATGTTGTTATTTAGAAGCCTATGGTCTATCTTTTTCCCACTTTTATGGAGGCTTGCTGGGTTTATATGCTTTGAATGCTCAAGTGTGGGAATTAGGAAAAACTAAAGTTTGAATTTGATCAAAGGCATATACGATAGTACGATAATTTTATATCATGCTAGCCTCTGGATTTTATTCCACTTCATTTCCTTTGCTTGAACGCTTACTTCTTTCGTCTTTTTGATGTTCATATTTCATAGGATTGTGTGTTGCTTCTATTTGTTCTGACATTTTGCATATTCTGTTGAAATGTGACAGGGGTCTATGAGGATGTTGCATTTCGCACAAAAAATGGTCGTCATCATAAGTTGCAGTTATTTTATAATTTCAATGCGTTCACTGCAGATATGTACTTTGTAGCTGTATTTTTGGGTATCATATGCATTTGCAAATTGCAATCAAGAAAGTATACATTTTATGATAATTAAGACAATTTTTGAATCCGAGTCAAGATGTTGAATTTTTTTCTAGCAAAAGTTGGATGCGGCATTTTCCTGTGTTTTTTTCTGGGATAGTTTGTTTAATATGCTCCTTGAAATATAATTGACGTATTTTATGAATTCTAGTCGCATGTCACTTGTCGAAATATCTTATAAATATTTTTCATCTAGCTAGAGCTAAAGCCTTTTAGTATGATTTTTATTGAAGTTTTTTCCCTTGTCTAGTAACCTTCATTTTTGATAAATTAAGATAATAAAAATTGGCATATTGTTGCTGTTGCTTGTCAAATCTCATGTCTTGTTAATGAAGTATGGTGGTGTATCAAACTGGTGTTTTTCTAAGAATATTAAACTCAAGAATTTTTATTTTTTTTAATCCAAGTTTAATTGCATTTAGACCAATTAGGTTTTGTACTTTAATTTAATAATAAATTAACATGATAAATTTATTTACTTTTATAATGATAAGCGGAAGTAAATGTATCCATTTTTTATTTTTTTTAAAAGAGTATTAAACTTGATTTTTTTTAATAATTTAATATTCTTAAATTGATATGAGAGCTTAAAAAAAGAAATGGATGACATCGAAGAGAATGAGAGAAAAGATTATCCATTTTCCTTATCATCATCACTTCACATCTTACATGTGACTTACTTCAATTTGCTGCAAACAGAAATGCTCCTCCGTCACTCTCTTCATCTGCCAATAGTATCTTCTTACTCGCACAAATCAAACCGCGCCCCCAACACGAGCGGTTACATTAAGTTCCAAACGAGGTACCGCGAAAACCTGCGATACCTTCGAACGTTAACCATAATCGACCCCAAAACCAAACCCGAGGACCTCCCTCTCCCGAACGATGTCGACCACATCCTCCACACTCTCACGTTCCTCAAATCACACTCCTTCTCCGACGCCGACATCCCCCGCCTCAACTACCTTACGCCTGAGCTCTTTTCCACCGCCGTCGTCCCCTCCGACGTCGCTGCCGTGTTCCGTTTCCTGGCCGACGAACTTCCCGCTACCGCGTCGGAGTCTCGCGATCTCATCCTCCGATGCCCCAAGCTGCTCTTCTCCCACGTCGATCTCTGCCTCCGACCCACTCTTCAATATCTTCGCCAGGTCGACGATATATTAAATATGTTTTTAATTATTTATTTATTATTTTCATCTTTTAAATTAATATTTTCCTTTTTTACATAAAGATAAAACAAAAAATAACGATAAAAGATTACTTTAAAACAATAGAAAATTTAAAAATAATAATTATTGTTTAATTTTGTTTAGGTTGGGATCCAGGAGCTGAACAGGCCCACGACGCGGAACGCCCACCTGTTGAACACGCGCGTGGATAAGCTGCACGCGAAGGTTGAGTTCTTGCAGGAGTTGGGGTTTTCGAACGAGGAGGCAGTGAGAGCATGTGCGAGGTTGCCGGCCATTTTTGGGTATGACGTGGAGAACAATCTGTGGCCAAAGTACGTTTATCTTATTAAGGAAATGGAGAGGGATTTGGAGGAGTTGAAGAAGTTTCCTCAGTACTTTGGGTTCAGTTTGAAGGAGAGGATTGTGCCAAGGCACTTGCATTTGAAGGAGAGGGGTGTTACGATTCCCTTGAACAGAATGTTGATGTGGGGTGATGAAAAGTTCTACAAGAAGTGGAAGTGATGTCATGTAACTTGTAAGTGCTATATTTGCTCATACATAACACTTTTTTTCTAATGCTCTTCAATCTACTTAAATCTGATTCTGATTCTGTCCATTGATAAGTAATGTAGTAGGATGTATTTGTATTAATGGTACCTTGTCTTGTCTATGTTTTGCTTGCATATCAACAAGTGTACAAGTGTGGGAGAAGGAGTACACAAATTCTGGGTTCCCAACGTAATGCTTCAGAATTCTGAGCATGGCTCTGACATTCTTCTTTGCTTGAAACTATGATAAAAGTTCAAGTAATTTGGAAAGATAAATTTTACATACTTTGAGGGATTTGGCCTTATGAGTATTGGTTTCCTGGAATTTGACATACTTCGTGTCTTCCCTATATCACATGTTTACTTGTGAGACAAAGTTTAAAAGCTGCAAAGCAGTGATATAAAAAAATTTGAGGGATAAATCCAATTGTATCTAGGAACACAAGTTCTTTCAAACATGATTTTCCAACCATTTTTAATGTGGCACCAGGGCAGAACCTGGTTCTGATCAGTTGTTGTGTGGTACGTTTACATTCTCTTTGGTGTACATGGGGAAAAGAGAAGAGAATGCAAATGCAGAAACAACTAATAAGTTGTTTCGAATGTCAAAAATACGTTAAAATAATTTTGAAATAACGTTAATATCATGTTATAGTATTTTCACCCTTACATAAATCAAAGAGAAATATAGACATTAGATTCATATTATCCACATTACTCTCTCCATCTTTGGGAAGCTCATAGTTTTCCTCTCTCCTTATTAGGGCATATATCACATCTTATAATCGAATTGTTAACTAAATATATAATCAAGTATCACCTTTTATAGATTACATGATCCTTCATATTATTATTATTTAAAAAAAAAATCATGTATAGTTTGGGTGCATTTGACTCAACTTATTTTTAGCTTAAGAGTAATATTAAGTTCAAGTTAAAAGTTAGAACTAAAAAAAGTATAAATTGTTTGTCAAATTTCATTTATTACTAAACAATTATAATCCACGATATCATTTTATATAATAATTTATTTTAAAAAAATATCACGACAAACTTGTATATATTATAAGTTTCTAAATCAGAAGTTGTTTGGTATTTTTTTTATACAACTTGAATGTTTAGTTTATTTAAGACCAATTACTTTTCTAATAAAAAAGATATTTATAAAATAAAAATATTGTGAAAAGTTAATTTAATTTGCATAAAATTACTTCATAATATTATTAACATGAATAAAATTATCACAGTACATGTATTTAAAGTTTTTTACACATGTAAAAAATTACTTTAATTAATAAAGTTTTTTTTAGCAACGATTTATAAATAGTACACATTGATTACAAAATGATAAAAAATTTAAGATATATATTTTCGTTCAATAATATATTTAAATGAATAAAAAATTATTACTTAGATATATTCGATAATACTAAATTATATTAAAAATGTGTAACAATAAGAAAATAGAAAAAAAAAAGGAACATCTGCGTAATAATCCAGAAAGAGGAGTACAGTAGAACACATAAAGATGTCCTCAAATTAGTTTCGTTCGAGAAAATAAATCTGAATCAATTAATTTTTATTAATATAACTTTTTAAATTTTTTTCATAATTCAAACTAAATCAATTCATATATTAATATATAAAAATGATTATAATATTTTTAAAAAATTATATTTAATTAAATAATTAAAAAAAACTTAAGCATAATTAATTAAAAAATAGTAGGATATGTTATGTAGAGTGTACCTAAACAAATTAATAAATAAAATACAAGGGTAAAACGGTACATTTTTTGAAATAACTTTTTTTTTGTTTTGTTTTTAAAACCAAAAAATATTAAAAGTTTATATTTTAAATATATTTAAAATACTAGGTCAATTTTAAAAAAAAATACAATTTTTAAAATTAATTAAAAATTTTATAAAAGAATAGGGAAAATGAGCAAGAAAAGCAAAGAAGCAAAAACGGGTGTAAACAAGTAGCCCATCTAAGACCATAAGAAGTCCAAAAGGATAAAAAGAGGCCCAGTTTGATGAAAAGACAAGAGGCATTTGGGCTTTGGACTATTAATCTTTTTAGGTGAAAGAAATAAACTACATAACACAAATTGATTTAAAATATATTCTCATTCTTGTCCTCAATATATTTTTGAGTACATGTGTTCTGTAATTGTTCTTTAGCAAAGAGAAATAAGAAGTCATTTATTTTTCTTATGAATTATTCTAGTCCGTAGATTTTCAATATCTAAATATTTTGTGAATAAAATTGGTTTAAAACTTATTTTAGTTTCAATTTTATGAATAAAAAACTAAAAATAATACTGATAGAGGGATATAGTATTTGAGACTCGAACATCTTCATGTCTCTCATGAGAAGTTAATGAAGATGTTAAAGAAAAAGCAATAAATTATAAGAGGATAGTGTATATTAAGTGAGGATAGATGGAGAAAGCAAAGTTGGTAAAGATTGTAAAGTTTGAGCAGTTGAAAGAACATTCGATTTTCCATTGTAAACCTAACCAAACCAAACCCACCAAGAAGGTGAAATGAAAGTTAATATAAGATGAAGAATGAAGAATGAAGAGTGAAGAGTGAAGAATGAAGAATGAAGAATGAAGGTAGAAAAGGTGTTGGAGACAATGGGACCCATGGTATATGTGATGCTTCACTCTACCATCATTAGATTTTGGAAGACTTTGAAAACGATTCAAGAACCATAATTGCTGCATGGAATTCAGCACATATATACCACACCATCATACCACTGCTTCTGCATTATGATTTCCACCTCTTTGTTTCACTCACTCAATTTGCTTCAAAACTTCTCTATTCCTAACCCTCCTTTTCGACTATTATTTATTACACTTCTGAACTTTATATTTTGAAATCATGAGTTTTTGTGACCCTGTCGGTTTGCTTTATTCTTTTCCATTCCTATTTTCTTCCTACCATATCTTGTCTTGTTTTGCTGTCTATCCCCAAAGAGATTACTTTATTTTCCCAAGCCTTTTTTTCTGCTTCTCAAGTGTCACATTCTCACTTGACAACACTCTTTATTCTATAAATTAGCAAACTTGTTATACATGCCAATTCATGATTTGATGATAGTGTAAACTGGTTTACATGGTTCTTGTGTAGTAGGTTTCTCAAAGATGACAGATATGTTCATGAAAGACAATTCTTCTTGAATCAAGTATGAATACCATAGACTTTAAATCACCAGTTAAATCAGAATAATCTTGCACCAGACTATAGTGTATTCTGTGATCTATTTTTATTGTTTGAATGCAGAGAAAATTGTTCTAAAATGAGGGCCATATGACGATGATTGAGTATTCAGATAGGGCACTTTGTGCCAACGGATCAAGGTTATCCATCCGTACGAACCTGAGTGATTGCATCTAATTATGGTGTAAATTATTTCAACAAGGTTTCTGTATTTAATATCAAGTTTAACTGCTTAAACATTGTGTTTAAGTTTAATTTATTTAAGTAAATAAAGTTAGGAAAAACAATTAGCTTGTTACTCTTATAACTTGATTTTCTTTTAAAAAATTATAGAATATATTTTGAAGTTTTTTTAGGTTTATTGTTTTATTATTTAATAGACATTTACATGTAGAAAATGAAACGAAATATAATAATATTTTTAAGATAGATAAAAATTAAAATTAATGAATGAGTTAGTTTATGTTTAACTTTATTAAATTTTTTTAACATAAAATTAATATTCATATCTATTATATCAAAATTACGTTTATAGTAAATTTCTTTATCCTAACCCTAAACATAAAAACGACTAATTATTTTCTCTATTTCATAATTAAAAAAAATCTCAATTATGAATGAAATTATAAAATCATATAATTAATCTAATTTTCTAATAAATATAACAATACAAGCATTAACATAAAAAAGAAGAATAATGAATAATTTTTTTAATCATCTCAAAGTGTGTTAAAAGTAAGATACAAAATTTGTCTTTCATAGATATTGGACGTTTTGGACCTTTTTGTAATGAACTTTTAATAGAGACATTTAAACTGTAAAAAAATATATAAAAAATTAAATGTTTATATATATTTTTTCTCATGTTTTATCTAAGCCCTCACATAGTAATATTAAGTACTCCAATTTTAGACAGTTTAAATCCAAACAATAATTAGCTTTATTTTATCTATTTTAATATCCAAGAAAACTCCTTACACTCTTCCAAATTTGATTGTTAAATTAATACATTCAAAATTAACAAAAAAAAAAAAATTAAACATAAACTTAAAAAAATTATTTAAAATTAAATTAAACTGAGTCTTTAAAGTTAAAAAGGTATAAAAAGTAATATTAAATAATTTTTATTTAAAGTACTTAAAAAGGTATATTTATAGATGATTATTATCATAATCAATAAATAATACGAGTATGCACGTGAAAGAGAATGACTTATAGTAGATTTTTCATATCAGTTATAAAAATAAATTATATAATTTTGTGAAATTTTAAAATGATTAGTATAATTTATTCAAATATATTTCTATTTTATAAAATATTATTACAATACATTACAGTAATAATATCTATATCAATAATTTATGTTTTATTTAATAAAATTATATCAATTAAAAATTAATGTGAGATCTGTTAATTTATTAAAAAATAAGTTAAAATTTTTCAGTGAAATTTTTTTTTATTAATTTATTTGAGAAATTTCCTATAAATTTATTTCTAGGAAATTTTTTCATTTGTAAAAAATAATTTTTTACTTACAAATTTATAATAATTAAAAAATTTGTTATAAATTTATAAGAAAAATTATATTTTTACTGATTTTATTACTTACACAAAATTAATGCATAGGAAATATGATTTTTGTTTCTAGTATATAAGAATTATTACCAAAATTATTATCCATGATATGCATGAATATTCTCTAAAAAGTTTGGCACATAAATTTTTATTTACTATACTGATACGAGTTTAAAACAAATAAAGATTTGACATGTGTAAATCATTATTGAATCTAAAGTCTTAACATCATAGTTTTTAGCAGTTTGAAGATGTTGCCTGGTTCTAAAATTAGTCATTATTTTCTTTCCGCACTGTTCATATATATATATATATAGATAGATATATAGATACATGCGTGTGTATGAGGTAACGTAGGGAAATTGAAAGAGATAGATAAAGAGAAAGTTGAAGGAAGAAGTAATGCATTAATGTGAGAGCATAGCTGTATGGGGGACCACTATATATGTCGATCATGCTTTTTAAAACCTATCTTCAACTTCTATCAGACACTCTTTTCTTTCCATTTTTTAACACCAAAAACATTCAAATTTCTCATTCAACTTAATATGCTGAAGGAGAAAGATGAGAGAAATGATACATGGTTTCTTCGTATCATTCATTTTTATATTTTATGCAGATAACATGCTTCTTATGGTATTCATTATGTATGATTTTAGATCAATTAACGAGTGATGTTGATGTAAGTTAGGTCAAGTTATGTTTAAGTAAGTTTTTATTCTGAAAATATGATATTCTTTACGGCTTAACAAAAATAATGTTGTTTTGAGTCTTCTTAAGAACTAAAAGTACTTTTCATAATTTTAATGGTGAAAAATAAATAGGATTTTCATAGTGAGTATGAGTTATGTGCATAGTGAGTTTAATGAACTGGTATTGTGAATCTAACTTTTTTTTTATATATATATTGTTAGAAATTATTGTTAAAATGATTTATGATGGAATGAAAATTATCGTAAAATTGTTATACATTAATAGTCTATTTTCTATGTATAATTATTGGCTTTTCTCGTATCTTTTTTCAGATTTGTTCTACTGCAAATTGGAATAAGATTTGACATGTTATCAAAGGACGTTTTTTCTATTTTAATTTATTTCTCATTTTCTATCTATAATCTTCGACATTTTAGGCATTTTTTTTATGTAACCACTCATTGTTCTTTAGACTTTTACGTCTATTTCCAGTTCTCTTTCTAACTCTGTCCTCTTCATAATTGATTTTGAAAAAAATATTACCTTTTCTTTTATGTATAATATTTTATGCATATTTTTACTATAAAAATATTAAATTTACAATTACATATTCTATTTTATCTTCATTATTGCTTCAAATTATACTATACAATTTTAAAATAATCCTCTCTTCGTTTATTTTAAAATTCTTTATAATTTTAATGTATATTTTACGTCTTACTTTATTATTTTGACATTTTATGCATTATCTTTTTTTCAAAATAAAAAGTAAAAAGCACAAAACTAATGAAAACTTACGAATTTCATAAATATATAGTTGAAATTAATGAGTTAAATGATGTGTTTAGGAGATCATATATTTGTTGTTAGTTTGTTTCTGTGTTCAATTTTAATTTTTCTTCAACAAATAAAATGTCTCATTCTACACAAATTTATTACATTATAGCAATTTTGTCTAAGAAGAATAAGGGTATTTGGTGTTTGCCTTTTGTGTCAATCATGTAGTCGATGATCGAAACATTTCCTAAACACGATGCATATTCGTCTGTGATTGAAAGCTTAGATAGAAGGATGTTGCCGACCCAATTGACATTTAATAAAGTTAATCTTTCAGTCAAGTAAATTACATGATTTACCCAACAAAAGACAACAAAATAGGGGGAGGGTGCAACAAAATGTTCATATTTTTTTTTCTAGATTTTTATCAGAAATAATTCCACCTGATTAGAAGTTTGCTAAAATAATTCTTACCCAAAGCCATATGCTATAAATAGGGATGTATATGGGGGGAAATCTTGATTATGATACTTTATTCAATCACTTGTTAATATATTAAATTTTAATTTACAGGTTATTGAGTTTAAACTGGATCGTTTGTTAATATATTATGATTATTTTTACATAGTTTAAAAAGCTCTGATGGTTAACATAGTTGTTAACGGGCTACGTAGAGCCTTAATTGTTAAAAAAGTTGTTGTTGAACCTAGATTGGATCACCTGGGTCACATTTGAGTTGAGAATGACTACTCGACATGAAGGGAGTGTATTGAGAAAATCTCACATTGACTAAAAATGAGACCGAATAATATATAAATGAGGTGTAAACCTCACCTTCTGAGCTGATTTTATGAGGATGAGTATGTATACGAATTAAAATAATTTACTTTTAAACATTTAATATATGTCTATTTTTATACAATCAAAATTAAAATAAAACTAAATATGGATATTTTATGAATGTGTATATCCTATTGATGATATTTTCAGGTCTGAAAGTTATCTTTGATCTTGAACAACTTAAGTCAAGTCAAAAAGGAAAAATCATTCAAATATTCTACACCATTTTTAGCTGATGAGCAAGGTTTTTAAAAGAAAAAATGAAAATATGGTATATATATCGATATACAAGTTGAGGGGAGTAATTAAGACAGGACATTGTTAATTCCATTTCTCTCGAGGCCAATTGGGACAGAGTCCCTTGAAGAACACTTGTGGGACAATGCACGTGTATTTCAATAGAGTGTGAGTGAGTGTGTGTGTACAAGATTAGAATAGAATAGACTACCTTAAAGAAAAGGGGAAGGAATAATTTCCATAGTAGCAGTTGACCAAGTACAAAACCCTTGTCCTCATCTGCTGAATTACCCTTAATTTCTGTGTTCTTTCTATCACTTGGCATAGGATTTGAGGTATTATACGAGAAGAAGAGCTATAGTTAGCTATCTAACTAGGAAGAAGACGAATCAAAAGACCAGTTAGTGAGTCAAATTCAATTGGAACTATCCAAAAGTGGGATATGGAAGGAGAGAGAGGTGGTGCTCCCAATTATGAGCTTCAAGTTTCATTCACCAACACCCCACAAGCCATACACGAATTGGGTTTTGTTCAGTATGAAGAAAACCAGGTCCTTGGCTTCTTGTCACCCTCTTCTCAATCTCAATCTTCTCACCTCTCCCAATCCTTAAACAGTGATGTAGTTGTTACTTCTACCACTACAACTGATGCAACCATCGGATTCATGAATCATACTGAACTAGTCACCAAAACTTGGAATAACGACCAGGTGGTTATTCACTTTTACCTGTACTTCGCAAATTAATCTCCTTAATTCAAATTAAGATTGAACAAACCTCTCTAATCTTCACCCTTATATAATAATTAGTTACCAATTTTATATACCTTTGTCTTCTCTTTTCTCTGTCAGTGTCCTTATCGATCTTAGGGTATTTATCATTCCATCACAGTTTTGAGAATGATTTTTTGCTTACGGTATTCTAGGTAGGAACTCTGGATCCAAAGGCTGTCGATGATGAAAACTGCACTGGAAATGCTAGTGAAGGCAACAACAACGCTTGGTATCCCTCTTCCAATTAACTTCAATTTCATTTCACTATTTATAATTTTTGTGTCACTCTCTTCTTTGCTCTCTTATCTTCTCACTCTAAGTGCATGCACGTAAATATTTATATATCCAGTTAAAAGAGATATATTATTCTTCAGGAATCAGATCAAAATCTAAAGGTCTCTCTAATCTTTATAAGAAAGGTATCGATTCTTTTGTCTGGTTTCAAGGGTTTTAGAGACAGTTCGAATTCGTGAATTTTTTTTTGCAACAGCAAAATTTTTAGAGTTTTTATGAAAATATTTTGACCACAATCGGGACTGTATACCGCATTTATCCACAATTAGTTTTACTTTATGCGACCACATTATATATTCATCTACAATTTTCTGCGACATCAAGAACTGAAATGAAATCACAACCACAATCTAAAACTCTATTATGGGGAGCAAGACTTAAAGATTCAGAAGTCTTGATAGTTGTTGAATCTCTCGAATCCACCACTTCTGAATGTTTTACTTCACTGACCATTTTTTTATTAATACTTTTTATTTTTAGTCTTAATTGTTTCTTTCAATTCGAGAAATGTTTTGAATCAAGTTAATTACGTTATATATATATTGTACGCATTGTGGTAGGTGGAGGAGCGCAGCTACAGAGAAGAACAAGGTGAAGATAAGGAGGAAGCTTAGAGAACCAAGGTTTTGTTTCCAAACAAGAAGCGATGTAGATGTGCTTGATGATGGTTACAAATGGAGGAAATATGGCCAGAAAGTTGTCAAGAATAGCCTTCATCCCAGGTAATATTCAAATCTTAATCATGCATTTTATTTGCTTATGATAAGTCATATATTTTACTTTAAGGACAATAATGAGTTATATTCATATCACATGGAAGTTGAACTTTTATTGCTATACAGATACATTATATATGTTTAGCACTTGATTTCGGTAAAAGGAAGCCATAATAACTAGGATTTGAACTGAAGAATTCTGCTCAACTACCCAATCAGATGACATTCATTGAATATAATAATTACAAGACATTCAAGATATGGGAGAAGTAAAAATAATAATATAAACTATGATATACTTTTGGTGTGTGAAACTGTCTATGAACAGAAGTGTTTGTGGTTGAGTACACTGGCAATATCACAGGCATTATACCCGGGGGGAACGAAGGTAAAATGTCCTTTTCTGAGAAAAGTATGTCGGTAGTGAATAATTTAATCAAATCCTGATCACAAGTCACAAGATTTATTGGCATCATTCATCTTAGACTTTTGTTTTTGAGAAAGAAATTGATGCACCAAAGTTTAATGACACACAGAGACAAACGAAATAGAGGGAATCTACGACCTATATATTGAGGATATATAGAAGGATTGATTCATGATCACTTCTTTCAATACGACATAAGATGCTGAAGATGGAATACATTGTTCATGCACATTAATTGAGCCTTAGGGTTAACTTCATGTCAAATGTTGAAATATATAAATATATATATATATATATATATCACTTATAATATTTGGTGGGCTATTATTAGAGTTTTGACAATAAGATGCACTATATAGGTCCCCTCTTTCGTACTCTATTTCAAAACCATCCATTTTGTCGTGGTATTTCTATGACAGTTCTCTTCATATTCTTCCATCACTGTAAAAGGCTGCAGTTGAACTTTAAGTTTTTCCTTGTAACTCAATCATTTATCTATATGTTTTTCCAATCCAGTTTATGGTTATGCTCAAATGTCATAAAAAACTGTAATAATTTATCACTCAAGGTTTTTGTTTCTATAAGAGAAAGTAATCAGCAAAATAAGGTGTTTGGAGCCGGTTTCAGATTATCCTTTAATTTATTTATTTTAACTAATTTGATGTAATTTAAGTTTTATATCTGGCAGTAAAATTTTAATTAGCCAGTCATAATTGACAAAATATATATTATAGATTATGTTGAGTGATAGCACAAAAAGTTGATAAAGTAAATACGTTTATTTTTCAGCTACATTATCATGAAAAGTTTTACATAAATTTTATCTTGAATGAGAAAAGGGGGAAAAGAGTTATTGTCATGTGTCTCAAAGCTACTGCAGGTAAAAGGTAAGAGTTGAATAAGATAGTTGTGCATGAGGAGCAAGTTGGTTCCAACATGACTCAGAATAGACGTAAAAGAAAAAGCTAGTTACATTGTGGGAATGGACCAGTTGAAACATATAATGGGATCTTTCTAAAATGTTGACAAGATTGGAGACATGCTATAAGATTTGATAAGGTTAATAGATCACCATGCATTAAACAAGCTTTATTAATCTAGGTTATTAGTTTGATTAACAAGCTATTGTTCAAACAGATTCAGTCATATACAGTAATATATCATTGGAAGAAAAAAAAGTTATATAAAAGTAAGAAAAAAAATCTTGTACAGTCATATACAAATATTAATATTAAAAAAATTGAAGTTATTCAAAAAGTAGCACGACCTTGAAATGGTTCAGCAGAATTTTAGATTGGTTCGGTTGTATAACAAAATCCAATATGATTTAATAATCTATGCAGCAGAGATATACTGACTGTTGTTATTTGAGTTCATTATTAGGTCAAAAGCTAAACCACACTCATGAAATTCTACATTAATATTTTAAAACTGGTTCAATTAATTAACCCAGAATAGGTTCAGCTAAGTTTGATTGGATATTGTACAACCAATCCAATTTAGACTAGTTTCTCAAGTTTGAACCAGTTGGGTTGAAACTAAGTAAATCATAAACTGAAATGTTAGATTCACAGTAAAAGTTAAATAACAAAACTAAAACCAGAATTCTATTATTGAATGTTTCGTTTAAAAAAGACTAAGTTTTTATTGTGTCTTGACGTTAATTAAATACTTAATTTCTTGTTAAGAATGTGTACTGGTTTCTCAGATTCAATGACACTGGATTAACAGACATATATATCTAGTCTTAAGGAAGAAAATGAGTTTAGAACCCTGGTTCATAAGTTGTAAGTTAAACAGCTAGTTGTGATTTCTTCTTGTATCAGTGTGATTTCATAAAGTAATTCTTATGAGAATATATTTCTTATTCTGTTGTGTAAGATCAACACACACACCCTTCTCTCATTCGTTACAGAAATAGTGTTAAGAGTATAGATTCTTTTAAATTTTTTAAAATCGAAACACTGTCATTGCTTTACATATTTGTAAAAAGCATATTTGAACCAAAAGATAAACATTTTTTGTTTACTTTAACTAATGTTGCGTGCATGGAAAGAAACAGAAAGAATAGTTTTACTGGAGGTACTTCTGGATAATAATGCAAATGGTCAAAGTGCTATCTATGTAAATCCATTATCCTTAAACTAAAAAAATAAGATATCAGATACATATCATCATCACAAGATTGCAGTTAAAGATAAGTACTTAGAAGTGCAATTAGGAAGATGGAAGAGTTGAAATGACTCCAGGAACAAAGGTTCATGGAACTGGAATAAGCAGAAATGTTTTCTAATATGATGATGGGTCATGGATGACATTAACATATATTGTTTAACAATCAATAATTAACATCATAAAGTGATGTAGTACCAACCTTGGATTACCTATTTTATTGAAAATAAATGTAGGAGTTATAGTTATTAAAGTACTTGCTGAATGGAGTTGACTTCATTAGTGTTTCTTCATTAATTTATAGTTATTAAAGTACTTACTGTATTTGTATTTTGAATTTATTCTAATTATAAAAAAATAAATGGAAATAAATGAAAATGTAAAACATAATATATTTAAACTTTTTTAATAATTAAATTCTATTCTTTTTGTTTTACTATACATTACTTTAAATTATAAATATGTTGGATTAAAGTGAAATGACCTTCTTTAACTATTTAATTCGATAATAAACATGTGTGAGAAATTTGGACTGAACTGTTTTTTTATTTTTATATGTATGCATTAAATTGTCAAGAAACTTAAGGTTTAAGTTTTATACATGTTCAGTATTATTTTTTTGTGTTATCAATTAACTAGATAAAATTTTAAGCATGACTTTTAGAATAATTTTTACAGGAAGTGATAATTTTTAATTAGTAAACTATAATTTATTAGATATGATGGTGTGAAGTAAATTTTATACATTATTTTATTTTCATTAAATCCATTGATATGTTTCATAAATTTATTATCTTAAATATAAATAATAGGTAATAAAATTATATGTATTGTAATAACTATTATATTTTAAAGTGATATAAATATAATATAAGGCAAATCAAATATTTGCATAAAGACCTTAATCTTGGCCGATTTAATTCAATATTTTATTTTTCAAAAATCTATAATTATTACTTATTTTTCAAATAGAAAAAAGATGTATTTATTTTAAAAATAAAGAGTATATATTTATTTTTATCTTTATTTTTTTTAATATAACTATAAAAATAAGTATCATTTTAGATAATTAAACTAAAAAATATTAATAAGATGAAGAATAAATATATTTATAATTAATGAAGAAGTTAATCCCTCTTTTTTTAGTAAGAATCAAAATCAGTTGATGTTAGGTTTTATAATTTATTAGGCAACCTAATCATATTTGTACAAGAGAAAATAAAATAAGAAGATTGCTTAAATAATAAGAATGTCGCATTTAATGTAACCTAAGGTTTGTGTAATATTATAGTCATTTATTTAATATTTTTTATGTTTATAGTTTATAAATTCTCACAATTCAGGAGAAGATTAAAAAATTCTCTTGACGTGGTTTAAATGCATGATTCCTTTTGGTAGAACTCAAATGCATGAGAAGTTAATTTAAAAATAAATAAATATTTTTAATTAAAAAAAATATAAAAATTTAATTTTTATATTTTTGCAACATATTTAATATAATTTTTATTTAATTGCTCTACTATGTATTAAGAGGATTATTTATTATGAAAAAACATTTTTAAGGTAATAAAAACATATTTAGTATGGCCAATCTATATATTAGTAATATTAATATGCTTTTTTTATACTATCAACCAAAAATTATTAAGTATGATAAATCTGTTAACTATTTCAATAATTTTTAGTTAATTGTCGCATGCATGATAAGAATTAAATACACAATAAACTTGTTTTTATACCTACACTTTATATAAGTTTTTCAAACTCTATTGCTCAATAATGGCAAACCAAGACACCAACCATACTTTTTCAAGTCTTTGTCCTGATACCAAGACGCTATGTAAAATAAAATGATTGTTAAGTTTTAAAGAATGCACCACATAAAACACTAACCAATCATAGAATAGATATCACATTTCAGCAGCGAACATAGTTTGTAGAATGTTGTTATGAACTTAAATCAGAGGTAAGGTTTTTCTTTCTTGGAATTACTATGATAATAAGATTAAAACATATGATTTCATGCATATATATATAATCTAACTCTCTACTACTAAGCATACTCTAGTTGGCCGAGGTAAGACTGGTTTTACTGTTAGAAAAACGTAAATGGTTAGGTTTTTTTTGTTGTCTTAAAATCAGAATTTCACTTTAGTATAATCTAAGTAGCAAAGGTTTATATAAAAGTTAACCAAACTTGTCCAAACAAAACATCAAGAACTGAAAAATAACTCCAAAAGTACTCTACAAAATTTCATTCAAATGTTATACTTTATTATATAGTTCCCTACAATTAAACTTGCTAATAGAAATGTAATCATGACAGACCAGCTACAACTTGTACGCTGTTTCTGTCATGCACATCAAGAATTTACAATCTTTCGTTGAACAAGTATGATGTTAATTTAGGGTTCTCATTTTTTGGATATTGCAGAAGTTATTACCGTTGCACCCACAACAACTGTAGGGTGAAAAAGAGGGTTGAACGACTCTCAGAGGATTGTCGTATGGTGATAACCACCTATGAAGGTAGACACAATCACTCTCCTTGCGACGACTCAAATTCATCGGAGCATGAATGCTTTACCTCTTTCTAGTAGGTCAATGTCGATCGTTAGGTTATAATCATCTACGTGTATTTATCAACTTAATTAAGCCACTTTGATTGATATATATATATATATATATATATATATATATATATTGCCATGTACTTGTCAGAGTTCAGCGTTCTTCAAAGTTGAACTCAATCTCTGTATGTATACTTATTTCAACTTTCCCTACATTTCTTTCTCCATATTTTTCCTGTTTGGAGGGAACCATTACCCCCATAAAAAAATATTATTTGGTTCATATTTACAGAACATTTTTTTGTCAATATATTGATTTATTATTCTTTTGTGAGATAAGATAACGATGTCAGTACAGGTACACTAACTGATATCATTTGAAGGATGTATGAACATTTACTGTGATTTCCATTAGATACTTAATTTTTAACTTTCGATTAATGAATAAAAAAATGCTATATATATAAAGTTTGATGACTTAAGTATTACGTTAAACTTCATAATCTACTTAATGCATGTGAGACTCATTAGCATTTGTTCCAACAGGATCTCACATGTACCCTTTAGCTAACAACAAGAGTTTTCAATTTCGTTTCCCACACTTTCACAAATTAGTGTCTAACGAGTTTAAACTGAACGTGTAAAGTAAAAAGTGTTGTTGGAATGCATGGTAATGTTGTTTCATATGAATCACTTGTCCTATGTATATATCCATTGATCTGCTTAGAGGAAGAGAATGTGATGCGTGGATTGTACATGCATTACGTACAAACAATAATATAATTGCAGATTTCTTAGTCCATTTGCCTCGTTCTCACTCCTTAGCTCTTCATTTCTCAGAATGTTTTACGTTGATTTGTACAACTTTGGGCTTTACCCCAAATTTTTAGGAGGTTAAATTTGGGTCGGCCTCATAAGGGCCATTGAGATGGATGGCGCCAATTTGTTCACAGACAGAAATTTATCAGTTTGATGCATGTCTTAATTGGGTGTTATAGGTCACTCAGGTATCTTTTTTCTTTTTCTTTTTTTAGTTTGAACTTTTAGTCTTAAATTTTTTATGGTTGAAAAACTTAACAACTCTTACCCTATGTTTGAACAAAAGAAAAGAAAAATTTATAAGCTAAAAAACATTATTTGATTGAAAGGAAAAGAAGACAAATTTGACTTTAAAAAATAAAAAATTTCCACTCCTTCCTCAATTTTTACTCATCCAAAAGTAAATCGATTTAAGATAAATGATGCAAAGACGACGCATGGATGATTTCGGTCTCATTTTATAATTATTTTTCTGTTTTTAAAAACTAAAAAAATAATAGTAGCATTCTGATTGTCTGAATTCGTGATATATATGGGTTACTTTAGTTTTATTAAGAAAATAAATTTGGTGCATCTTCATTACGAGTCCAAGTAGCTCCGCACAGCTCTAACAGATCTAAGCAGAGATAGTCCAAGTAGCTCCGCACAGCTCTAACAGATCTAAGCAGAGATAAATGTCATAGTGCATGGGAAAAGAAGCAGATATTTGGAACTGTAAAACTGGATACTTTTAGCCAAACGCAATAGTTAAGGTAGTATTCATCGACTCAAACAACACTATGCAGTATATTAATTCCTCCACAAACAAGGCCAAGGCAGAATCTACCTACTTAGGTACACATGCCTGTAGTCCAGAAAAAGGGTACAAAGCTATTTGCCCATTAATGGACACTGATGAATATATATATAGGCAAACCACAATTCATTACAATCTAATCTTTTTGGTACAAAGCAAACCTACATTTGAAACTCTCCTGACAGTTTGTTTGTCCCACCCACAATATCTTCCTCCAACTAGATTAAAATCTTAACTGCTGCCTCCAGAACCTTGATGATATATCATACTTAGGCTCGCCTCAGTCTTGCTCCGATGTTAGAAGGTTAAATGCCGATTTGGAAATAATGAAAATTATAAGAGTAGCATCACATCAAGTACAACCTTCTGGCTAAAACTAGTAGACTCGAAGTAACCAGAGATTATCGTGTGAGAAGTTTGTATGAGGGTACATCTTCTAGCCGCATTATGTCTTCAAGAAGAAGCTCTTTCTCCAGCTGACGGCGTGTAGATTTCATTACCGTCTGTTATAACATAAGTAACACGTTGATAATCACTAGCAATCCTAAGAAACTTACACACTTTGGTTAAATTTGATAGCGACATATATATTTCCATATCTATACAGAATAAATTCATGATAAAGAATACATACGTTAAAATCCATGTATGATGCACGCATAGAAAGCCATTGTTGATCCATCATCTTGAATGTAATGCAATAGAGAAGATCAAAAGCTGATTCATTTTCTGTCAGACAAGCATAGAAATGAATTTAGTAACTTAAAAGTGAAACAGCGAAAACTAACATAAAAAGAAGACTACCACTATCAAGTAAAAGCTATATAAACACAAGTATTTTCTTCAAGCAATGCCATTTTTCAGGAAAGATTTTCATGAATCTCTTACAAATCATGTGAGAGAAAAAAGTTAAAAAAAAATTAAAGTGAAAGAGAGGTAGTGGAAGAAACATGTCCCTTAAAATAAAGCCTTCATAAATCAAAACAAATGTACCAATGATTTATTTCGACAAACTTCTTCATAAATCTTTTTAAAGAAGAAAAAAATGAATTTGACTTCTCCATACACTAAAATTAGTTTATGCACAAGTTAAAATTAAAAACTAGTTAAACTATAGTAGAGAGCTTTTACAAATTAGCTCATGCATAAGAATTTTAGCTTACAGAAAAGCTAATTATAATTTTTCTTCTTATTTTTCTCTCCTAGAAGGTGCTTATGGAGAAACTCGTCCAAACAAACCCCAAATACTTTTGTAACATTTAGCATGTTTCCATTTTGTTATTCTTAAGTTCCTACATTCCTGCTTCCCATCTATACTAATAAAAAAAAATAATACAAGTAAACTTTATAGATTAACAAGAGGAAAAATAAAGGCTACCTGCAAGAAATTTTAGGAAAGTAGCTCCCACCAGGGTCCGAGGTTTGACTGTCAAGTCAAGTAAAACAACATTAGTAACAGAAAACCATGTAATCAAATTTAATTCATTACTTGCGAAAGACGTCTATGATGAAATAGTCTGCATTAAGAAACATGCAGTTTCATGATATCTCATCAGAAAATAAAACTAATATATTATAATCAGTAAAAAGTATATTCACATGATTCAAAACAATTTATTTAAATCCAAGGGCATGGCCATATATATTTTTTCTTTTAAAAACAATTTGTATAACATACAAAAACTATATGAAAATGTTTCAAAGTGAAGAGTGGATGTATAAGGCTGGCCTATGTCATTGGATCGGAATGACCAACTTCTTTCATTCTTTCAAATAAAGTAAAAACATTGTTATGCTCTTGGGATAAGGAAAACAGACCCTTGGACACATCTAATCTAATCCCTCATAATTACAATGTGGCACTGGCCATCACGCAGATAATGATCAGTGGTAACTATAGCTTTACTGAAGTATACAAGAATAAATGGTAAAATATCCTAAGCACTTTATGTAAGCATATAACATTCAAAGGATTATATCACAGGACCGGAATGCAGAAAACAATGTGCCCACTATATATATAGGTATTCCCCAGTCATCCTTTTATACATAAATAAGCTGAGACTAGAAAGGAAAAGTAAAACAACCTGCTTCAAGATCGAGCATCTGAATAAGCATGAATGTGATGTTAACACCAGCAACAGCAAATGGGTATTCCCACACTGACCGATCTCCTTCCTGCTTCCGTAAAAGATCTTGAAAGGATTTCTACAAAAAGAAATGTTCAAGTTTTATGATAAAGATATATGAATAGCAAAGACTGATATAAACTTAAGGTTGCTACAAAAGTTCTTGAAAGATTGCATCACACAAGATTAACATGGAGGAATAAGAATCTAAAAGAAATGCAAAATTGTGTCTAGCAAAACCTGAAAGATTGGGTAGCATGTCTGTTGCATAGTATTCCTAAAACAAAAATTGGGAACCATTCATAACAAATGAAATCTGTAGTCTATATTTATTCAACACCAAGAAAGTAAAATATGCAAGCAAGCCAGGGATAAGTGCGTGAAAAAGAGGAAAGCATATTTTAGAAAATTATCACCAAATAATCTCTGCATTTATGGCATATTATCACAATTTAAAAAATTTATCAAGCCCACATTGTTTAGAAGGGTACAGATTACATCCAGCAAACAATGAATGACAAAAAAAATTACTGTGAAGTTCCATGGCTTTATATTTTACTTGACTCTGATGGGGCTGGTGTTATCTGACAGAGAGAAACCATTGCAAAAGAAAAACAAGATCAAATTAATTTCAATGTAATTCTCTTTTCTCAAAGCACGCAAGAAACTAGAAGCGGAAGAAATAGATGACAATTCCTCAGTTTCAAATTAGAAAGGAGAAAGTACTATTCCTCCAACAGATAAATATCCTAGAACAAAATATTTATCTACATAAGTCATATTTACAGTTAGAAACAAAAATGACATTTCCTTAGGTTGAAATCCTAATATGATTTCTTAGTTAATCCCTTCAGGCAATCAAATAGTCTATACATATCACAATCTAAATCCAGACATTGACTTTGGACAAGTAAAACATACGACTCTAAAATATTTTTTACAATGCAAGAAAGTGTGAACAAAAATAGAAAAAGACCTTATAGAAAAAATATAAAGAGATCATACCGGAAAATTCCTAGCAAAAAACAATAAATTCTCCAGAGATATGAAACCACCACCCCTACCAAAATATACACAAATAGAAATTATTAGCAACAAGTAGATAGGGTGAAGACAGTTAGTTTATGGCATTGAGATAAAAACAACAAGAATAATATCTACCTAAAATCTGTTGATGGATCCTTCCCTTGCCAGCCCATGTCCTTCCACTGCTCAGAGATCAGGCCACGGAGTTCCTCTTCAGGAAAAGCAGCATTCCATAAAGCTCTTAGAGCATCCTAAGAGAAAGTATGAAAAAAAAATCTAAATTACATTCTTAAGAGATAAAAGATTGAATATATGGTAAGACAAAAGAAGCACATAAAGTTATGTGTAATAGCTTAAATTTGTTGATGTACTTCGTAGTTATTACCACATTACTCACAGTGAATTGAAAATTATCAATAGAAGGGATACCTGATGCTCAGGAATAGAACTATCGTACGGAATATCTATGCGACTCTGTAACCTCTGCAAGCACTCCTCCTGAGAATTGAATATCAGCAGTGAGAATTTGTCATGCATAATTATAAACAATATTTTAATAGAAAGGAGTAGAGTGACATATTATTTTGATCTCAGAAGGTATAAATCACAAGCAAACATATAAAATAAACAAAAAAACCCAACCATGTGAAGCATGGGTGTCAAATTAGCTGTTACAAATCAGAGCAAGCTACAAATTATATGTAGCTACATTTTTTTACAAAATGAGTGGATTTTCCAGAAACAAGAAAAAAAAAAGTACAGCCCAAAATACAATTGAATTTTATTTAATTTTTGTTATTTGGTAAGATGGTAGATATTTCAATACAAATTTATAAATCAATTATGTTTCTATGCATAAAAGGCTTTGCTTGTTGTTGTAAATAGTTAGCAGAAGCTTATTTCATTAAAAGACGAATACGAAGAAGCATCTCATCCACAAATTCACATTATAAAATTTCATTTATTTATTTATTGCAGGAAGATGCCCGAGAGAAGAATTAACATAATCACTTGACGGGTATTAAATTCCTGCTTCAGTAATTAAATCACAAAAACCATTACCTGGGCTAGCGTTAATTCAAAAGAGGGTCGAGCATCACTTTCTCTTCTCTGTGCACAGACACAGGACAAACCTCGGCCAAGCCATGCTGTTGATCCTGTCACAAACTCAGCTGTAACAAAATAAAACTGCCCATAAATGTAGATTGAGCTTCGAATTTTTGCGCCACAAATTTATAATCAGTTAATCCGCATAAATCAATCATGTGTTTTGAGTAATTAATTATCCTTACTAGTTCACCACTGCTTTTATTCAGCCCAGTTTCTGAAACCACCCAGCTTATTCTATCCACAAATATAATCGTTTCTCTTCCCCGTTTCCCTTTCTATCACTTTTCCAACCAACGTATCACTTTATAAATATTTTGTTTTCTATAGGTCGTATTATTGCCAAAGCTTAGGACAAGGGAAACGGACAAACCCAAGCAACTAAATATAAGCACAGGGAAGAGAGGGTTTTGCTTTAATCATTATGCTAGCCACTTGCTCAGTTTCAATCATACTGCCACCCACCAGCTTGCTTTATTCACAAATTCCGCACTATTTCTGCAGCTAAACAGTAGAACTCAGCTTCACACTAAAATGAAAAGAGATACAACAGTATCTGCACTTTCCAGTATACATAAGCAAGCAATAACGCATTTCACGAATGCTAGATCTACGAGATAACCCCATCACGGGTAGAACCTATAACTTTAGCACAGCAAACAGCTGTTAACGCTAAGATTTAACTAACAGTAACACCCTCCATGGTAAACTGAGTTAGCTCCGTAGAGATCTCTACCAAGCTTACTCAGTCTCAAACCAATCAAAATTAAAAAAAAGAAAAATTAAAAAGTAGTAGTAGAAGCTGTATGAATTACGAATTCAGTAATTCACCCACCAACGCAATTTTGAATATCCGCAAACATCACGCAAGTGAAAAACCTCAGTTCAATCTCGATTCAAAGCCTATTGCCAAAGTGAGCAAGAGGGAAAAAAAACAAGAAGGAATCAGACGTTGAAAGTAGCCAAAATCACGAGAGAAGTTTACCAGAACTTGAATGGCAAGTGTTGCCTCGATCAAGACCCTGCGAAATCCTCCTAACAGCGACGAAGGAACCGCCTCTATCGTCCATTCCTCTCACCTCCCCCTCTTCTTATCCCCGCTACCGCAGCAACGGTATCGGCATAGCGAGAAAGCTCCGTTTCCCCGGAAAACCCCACTTTCCCGGAAAATTGCACAGTGGAAAATTCCGTCCGGGGCGGAAATGCGAGGGAGGTGGAATGCAGGAGCTGGAACGGAGAAAGAAGCAATTGGAGGGCGCAGAAAAGATCGAGGAAGAGGTTGCAGTTGGGGATTTTGCCGGGAAACAAACGGAAAAGGAAAGAAAAAGAAGTGAGGGAAAGTGGAGAGTGAGAAAGAAAGAGAAAAAGAATCTTGAAGATAAGAGAGAAGAGTTGTGGTTATGGAGAAAGGGGTTTTTGCAAGATCTGAGAGTAGAGAAGAGAAGCAAATAGAGTTAGGATATGGAGACAGAAGAGAAGAGAGAATCAGTTCAGTTGTTTTGTTTCTTTTCTTTTCTCTCTCTAAAACGCACGTTTAACGCATCCTTCACCCTCTCCCTGTTTGGAAAGACACACAGAACTACGTTGCGCTCTCGCTTTTACATATGCCGCTTTTTATTATTTTTTATTTTTTTTATTATTTTCCTGTAGCTTCTTTTATCATCATAAAAAATATTACAAAAATATTCTTTAATATTGAATGAGATTTATATATTAAGAGAAATTAAATATAAATATGTTAGAAAGTAACCAAATTAGGTAAAGAAGAGATGCGTATGAAGCAACTGTTGTGGATTCGCGTGTTAAAGTAAAAGTACAGATAGGATTCCAAACACGGCCATAATATATTTCTAAGATGAAATTCTGAGTTGAAACTCTTTCTCACTCTCATCCATGACCATCACGTGAAGTGAGTTAGATGGATTAATGATTAATTAAATTATTTAAATTTATATTTTTTTTGGTTTTTTTCAGAAAATAGAACAAGAATATGCAAGCAAGTGGGAGTTGATTCTTGAAACTAGATAATTGAACTTAAGTTGGCAATAATATATAAAAAAAAAAGCTAATTGAACCTTATCCAATTAATTAGGTTTTCTTTTGGTCCTAATTAATTAGGTTTTATACCACTCCTACATAAATCACAAAAATTGTATTGAGTCACGTCAATTTATCAAACCAAACTTTTTATTACTTGTAAAAGAAAATCACGTGGGTAGGTAGGTTTGATGAATTCCCCTGTTTGGGGAATTTAAAAATAAATAACACAGAGAAAATCATTCTCATTTTTTTTTTCTCTTGAAGAATTAAATTAAATTATATTTGCTCCAAATTTATTATAGACAGGAAGAAAACATAAACATAATGAAACTTTATTGATTTCTTTAATAATCTTCCAAGTGGGAGAAAAAGTAAGTTTGTATAGTTGCTTTCTTCTTCTTTCCGACTCATCCCCTCTTGTTCTAATTCATTCAATCAATAAGAGAACAAACAGTGTTAGGTTATTCATTTAGATTATTTTATTTCAAAAACATGTTTTTTTTTATTGTAAATGTTGTCATATATATAGAGAGAGAGAAAGGGAGAGAGAGAGGCTATAACTTACATCAACCATACACTACATTATTTATTAGCTACATAATTTTGTGGTAAAATATATTTATTTAATTGAAAAATTCGTCATATAAATAATATTTTCAAACCTTGTATTGATATATAATATATACATTTTAAATATATAAAAATGATAACTCTTTAATTTTTATAATTTTTTTACGTAAATAATCAACATATTTATGCACATAATTTAAGTAATTGATTAATATACTAAAATTATGGTCAAATCGTTGTAATGTAATTCGAGTTTGATTTCTTAGAAACAATAACTAATCAAACGTATTTTTTCGATGGAATTAAATTAGTTTAAATCGAAATCTTTAAAATACGTGAATTATATTCGTAGGAAAAAAAAATATAACACAGACTATAAATTAAACTTAAAACTATTTTAAGTTACTATGTTCTTACATTTGTAAGATTAACATTAAATATTTAACAAAAATTAAGGGAGAATGGGAATTCGGTCACCTAATAATTTTATGTTTTTCAATTTGGTGGCACAACCTTTTCAGTTTCACATATATCAAATGTTAATAAATCATTAGTTGTTGAAATTCGTATGAATGTGGTCATAAACCTAGCTCGAGAATATACTTATTAAAAAAGGCTAGTATTTTAGAAAATTGTAAAATATAACAAGCTAGAAAATTACAATTAGTTGAAAGTAATATGCACCTAACATTCTCAATAAAGTTTAAATATTTGCAATGCATACCACTATTTTATTTGGAGGTTGATTGGTTGGTGACTAATTTTACATATATTTGGTTCCTCAATTTTTTTTCCTAGAGAAGAGAATCCTCTAATGGGGTTATATGATCCAATTTAAAAGTTATTAAGAACTGTGAGTAATTTTTTGTGGCAAGTAAGATTTATATTTTCGGATCTATAAAAACATTAAACATTTTAAAAATCAAATAAATATAAAGATATGGTTAAATTTTGTTTCCAAATATAAAAAAAAAATATTTTTAAAAAAAATATTTCATAAATACTTATTTTTAAGATAATAATGTGATATATATATAATTTAGGAAATACATTATATTTCTATTCAGCGAATTACATTGAAAGTAAATATATTATGTTCAGTTAAATTTTTTATAAAAATCATTTTATATATTATAAAAGATTTTATATTATTAAAAATAAAATAAAATTAATTATAAATATAAATTTTTTTTATTAAATTAATTTTATAAAGATAAATTAAATTGATATCAAAATTTATTTTTACAGAGAGTTTATATATCATTATTTAATTTGTATTTAATTTAAAATTTGCGAGACACCAATTTCAAAACCTTAAAAGCTATAAAAGAAAATAAAAAAATTAGCAAGATTGAGTTTTTCTTGAACGTGCTAAAACTTGGTGAGAGCATTAGACAGCATCATGTGAGTGTAAGCTGGGGTCGACCAAATGTTCTCCAAGTTTTTGAAAACAGAAGTCACATTCACATGGGATGTTGCCAAACATGGCCCGGCCATCATGGAAGTTCATTTCGAAAAGTGTATGATGTGTGTACAAATCTTTCACCTTCACCAACATTATATACTTTCATATTTACCACTATTATATACTAAATTCATCTACCATTTTTATCTTAAAAACTCCTTTAATCCATGCTACACTGAAATAAAGCTAAACAAGAATCCATGCACATTCAATATCAAATTTAGTAACTAATTAATGAGACAAAAGTTCACTCAATTAGATTCCATTTTTGAGATATTGAACTTTAAGTACTTCCCTTCTTAGACAAAGACATGGAAAAATCATTGTCCCGTTTCAAGATCAATACATTTCTCAGAACCCATAGATAGCTATTAGCAAAAGTATATTTTATATAAATTATTCTTTCCTTATTATAAAGTTTCTTCATTCCTTATAGACTCCATCAAATCAAAGTTTAGATATCATATTTTAATTTAGAAATTATTATAATTATATATATTTATAAATATTTCTTGAAATTAACATTTGGTGACGTGTATGAAGTTTTTATTTTACAATTTTATAGTAAAAAAGAAAAAAGAAAATAAATGGGTGTGAATATTTTAAGAGATTGGTCCACGCGCATGCATCTTCCAAGCCTCCGAAAAAGTTGTAGGCACTTTACGTGTGGGCGAATTCAACATGCAAGTACTCACTTTTTTTGGGTGCTTCACTTTTCCAAGACTAACCAGCATGCATGCTTTATCAATCTTTTCCGGTTTCTTTCTTGTTATCATTTTCCTAAACAAAACATTTAAGCCCATAAACCAATAATATACACTTTCCATTCACCTACGTAAATTTTTTGTTTAATTCATATATAACTAACTCTTATCTTACCATTTCACGTTAAATTCTTCACTTATAAAAGAAATTTTGTGTTTAAATCATATACTTCCATTTTTTTTTAATTTTTCAACATTTTATACGTCAACCCGACTCAGTCACAGATTCTTAATAGTTTAGGAATCGTGTTTGTTTTTTATTTTGAAATATGTTCAAATAACTTCAATATAAAAATTAAAAAGGTTGAAAATTTCATTTTCATAGTAGCAAAATTGGGATTATTATGGTCTAGATTTTTTCAAGAAAAAAATAAAAAAGGAAATAAATGACACTCATTTCTTTTCAATGCTTGCATTGCAGTCTACGTGACATTTTTCTTGTTCCATACTCGTATGTCGTCTTGCCCTTGTGGTAAAGTATAATATAGGTTTGCACCACTAAATTTCAGAAAATTTCAAAAAAATTTAGAGAACATAGATATTTTTTTTCAAAATAATAAAATTTGTTAGAGTTTAATATGAGTTAAAATCTCACGTTAAATAAAAATGAGAAAGTTAAATAATATATAAAGGAAAAAGACACATAATCGCATATTTTAAGATTGGTTTTGAGTAAAAATTATATTTACTTATTTAGTTGTAGTTTATATAATTATGATTTATCTCCATCGGTAGAAAATCTTTACTGTGTTAACTTCCTTCTTGTTTGGATAACTTAAACATCTTTATTTAATATTAATTAAAATTTGACCAATTAAAAATCCATTTTGAATCAAAATAATAATAATAAAAAAATATTAACTTTTTTTTTAATGCTTGAAGTATACGTGAGTCGTGAGCACATCTCTTTCTTGCATACTCGTATGTCCTTTTGCTTGTGACTTAAAGTATATAGGCCTGCACAACTAAATTTAAAAAAATTATATATATATATATATATATATATATATATAATATAATATAAATGTAATAGCCCTTTCGGCTGCATAAAATGAGCCTTTTATGAATAAAAGAAATGTTGAATGAAAGGTCATGGGCCATACCATCTTCCAAAAAGCTCACTTATCATGATTATGACTGAATGGTTATTCTGATGATCGATGGAGTTTTAGAATTCTAATTTACTATTTTTTATATATGATTACCTTCTAATTAACTCGTGGGGGTGTATATCAGATATTATCAATTATTTTCTTTGTTATAACGATGTTCTGCCACAAGAAAAAATTCTGATTACAATTTCATGATGTTTGTAATATGCCAATGTGTGCTTTTTTTTTTTTTTAAGATTTTAAATTAAAGATTATATCAATTTTTTTATATAATAAATTTGTGATTTATTGATAAATAGACATTTCATATTTTGCTAACCATTTGGGTTGTTTATGAGAAATAATTTTGTGATGAAATAGTGATAAATTTTTGTATTAAAATTTTTTTTGACAAAATTTAAAATAAATGTCTCCTTTTATAGAAATATGGTTTATAAAAAAAATTACTTAATAAAATTTTTTTTAATTGATGAAGACCGAGAAAAAATGAAAGAAACTTGACTTAAAGAGAAGAATGTTCAAAATTAAGTATGAGATTAGATAGATAGTATATAAAAAAGAAAATAAAAAAAAATTCACAAATTTATTATCTTATCTTATGTTCAATATATTTTGCCATGTTTTTCAATTTCAACTTGTTTTAACATTATCTATTTTGCTTAGCAACGAGACAACTTTCTAGGTCATGAAAAAACATTAATTAATATAATGAAAGGAAGTTCCAATACAACATATAAATTAATAACTTCCATTCAAAATTATACACTTTGGTCGTTTTCAATGATCTTTTAGTTCAACTACAACACTCTTTCAATAAATTTGTATACTATCTATTTGCACACTGAGGCAAACCCACCTTATAATATGTATAAAAGATTCATTTATATTAAAAATAAAAATTTTAAACTTATTCTAAATCTTTGTCATTTATTTCTTAATCTAATGATCTAAATTTTAATTTATCTTAATTAAATAATTAAATATTGGATGGATTTCTTCTAAAAATCTTATTCTCTCAAATGTCTTTATAAAACCATGGTGAATAATGTGGAACTCATTTTAAAATTTCATAAATAGTTATCTAAGTTTAGTTAATCTTGTATTGCGATGTGGTGTTGACAATTCACTTGTCATAATTAAAAATTCAACTTTGGAACACTATCTAGTGCTTATCCAATTTTGATCTGAAACAGGAATTATATAGCTTAATAAAAACCAAAAGGCATAAAGTTTTCATATTTAAAATGTTGCACTTTTAGTTCTTGTGAAAAAAAGGTTTAATTTATGCATGCATGGGGACCATTTCTTTTGGAAAACAATTGTTTACATGTTTATTAATGAATGCTTCTTTATGGCTCTGGTCGATCGTAAGGGTTAAGCATCGCAGAAGTGGGACACAGTAGAACCCTTGTTCTTCATGGAACAAGCTTTTGGAATATAATTTAACACAAATATTAGGTACAGAAAATGATGTTTCATTCAAAAACACTTTATTTAGTTTGACAGTAATACGAAATCAGATATATGCTCTGAATTATGAACAACTTTTTTTTTTCTTTCTGATGTTAGGTATTCTGGTGGAAGTGATGAAAGTGGGGTATGTTCTTTGAGAAGAATTCACTCTTTTGAAGAAGTTTATCCTACAACTATGAACAATAGTTTCAAATTAAAAAAAAAATATATATATACTAAACATCTTAGCAAGTTGCAATATCCTTCTTCAGTTTTCTTTTTCATTGTACTAAATTGGGAGTTATCCTAACATACAAACACAATAAATATATATATATATATATATTAATTATAAGAATAAATTTATTTATTTATTTATAAAATATTTTTTATAAATAAAAAAAATTATTAATTTATTTATGAGAAATTTTAAATAAATTTATTTGTGAAAAATTTTAAATTAATTTTTTACTAGTATTTTATTCACAAATTTATAATAATAAAAAATTTGTAATAGATTTATAAAAAAGAATTATATTTTTCACTGATTAGCCATAAACTTATTTTATGAAAAATATAATTCTTTTTAATTATATATATATATATATAACCTAAGATTAAATTATATTTTTATTTATTTAAATATTAAATCTTCAATCATTAATTTATATATATATATATATATATATATATATATATATATATATATATATAAAAATTGTTTCTGGTCCAATCTATCATTTTGTTTTGTCCTAAGTAGACTATAAAGTCTTGTTTGTTTTTATCTCAAAGCATGTTGAAGCCCAAATGTTGGGTATTCTAAAGTGGGCTTACTTTGACACATGACCCATATAGTCCAAACTAATGCATGTGTCCGACGAAAAAAACACCCGGCCCATATGTAGGAGAAGAGAAATAAAGATTAAATGCATGCTTAACTAGGTGAATTTTAATTTAAGTTCCATTTAGTAAAACTTTTGTATGTTATATCTTTAAATTATGTGCCATTAAATCATTAAATTTTGTCTATTAATCACAACAACTATATTCTAAGGAATCATTCATTATCATTTATAATATTTAAGAGTTTTAATTTTAAAAATAAATTTATCATATTAAAATTCAAAGTAAAAATAATACTTTTTATTTTAAAAAATAATTAATGTTAAAATAAAATAAAATATTCACTACAAAATTTTTTTTTATTATCGATAGAATATTTTCTACGGAATTTTTTTATAGAAAAAAGATTAATTACTCATTAAATATTTTTCACAGATTTATTTTTATGAAAATTTTTCATAAATTTATTTGTGAGAAATTTTTCATAAATTTGTTTATGAAAAAGTTTTCCATGGATTTGTTTATGGGAAATTTTTCATGGATTTTTTATGATTTTTTGTGGAAAATTTCCTACAAGCTTTTTACCCACAAATTTCCCACTATCACAAATTTGTAGGTAAAAGACTAGTAGGAAATTTCCCACAAAAAATCATAAAAAATCTATGAAAAATTTCCCACAAACAAATTCATGGGAAACTTTTTCATAAACAAATTTATAAAAAATTTCTCACAGATAAATTTATTAAAAATTTTCATAAAAATAAATCTGTAGGAAATATTCAATTGATAATTAATTTTTTTTTTACAAAAAATAATTCTGTAGAAAATATTATATGGGTAATAATTTTTTTTTTTTAGTGATTTATCATAAAAAAATAAAATATTCTCAAATAAGAGGATTTAAAGCATTTCCTCTCTAATTTTTTTTTTTTAATTTTAGATATTACTGGAATATTAATATATCGTGAGTTATTAATCCACATTTTATAATTTATATTTTTCCACTCTTATTTATTGAGGCAAGGATGATGGGTTTGAATGATTTTCATGAGTGTATTTGAATTTTTCATTTATTTATCGGTAATTATGTATTCACTAATTATATGGGTGATTTGTTAAGAAATATAAATATATAAAGATTTCCCATACAAAAAATTAAAATTAGAAGATAATTTTTTAATTATTTTTATTCTTCATTTTTAAAATAGTCAAATTCAAAATAAAATACCATTTTCATTGAAAAGATGTTTGAATATATGAATTGTTTTTTATTTTTTCAAATAATACCATATGCAAAAAGTATATTAAAGGAGTTTTCCATTTTAAAATTAAAATAGATAAATTATTATTAAATATTTTTTAATTTCAAATTTATTATCTTATTGATCATTCAAAAGTCTTTATTATTTTGTGTTTTTCTAATGGAATGTGTAATTTGCATTTTACTAGTTTTAATTTTGCAATTAATCCATTATATCTCTCTTTGACCGCAGTTTAATGTGTCTCTAAGCAAAATTATTAAAACACTTTATTTTTTAATAAATGAACTATTTTAATTTAAAAAGTAATTAATTAGAAAAATAATACTTAATATTTCATTAAAAAGGTAAAAAAATTAATTAATTTATAAATTTTTTTCAATTAGTTAAAATTTTAGTTATCATGGTGAGAGAGTAAATTGTGAAATGGCAACTAATCAAAAATTGGTGCTACTAATGAAAATAAGTGTTTTTCTAGAAATAATAAATAATAAATGCATGAATAAATAAAATACAAGTGGCTAAGACTATAAATAAAAAGACTATTATATAAATGTATGTATGGAGTAATTTTAGAAAAAAAATATTTATAGTCTTGATTTTATAAAACAACTTATATTTTGATTTTTTTTTTCAAAACAACTTATATTTTAAAACGAAAGGAGTAATAAATTATTGATAATAACAATTAAAAATTTATTGATATGCCATTAATGCTTTTAAGAATTTTTAAAACATTAAATCCTTCTATTATTTTTCTAAATTCTTTATGACAATATTAAATGTGCTTTAAATACTTTTAAACTTCAAATACATTTAGTGAATTCTTTTTGACAAATAATAAATGCTTTCAATATTAAACTTTATTAACCTGAAAAACCGTATATATATAATCACTAGGGCTCTAAGCACAATTGTACAAAGATGTCTTCAAAACCTATGACAATAGAAAAACTCACTGATGGTGTACTTGGTGAAATTCTTCATCGATTACCCTTTCATGTTATTCTTCAATGCAAATCTGTCAGCAAACAATTTCTGCGTGTGATTTCTGATCCACGCTTCTTTCACCCGCGTCTCACTCATCACCAATTGTTACCCAGTGCTTATGAAATGCAAACAATGTTCCTCCTCTTTCACTTACATTTGGTTTCCAACTACAATAAGATTATGCTTTTCTCCATAGATTCAAACAACAATCCTCATATATTAAGAGGGTCTGATTTTCTTCCTCGTTGTTGGCCTCTAGATTGTGATCGAGTAAGAGTGAAAGGCACACATTTAGACCTAGTTTTATGCAGTACTCACAATAACTCTTACACTTTCTATTTCGTATGCAACCCTTTCACAAAACAATATGTTGCTTTGCCCCAAATAAGGAAGAGTCATGCACAAGAATTGCCTCGTGTTGGCTTCATTTGTGACCAATCTCGGTCAAGGTTTCGGGTTATGCACATACCTGTCAATTGTTTTCAATATGTTTCAACGTTTGAAGTGAACATGTTTTCATCTGAGACAGGTGAATGGAGTGCTTTTAATGTTAGCATTCGCAGAACTGTACTGTCAAACTCATCTTCTAGAAACATTTTTATCTATAATGAAAAGTTTGTTTGGTGGATGAAAGAACTCGGATTTTTCGTGTGTGATCCGTTTAATGGTGGGGGTTCAATGTGGCAAATACGACCCATGAGGATTCCTTATCCTTTCCTTGATACAAGTATACAATGGTATGCATGCAATGGGCGAGTTAAGGCCTGTTCAATTTCAAAGGCATGTTCAGAAGCTTTAGTTTATGAATTTGTAAATTTTGAGCAAGGGACATGGTTTACTAGACGATACGGTTTTGAAGTGAGAGAAGTAAGTATCAAGAATATGAACTTGTTGGCTTTTCATCCTCATTGTGAAGATAAGATGTATCTGTATTCAGAGAAAAGTATTTTTTTGTGTGATTTTGAAAACCAAAACTTGAAGCATGTGTTCACAGAACCAGTGGGTGAAGAAATGCGCATTGCAGATAATGTCATGTCCCTTGTTCTCCCTGAATGGCCAACCCCAATTCCAACCTTGAATGCAACCCATAATTATTTGTATGACTGATTATGCAGTGGGCAATTATGCAGATGCTAATAGTAGGCCTCTGCATCAAAGGCTTTTAAGGTAAGAATGTTGAAGGGTATTGAAATTGATTTTCATGTAAAAGGGTTATTTGATGAGAGATTGAAAGTTCTTCAATATTGTAATTAATGTCTTTTATCATCAATATTAAGTGTTGATTGCTAATGAACAATTGAGAAGTCTTCAAAACTTTGTATTTAATCTTTGACAAAAGCTTGTGACCCTGACTTTGTAATATTCATGCAAATGATTCCTAAGTAAAAATAGAATATTATTGAGCACATATGAGCCAAAGAAAATTCTCAATTTTTTCATATTTTAAAAGGAAATTAGAATTCCAAATTTTTAGTTAATTAGAATTTGTTTTAAAATTCCCAAATTTTGAATTCCAATGAATAATACACCCAAAGGCTAAATTGTAGATAACAAAATTTAAATTCCCTCATAAGTTACTTTCCCTAATTCAAAATTCCCATCCAAGCATAACATTTAGGATCGATGCTAAGAGATTTTCTTCCAAGAATAATTACTAGAATGATAATATATTCATATTCTTGACATTTAGAGTTTGTCATATAAATTTACTCAAAGAATAATTTAAGGTTTAACATATTAAGGGTGTGTTTAGAATATCTACAAATTGATATAATCGATCATAATCTGAATTAATTTTTATTTATATAAGTTTATTAAATATTAGTTTCAAGATAATTAATTTTATTTTAATCAACAAAAAAGTTGTTTTATTTACATGAAAAAAGTATATAAGAAACTCAAAAGAAATATTTTTTTTAAAAAATAATCATAAATTATAAATTTTAAAATGTAAGAAAATAACTCATTTTCAAAAATAAATAAATAAATATTTTTACAAATTATAACTATTGTCCCATTATTTTTGCAAACAATTTCTTTTAACAAACAAAAGCTTAAATGTCCCAAACATACTATATTGAAAACAAACGAAGATTGCTACAAACATCAGTTGCATACTTGGATACCAATTTGAAGAGTAGTTGTGAAATGACCCAATTTTCATGCATCAATCATATTTAACATCAAATTACTATAATAACCAAACAAAAAAACAAAGATAAAACAAGAAAGGGTCCTTCACAGCCAAGTAATAACGTGGAATCTCAGCAGTGAAACATGCATTTACATATGCATCTGCATTAATGTGATATCCTAAACACAACTAACTCCAAGGATGAAGTTTTCATTTGCGACGAACTGTTATAGGACTTCTGACTATGTGCCTTCTATTTGTCCAAAGCAATTCCCCAAAATTATAATTTCCCCTCTTAGTTACACTTGTAGCCTTTACAATAACCTTGAATGTCTTCTTTTCACCAACTTTTCTGAAACTCAAGGAATTGGGTACAACAGCTATGGTATATCCAGGTAATGTGGCTTTTGCAAAATATGTGCTTGGTGGCCCAACATTGGTGACCGTGCGAGTAACAGTTACGGCATTTAACCCTAGATTTGGCAATGTGATTGAAGGGTAGTTCAAGTCTGTTATGCTGTGAGATCCTGAACAAATGAATGTTCTGTTGAAGTTGAGTGCGGAAATGAGTTGTTGGTCGTATCCGGAAGCACATAGGAAGTTCAAGTAATCGACAAGGCTTAGATCATAAACAAGTCCAGGATCTATTGCAGAGTTTGGTTGCACATGTCCTGAACCATAAGCAAAAGGGTTTGCCAATTTTTTATCAAACGCATCCCGTATTGGTCTGTTGGTGTTATCTCTTGTGCTTGCTGCAAGGACATATTTTAGGTGTTACAAATTGCAAAAAGGGAGAAATAATGGAACATGCATATTATATTGGAGAAAGTGTGTATTAGTTATGCTCATGTTATGATTGTATGATTGAGATTAGTAGTTTTTAAGAAAAAAACTCCAACGCAGATCTGAAAGAGAGAGAGAGAGAGAGAGAAACACACTTAATGAAAAATGTCTAACACGTGCTAAAGGAGGGTTCTTATTTCTTCATAGATTTGTTTTAATCTTTACACATGAATCACACAATGAAACCAAGATTATATGCTTTATCCTAGTTTATTCTACTCATGCCAACGCATCACATGTCAAAGTATATACCTAGACAGAGAGAGAATACCTGTTGTCATAATTGCTGATTTAATAGCAGCTGGACTCCAATCAGGATGAAGTGTTTTGATGAGTCCAGCAATACCAGCAACATGAGGGCAAGACATAGAAGTTCCTTGCAATACATTGAATGGAAATCCTCTACGTGTGTCTGACGGCAAATTAGAAGCACTTGCGAATAGTGAATAGGCAGCAAGTATGTTCACACCAGGTGCAGTTACATCGGGCTAAAACAACAGGGATATTACAAAAACAGTCAAGACAATATTATAAGAAGTGTAAAACATACATTGTTGTTTCCAAATATTTCAATACTAGTGTGCACCTTGAGTATTGATGGCTGAATCTTATTGGGTCCCCTTGATGAGAATGAAGCCATAACTGGAGCTGGCCTTCTTCCTAGCAATGTTCTTGCTGAAGACATCCTTATTGTCGTATTCGAGTTTATTGTGCCGTCCCTGAAATATAAACATATATAATTAAGGTGAGAGTATAAATGAAGCACTTCTTTTGTGTCATGCCATGATAGAAAACGTTAAGGTGTACTAAAAAGATATGAGAAATTATTACTATATTCCTTAATCTTGATTAATCTGCATGACATGCATTCATGTTTGTCAATTTAAAAAAGGAATTACTAGCACTCAATTATATGCATGTTATGTGAAGATTAGTGGGGATGATGAAGGTTTGATATCATCTAATAAATTGTGAAAGGATATATGATTACGTGGCAGTTATGTCAAAACCAGGCGTTGTTGGTTTATGACTTTGAGGATAGTTGACAGTGGACAAAACATGAGGCTCTGCAAGAAGTGTGTTCCCATTTTGCTTCTGATTGCCCAAAATCATTCCCTTGGCTCCTGCAGATAGAGCTTCATTACCCTCAGCAACTGATTTTATTTTTCCATCTCGAATGCATGACACTATTTTGCCATTTACTTTTCTAGGATCCAGTGTCCCAGCCTTACAAAGTTGACTGCAAGAAGAATGCATGTGAAAATAAATTAATGGCCATTCAATAAACAAAGTTTGAGAATGCATATGCTTTTGTGATTTTGTACTCACGCGTCTCGATTTGAGGCATTGGCAAATTTAGCATCAGTCGCAAGGATTAGAGAAAAGGACTGGTTAGGTGGTATATTTACGAAAAGACTGGCTCCCTGGTAGTATAAAATAA
Source organism: Macrotyloma uniflorum (assembly GCA_016859785.1). Lineage (NCBI taxonomy): Eukaryota > Viridiplantae > Streptophyta > Magnoliopsida > Fabales > Fabaceae > Macrotyloma > Macrotyloma uniflorum. The sequence goes on along the minus strand of BDMB01000008.1, from coordinate 3,161,418 downwards.
AGTTATAATTATTCAACACATATAATAACATTACAATAACATAAGAGTATCTACTGTCCACATCCGGAGAATAAAAGAATAAAAAATTAAACATGTCAAAGTAGGTTTATGTATAAATATTAGGGTATTCGTATATATATCAATGTTAAACCTTTTTTCATTAGTGAAAAAGTTGAAAGTACGCCCTATTTATGACATAAATAATAATGTTATGGTCCTTTTTCTTTAATGCATATAACGTAAACAAGTATGTGCAAGATTAAAAACAGAGGGTCTAGGTGAAAATTTCTCTAATACAAATAATACAAGTAGTAGCAGTAAAATCATAGATTAAGAATAATAATGATAATACCGTAATTTGCTGATTGTTTCCAAAAGTTAAGGTACTGCTGAAGTCTCTATCTAGTGTGCTTGCTGCAATTGTGAATAGCCAAGGAGCCACATTGATAACAGTTCCAGGTGTTGGTCCATCGTTCCCTGCAGAGGCAACCACCAGAATATTTTTTCCAAGTGCATGGAATGCTCCAATGGAAACCTCATCTGTGAATATTTCTTCAGCACTGAGACTAGTTCGGCCTCCAACAGAGACAGAGATAACATCAACACCATCACTTATGGCTTGGTCAATAGCAGCCAACACATCCGCACCAAAACAACTAGCTGCATCAGTTAGAGACCAACACGCTTTGTAAGCTGCAACTCGGGCTCTTGGGGATCCACCCTTTGCAGTGCCATTGCCATTGCTGAATACACTCGCACCTGGGACAAAATTTCCTCCAGCTGTTGATAGAGTATGCGTCCCATGCCCCACAAAGTCTCGTGCTGTTTGTTGTGATCGGGGAAGTTCACCGTTGAATGCTTCATAAGCTTTGTTGAAGAACCTTGCTCCAATTAGTTTCCTGAATTTATGACATGTGAAGAATATTGGTGAAGATTTGTTTTGGATTAATCAAATGTATTGAATATGAAGCACAAGGGATATTCCTACCCAAATACATCAATAACTAACTCACGTACACCACCAACAATGTTCACATAATTTTGAGAAACTCATTTATTGCTGAGGATTTTGTATGCATAAACAAGGCTATCTATGATTATACCTATATTTTTCATAGAGTTAAATCTATTTCTTTTCTTTCTGCATATAAATTTTGGACTGTAAATATACTAATTATGTGTATAACTTTAAATTTGAATTAAATTTAGAATTATTTATCCAATATTATGATTATTAATACAACTAGAAATCTTAAATTATTGAATAGGGAAAGATTAAGAGAAAGGAAGAGGACCTGTTACATGGAACTTTCTTGGAACCCCGGAGTTTGTTAATTTGACAGACATTACCCCCACGCCATTTTGCAGGGACAGGACCAAATCCATTGTCAGTAAAACTCTTGGATTCAGGCCAAACACCTGTGTAAGGGATGAAGTTAGGATAGTACTTCAAGAATCTATACATATCATTCTAGATAACATCAATATAATTTCTTCACTGTAGACCCATCTTTTTTCAGTGTGCATGTACACTCATAGCATCTTCAAACAAATACTAAAAAACTAATTTCAAATCCCACTTCTTATCTACAAGGAATTCTTTAAATCTTACCTAACAATTATTCTTTCTTAACCTTTATCTTTTCAAAACAATAGTTCTATATTAATTAATAATAGAAAAATGATAAAATTTCAATTCTTGTAAGCTACCTAAAATACTTGACTTGATAATTAAGACCAAAATCTCTCCCCAAAAAAATATTAAAAGCATTTAAAATTATGTGTTCTTTTTTTAATGAAATGAAAATCCTCAAAAATTTAATACAAATAAGTTTGGATTAACATGAGTTTTTATAGACATGATACATATATATTAAATAAATTTTCAATGATCTTTTAAAAATTGGTAACAAGATGAAATCTTTTCTTGGAATTCAGATCTTTAGATTCACAAATCCATGGGAATTCTCCCTCTTGCAATTTAGAAATATGGAACCCACCTCGTGAACTTATAGAGAAGTAAAAAATAGTACTTTAACGAAGAAATGGTCCCAGCTTTCTTGCTTGGTGTTTTTGAACCCAAAGTAAGCATCTTGACAACTCAAGAAAGTCTGTAGTGCTTGTCGGCAAGTAGGTAACTTAAATAACTTGAAAACTGGAAACCACCTAATACCCTAATTAATATGCCATCCCAACATAATCTTCTTCTAAATATAAATAATTTATTTCTCATTCTCATCATTCATTAATCTAATAATTAAGATAATTATCACCTTTTTATTGATTAAAATTTATTAAAAAATCATGAGTGAGGTAAGAAAATGAATGAAGTGTGTTGTTAAAAGCTTCTTGTTAAATTTAGTAGAAGATTATTGGATTGCAAGATGTAAAATAGATTATGGTAAAGTTATAGAGTTACCTGTGTCAATGTTACCGATGATTGTATTCTCACCAAATCTTCCCTTTTGCCATGCTGAGTTGACACCATTTCTTTGCAGTCCAAGAAACTCCCATGAACGGGTGGTGTGCAGTTTATGCTCTTTGCTCAAAAACACAGATACTACGTTTGGGTTCTCTGCATCAGTGGAAACATTGTGTCTCAGCTAACTATAATTTGAGAATAAATTTTAGAAATGACGAAAAATTAGCACATATTGATTTTCTCACTTGCTATATCTGCTGCTTCTTCCTCTTCAAGTGCAGCTGCAAAGCCATTGATGTGTTTGTTGTATGAATAAATAATAGCTTCTTTGGCCTTTTCATGGCTGTGAATGATTAACATACACAACACAACACAACACAGTTAATCAATGAATCAGTTTCTTATAAACCAGAGCTTTTAAGGCTGAATTCAATGGCTTCATCAATTTATATACCTTCCCAAGATCGGACCCAGTAAATCATAATGAGAATGTGTGGCAGTTTCAAGGTCCACAGATGAAGGGTTTGGACCATGAGAATGTGCTCCCAAGTACACAATGTAGCACTACAAACAACAAATCAAAAACCAACAATTGGTGTAGTGACAAAAATTAAGTAACCCATCATTATATCATCCAAATTTCTTCATTACATCCTATATATAAACTCATCACCTTATTTTCAAAGAGAAACTGATAACAATACTCAAACCGAGTAAGAAATTAAGAATTAACTGGCCTAGGCCTACCTTTTTACTGGCATGGACAGCATTCAGCAACAGAGTAAAAATAAGAAAAGATGAAAGAAGAGGATGCAGGTAAAAAATGGAGCGACCCATTTTTTTTTCAATTTGTCGTCGGAAAATGCTTAGCATAGGCTTTCGTGCTCTTTCTTCTCCTTATATAACGACGGACATGAGCAAAAGGCAAATTTTATATTAATTGGTTAAAAACTTCTGTAGCTTCACTGAAAAAGAAAACGTTTTTGATTTCTGAATTTTTCTGAATTTTCTTTTTAATCTTTAATATAAATTTGACCAGTCAAAATTTTTAAAAACTTTCTTCGTTTTAACTTTTAGTCTTTACTATTGATTAATAATACCTAAAGACATAACAATAATATTAAATAATATATATATATATATGATTTTATTTCCTTTAATAACTAAAATAAAAGTTAGTTATATTTTTTACAGTTAAATCATTTAAATTTTAATAATAATGAAAATATAAAAGTAATTAAGATATATTTAATTATATATTTTTTATTTTTAAGTGTTTTTTGTATTATGATTTTTTTATAGTATGCAAATTATAATATAATTAATAAATTTATATTTGTTTCTTAATAGAGTAACAAATAGTTTTTATTTTTCTCTTTTCGACATTTACTTTGATTATATATTGAAACTGACTAATTTTCTAAATATTGTAAGTTTATTTCCTATTCACAGTAAAATGTAAACAAAATTTCAACATCAAATATAAAATATCATTAATAAAGGTGGCTGTCATATATCTAACTCAACAAACTTATTATATATAGTGGTTCGTAATTTAATAATAATCTAGACTTCCTCTAAAAAAATTATAAATGATATGGGACGTGATATTTAAATAAATTTAGAATTGATGAAATTTATAAATAAATCACAAGTAACATGTAATTTAGTGAAATCAGGTATATTAATGAATATTTGTTAAAAATTTTATATTAAATTAAAAATAAATTTTAAATTTAACTCATATCTTTTTACAAGAAACATGAGACTAAAAATTAATAAATTTAATAATTTTATTAAATAAACTTTAATATTATATTAAAAATAGATTTTAAATTTAATTTACTTTTTATAAAATTAGTTTAATAAAATAATGTTTATATTTATTAATATATTTTAATTTAATTTTATATCTAATATATTTTAATTTAATTTTATATATAAGGATATAGAATCTTCAATAATATTTTCTTGTCTCCGTTTTCGTGAAAGCTTCCTGCGAATTCATTGATAGAGTCGTGCCAGAGATTTTAGGTATACTCCTTCATATTTCCTAACAAACCCTTTAAATTAAACTCATTGATAAGATTTGGCGTTTTGTCATTCATCAAACGCACTTTAGATTGATATTTTGTGTTTGTATCTCATGCAATTTTATGTGAAATGAAACTTTGACCCTAAGAATTGTTTTTACTATAAGTCTTACTAATATGTTTTCAATGCATGTTCCTTGCGTATATTTAATTTATAATTATAACTTTAAGAATTTAAATTCTTCCTCGAAAGAACCCATGCATCATCGTCAAGCATCATAGATAAAACCTTAAGCATCATCATCACTGTGATTAGAATATGATATTATGGAGCTTTGTGGAAGTTAGGTGACAATGAGTCAATAAGATGGCATTATTTTAGGAACCAGCAAATGAGAAAAGAGGGAGATAATGGTTAGCAATGATATTTCCTCTTTTTTACTTATACTTCTAGAAGTCGTCTCTTAAGGGCTTTAACATAAAATAAAATATAAGAATGACCATTGAAAAGTAGTATTTTAACAAAGTGCTCTCAAAATATAAGGTGAAGTGGAAGAAAGATTTGAAGAAAGATCTAAATTAATTAAAGATATCAACAGATTAAAATGTATTAAGTGAGTGTAAACTCATCTTATAATTAATTTTGTAAAGATGCCTTAGATTAAAGTTCATTTTTAATATAATATTAAAACTTATTCTAATAAGTTTGTTAGATTTATTAGATCACGTATTATTAAATTGTTATTGTATCATTTATATGTAGATGATGTTCGAGTTGAGACATCTTAATATGAGGAAATATGTCACAATGTTAGAGATCCTACCATGTTAAAAAATCTCATATTAGCTATAGATAAAATTAAATTAAAGTAATCTTATTTCATGAGTCAATTTTATTTTATTAACTGATTTTATGAAAATGAATTACATTTAAAATATATTTTAAATAGTTTCACTATAAGAAAGTAAGAAAGTGGTAAATTGGTAGCTGTTAAAATTCCTAAGGCCATTGTAATAAGAGATTGAAGAGGGAAAAGAGTCCATTTGCTACTTTTCATGAAAGCATTACACTCATTTTAATTAAGTTGGGTTGCTTTGCTTTGGGTTTTTAATTTGGGTATTGGGAGACATGCATGAGTTCCAATGAATTTGAAAAGAAGTATTAAGTGAGAGTTTAATTGTTTAGATTTGAAAACTACATCTTTGGCACATGTAATCATAATTAAGATTAGTGGATACAATTAACTGGCGATTGGATGAGTCAACCACATTGTGCAATAACACAGAACCAGAATATGGCAAGCTTGAATGAAGGACTTGAAATTCAGAATATCATATATAAGAATAGCATGAATCGATGAACGTTTCTTGTATTCAATGTGAATAAACTTGAAGTAATATATATCTGTTTTTGTGTTATTTGAGGTTTTGGACGTTTTTAGAAAACTTGAATTTGAAGTATTATGCTTGTTTGAAATATTACTAAGAGATTATAAGCAACAAAATGATAAATAAAAGTCGTATTCATATAAATTTGCGTGACAATTGAGCAATTAAAATATAGATTCTTAAACTATGAGAATTTAATGATGAGATAGCAAAACATCAAAGATAATTAATAAATGAGAAGAGTAAGAGATTTAAATTTAAGAATTTTATGAACAGTTGACAAGCACAATAAAACGAGTTTAATTGAATAATAAAATTCTGAAATATAACTTTATTAGACTTGTTAAAATATAATTACCGATTTTCTTAAAAACAAAAAACTATTTTTTTTCTTAATTTTTTAAGGGAAATATCCGAAATTCCTTTATTCCTAATGTATTTATGATGCTTAATATTTTTATCTTATCCTCACGCATGAAAAATTTTGGACGTTCTCTTTAGATCATGAGCAAGATTAAAAAACATTTAATCAAAACTAAATTACAAATGAATACAATTAAGATTAAAAATATAAAAAAATATTTAAATAATTGCATTTAAAGTAATCCATAAAATAGTATTTGTTGGTTGATGAAAGTGAACTAGAGGACATAGGATTAAGTGGGATTTGATTTGATGATGAAAGTAAATTATTTCAAATTAATAAACAAAGTGGACTTCAAAAAAAAAAATCAAATTAGGTGTGTTTCCTGTAACAAACTATTTCCCCAACTTGTTTTATTCTAGTGTTATTTACTGTCTCTATTTTTTTAATTACATTAATATAATGAAATTTTAATTTTTAATTTTAGATATATTATTCAAATTTCTATCATTTGTTCAATTTTAGCCTACGAACAATTGTTCTAACCCTATTAACTTGACTTAAATTAATTTATTTTTATATTCTTAAATTTAAATTTAGGAAATTATAATATTAGGATTGATTTTAAAGGAGTTTGGAGTGAAGGAAATAGACTTAAACCTAATTTAGTAAATTAAAAGTTCAACGTAGATAATAAGTTAACTATAAAAGAATGGACAATAACCATTTCCATCATATCCATTAGAATTTATTAATTTTGATTGCTTCATTATTTTTTTGTTCCATTTGTCACATTAGTACTATGTTTGTCCAACAGTAATTAATTGTGACAATTGATATTGCATTAGTCCCATGAAATCGATGTTCTCTTATCTTATGATTATTTGTTGAATTTATATATACTTGCAAAATTCAAATTGTACTATGAACTTTGGTACACCCGTTTTACATATGTCGATGTGACTTTTTGATGTTTTCCTTACTTTTTATATATATATATATATATATATATATATATATATAAGATTGGTTTATATTTTGAATAATATTTTGTTATTTTAAAAAATAAAATTAATTTCTTTGATAATGCATAATATTTGTGAATATATGTTACATATGAAAATTTTATTTTTGCTTATATATTATAATTTAACTATATCTATATTAAATATATAAATTATATAAATTATTGAAGAAGCCTCGTACAAGCAAGTATTATTTTCCTGAAGGAGCAATAATTGAGCATTCATGGCCCGCATTCGTCAGTCAAATTTGTAAGGTTCAGTGAGAATTGTTTGGTAGCGGAAGGGATGACAGAGATTTTAATGGTGAGAAAGAGAAATCAAAGAAAGAGAGAGGAGACATTTGAACTAACATTATTTTGCTGGATAAGAGAAATTGAAAGGAAGAGAAGTATTTTAGTTTTTGTTCTCTATAAATAAATTTACTTTCATCTTTCCATAATGAATGCAAAACTTGTTCATCTCTGATCTTGCTCCAGAATCTCTCCTTTTACTTCAACTCACTTCCCACTCTAACATGTCGATAATCTAACATTTCTTTATAATGTAGATTTAAAATAGTAAGAGATAAGCACATGGAATTCTTAAAATAAATAAAAAATCATAATGTCCTTTATCTTTTCTATTAAAATTATTGTTATTGTTTCACATGTCCATTAAATAATATGTATAGTTGTTAAGGCTACGCGTGAAAGACTGAGGAACAAGAAGAATAGTAAAGTAAAGGAAGCAGAGAAAATTCTGTCACTTTATTGATTTTTTTTATTTGTTTCTGGCTCATCATTCTTTCTTGGTCTCAACTTTTTCTTCAGCAATCGAACAACTACCCCCCTTATCTTTAGACGCATGTTCACTCCATTGACAATATTTCTTTTCCTTTCCCACGGTAATGCATAATCATTTAATTTCCAGAAAAAAAATAATGCATATTTTATTCAAGTCCATGATGTGAATACAGATATATAATAATACGATGTATCCAACATAAGAGAGCGTTTCATTGAATGAGATTCTTAGAATGGGACCTAGTGTTGGACCAAAAAGAAAATGGACCAAATTTTACACATGTGAAACATACCACTTGGTTATTCGTTTATAAGCAACTCTGTGAACTCCGATTATTATGATCACCACCATATCCTCTTATTCTTGATTCAAGGACATTCTTACACTTAAATCATGATATGCACGTTTGAAAGGGAAAAGTCCATGCTGGTTCTATTTCTCTGTGTCTTTGTAACACTGTCGGGGCCCCAAGCTGCAGCTGAAGAGAGTGAAGCAAATGCTTTGTTGAAATGGAAACACAGCTTTGACAACCACAGCCAAGCTCTCTTGACAACATGGAGAGGTAATAATCCATGCACATGGGAAGGAATTCAGTGTGACAAATCTAAGTCTGTATCCAGCATAAATCTTCCAACTTATGGACTTAAAGGTACACTTCACACTCTCAGCTTCTCCGTTTTACCTAACCTCCTCAGCCTTAATATCTATGAAAACTCCTTTCATGGGACCATTCCCCCACAAATTGGTAACATTACCCGAGTAAATGTTTTAAATTTTTCTTTAAATTCTTTCAATGGTCCCATCCCTCAAGAAATTTGGACACTAGGGAGTTTACATAGCCTTGATCTTTCCTTGTGTCAACTAAGTGGAGAGATTCCTAATTCCATAGCAAACTTGTCCAACCTGTCATTTCTAGATTTAGGTGGCAACAATTTTTCTTGCCGCATTCCTCCAGGGATTGGAAAGTTGCACAAGTTGGAGTATCTAGGTATTGCAGGTAGTAATCTTTTTGGTTCCATTCCGCAAGAAATTGGAATGTTGACAAACCTTGAACTTATTGATTTGTCAAGAAACTCTCTTTCTGGTTTTATCCCTGAAACAATAGGTAACCTGAGCAATTTAAATCAACTTTACCTTTCTAATAACTCCCTACTATCTGGGCCAATCCCATCTTCCTTATGGAACATGTCTAACTTGACCTTGCTCATGCTTGAAGCCAATAATCTTTCTGGATCAATCCCTGCTTCCATAGAAAACCTGGTCAATTTAGAGCTACTTGGACTAGATATCAATAAACTTTCCGGACCCATTCCTTCCACCATTGGAAACTTGACAAAGCTCACCACGTTGTATTTAGGCTTTAATAATCTTTCTGGATCAATTCCTCCCTCTATAGGTAATTTGATCAATTTAGAATACCTTAGTCTCCAGGCAAACAGTCTCTCTGGACCAATTCCTGACACAATTGGAAATTTGAAAATGCTCACCGTTTTGGAATTGTCCACCAACAAACTTAATGGCAGCATTCCAGAAGGCCTTTATGACATTACTAAGTGGAATTCCTTGTTACTAGCTGAGAATGATTTCACGGGCCATTTACCTCCTCAGATTTGCTCTGCTGGCTCACTAGTGTACTTTAATGCTTTTGGCAACCGTTTCACGGGTCCAGTGCCAAGAAGCTTAAGGAATTGCTCAAGTATTACTAGACTCAGGATGGAAGGAAACCAATTGGAAGGAGATATAACACAAGATTTTGGTGTATATCCAAATTTGAAGTACATTGATTTGAGTGACAATAAATTTCATGGTCACATTTCACCAAACTGGGGAAAGTGCCACAATCTCAATAGCTTCAAGATATCCAACAATAATATTTCCGGTGGTATACCAATAGAACTTTTTGAGGCAACCAAGCTAGGTGTGCTTCACCTTTCTTCTAATAACCTGAGTGGAAAGCTGCCAAAGGAATTAGGGAATATGAAATCATTATTTGAAATCAAGATTAGCAATAACCATCTTTCTGGAAACATTCCAACAGAAATTGGATTAATGCAAAATCTTGAAGATTTGGATCTGGGAGATAACGAGTTGAGTGGCACAATACCAATAGAAGTTTTGAAATTGCACAAGTTACGGAATTTGAATTTGAGCAAAAACAAAATTGATGGAAGCATTCCCTCTCAGTTTGGCGAATCTTTAGTATCTCTTGATCTTAGTGCCAATTTGTTGAGTGGAACAATACCAACAAATCTTGGACAGTTGCGCAACTTGTTCATGTTGAATCTCTCACATAATAGTCTTTCTGGCACCATTCCTTCCACTTTTAACAGAATGTTGAGTATTGTCAACATATCAGACAATCAATTAGAAGGGCCAATTCCAAATATTCCACTTTTTCTTGATGCTCCAATTGAATCACTGAAAAATAATAAAGGCTTGTGTGGTAACGTCACGGGTTTGGTTCTTTGTCCAGACAACCATAATCGAAAGAAAAACAAAGTCATCCTAGTGGCATTCCTTAGTTTAGGAGCTCTAGTACTAGTGGTGGCACTTTCAATGTATACAGTTTGTCGTGGTAAAAGAAAGGGAAAAAGTCATTCTAGTTCTGAAGAAGCGCCAAGAGAAGTAGTCTTTTCCATATGGAGCTACGATGGGAAAATCATGTTTGACAATATCATTGAAGCTACAGAGAATTTTGATGACAAATATCTCATTGGAGCAGGAAGTCAAGGATATGTTTACAAGGTGGTGTTGCCTTCAGGTTTGGTTGTTGCAGTGAAGAAACTTCATTCGGTGATAGATGAGGAAATGTCAGATTTTAGTTCAAAGGCTTTTACAAGTGAGATTCAAGCCTTGACAGAAATCAAACATCGGAACATTATAAAGTTGCATGGATTTTGCTCACATTCACAGGTCTCATTTTTGGTTTATCAGTTCATGGAAGGGGGTAGCTTGGATCAATTGCTGAACAAAGATACACAAGCAAGTAAATTTGATTGGGAAAAGAGGGTGAATGTTGTTAAAGGTGTGGCCAATGCTTTATCTTATTTACACCATGATTGTTCACCTCCTATTGTTCATCGGGACATATCAAGTAAAAATGTTCTTTTGGATCTTGAGTATGAAGCTCATGTCTCTGACTTTGGGACTGCTAAGTTTTTGAAGCCAAGTTCAGATAGTTGGACCCAATTCGCAGGCACCTTAGGGTATGCTGCTCCAGGTTAGACCCTTTTCCCTCATTTACAACTTAAAATAGTCACATCATTTTTTATTTAAACCACTCTTTTACCTTGAAACTCCGTACAGAGATTGGTTCCCCCATGCAAAAATGATGAAAACAAGTTATCATCAAATACATGATCTATTTAGATAAGGCTAGCTAATACACTTGATTGCATATAACACACATTGCTTTATGCTTAACATTACTCTAAAATATCTTTTTGTTTATCTTTTCGCAGAGTTGGCCCAGACAATGGAAGTGAATGAGAAATGTGATGTTTATAGCTTTGGAGTACTTGCTTTGGAAATCATTATGGGAAAACATCCAAGAGATCTCATTTCTCATTTTATGTCACAATCTATGGCACCAATTGTTAATGATTTGCTATTGGCTGATGTTCTAGATCAACGGCCTCCTCAACCTAAAAAACCAATTGATGGGGAGGTGATCTTAATCGTAAGGTTAGCACTTGCTTGCTTGAGTGAAAATCCACGTTCTCGCCCAACCATGGATCAAGTATCCAAGGCATTTGGAACAGTAAAATCACCTTTGGCTGACCAATTTCCTATGATCAGACTGGGACAACTCCGCTGAATCATTGGAATACCCAAGTATTTTTGTTTCCTTTTTATCCTCGTGTATCCCAGCCTTCCTTTTCCAGCATGTTGTAAGCTTACGTGCTTTTTTCATTTTATATATGGAGTACAATATTTGGAATGCTAATCTGTTCAAGTAAATTAATGTTTAACCCAGAGCTCTCACATAATCAAAACAATGAAAACAGTAGGAGACGACCCTTGCTCTATGGATGAGTTTTTGAATCTGAATTATAGGCTTAAACTCAAATTTTAATATGACTTCAGAATCTATTGAAGTGATTATGGTTGGGTTTATCGAATCATCTATATTATCTCATCATTCATAAACTTAGTCCTGTAAACTTTTTGTGTTTGAGATATTTAGTCTTCAACGTAAATATAGGGAGGTGTTGGAGATCCTAATTGATTAGATATATAGCTCAAATAATCTATATAAGAGCGATTTTAATTACTGTCTAAATTCTTGACATTGTTTCACTGAGAAATTTCTAAACATGTAATTTTAAGATTAGAAGTTAATACAGGCTTTAGATTAAACTCACAATGATAATGCTATACAAGCATCTCCATTTCACCCACATTTGAGGAGAAAGTTGGCATGAGATGCGGACTTGTTGCAACATCTCCATTATTATTGTTGTTATTATACATAAACCACGCAATACATCATACAGTGACAGCAAAAAGATCAAAAAGCCAAACAATATCACAGAAAAAACACAATCATACCATAACATGAGATGAGATCCTAGCTTGAGTCAAACTTACATGTGATTATCCACGAATCCACGCAATACTATGATAAGTAAGGATCCTAACACAACCAACTCCATTGGGAAGTTTCATCTGCGCTTTACGGTAATAGGACTCCTTACTATATGCTTTCCATCTGTCCATCGCAATTCTCCAAATTGATAAGTTCTCCGCTTAGTTACACTGCTTGCCTGCACAGTAACCTTGAAGGTCTTTTTTTCACCAATTTTATTGAAAGTCAAGGTATTTGGCACAACAGCAATGCTATATCCAGGCAATTGGGCACTTGCAGTGTATTTGCTTGGTGTTCCAACATTTGTTACCGTGCGAGTAACGGTTACCGCTTTTAAGCCAAGATTTGGCAACGTGATTGAAGGGTAGTTCAAGTCATTTACACTGTGAGAGCCTGAACAAATGAAAGTTCTATTGAAATTGAGTGCAGAAATGAGTTGTTGGTCATATCCAGAAGCACATAAGAAGTTCAAGTAATCAGTGAGGCCTAGATCGTAAACAAGGCCAGGATCTATGGCAAGGTCAGGTTGGACATGTCCTGAACCATAAGCAAAGGGAGTTGCCAGTGTTTTAGCAAACGCATCCTGTATTGGCCTGTTTGTGTTGTCGCGTGTGGTTGCTGCAAATATATATATACACACATATATATATATAATCACGTTAGAATTTGTACAATTTGGTAGAAAAACAAAATAGACATGCATACATTATCACTGAAACGCACTCTAGCAGGTATTTTGACAACTTCCAGTTTAAGATATTAGACTGAGTACATATTGAGAACAAATTCAGATTATACATTTGATCATCTGAATCCTATTCAACGTTACACATATTTGTTTAAAAGTATATTTTCAAATAATTATGTTAATAATGTAATTTTTTGACTTAATAAATAATGTTTTGTAACAAGACCTTATATTTTATATTGATAGGATTTATTTAAATATATATATATATATATATATATATATAGTTATATAGTTATATACTCATTTAAATCTACCATTTAGTAATTACATATAAAATCAATATTGTTAAGTCTGCATATCAAATTTACAAAATTGACTCTACCAAAATATCTGACCAATAAAAACATAAGTTATCCCACCAATACCTTACATATATGTATAATATCAAGTTTTTCAACTATTTATATAACTTATGAAATTGAAGATCACACCTGTGGTCATGATTGCTGATTTAATAGCAGCAGGACTCCAACTTGGATAACGTGTTTTGAGAAGTCCAGCGATGCCAGCAACATGAGGGCAAGACATAGAAGTTCCTTGCAATACGTTGAATTTAAACCCACGACGATTGTCTGTTAGCAAGGTTGATGCACTTGCAAATTCTGAATAGGCAGAAAGTATGTTCACACCAGGTGCAGTCACATCAGGCTGAAACCAAAATAAAACAAGAGTCTCATTCAAAAAAACATACATACATATATATATAACAAATCAATCAACTATATACTAATTAACTAATATCTATTTGCACCTTGAGTATTGATGGCTGAATCTTATTGGGTCCTCGAGATGAGAATGAAGCCATAACTGGAGCTGGCTTTCTTCCAAATAACGTCCTTGCTGGGGACATTCTTATGGTAGCACCTGATTTTATAGGGTCCCTGCAAAATTTACACGTGCGCATGTGTAAAAAAATGGAGCAGTTGTTTTGTAGCAGGTCATTTGAAAACTGTAAACAATTTTGAAGTGCATGAAGGATATATAATCACGTTGCTGCAGTTAAGTTAATATCAGGCTGTGTCCCTGCATGGCCCTCATTTTTGCCCACAGTGGACAGAACATGAGGTTCGCCAAAAGTTGTTTTTCCATTTCGCTTTTGATTGCCCAAAAGCATTCCCTTCGCGCCTGCAGATAGAGCTTCATTGCCCTCAGCAACTGATTTTATTTTTCCCTCTCGAATGCAACGCACTATTTTGCCCTTTACTTTTGTAGGATCAAGTGTTCCAGGCCTACACAGTTGACTGCACCAATATATATAGATGTAAACAAGAAGAAGAATGTAAGAAACATTGATGTAGTAATAAAGAAGGTGTTTTGAAGCAAATTAAGCTTGTGGGGTCTTGTACTTACGCGTCTCGAAATGATGCATTAGCAAGTTTAGCATCAGTGGAGAGGATCAGAGAAAATGCCTGATTCGGTGGCAAGTTTACGAAAAGACTCGCTCCCTGCATGTATATAATACAAACTTAACTATATACAACACTAAGCTTACGTTTTGATCCAAAGGAAAAAAAAAAAAAGTGAAAATGGATACAAAAAAGTGAATTCTTTAGTTGGTCGTATTATAAAAATATGAGAGAAAAACTATATAAAGATAAAATATTGTTTAATTTGTATTATTATGCTTTATTTTCATTTTTAAGCTTTATTTTTACCTTTTTTGTATTTTTAAATACTTTTTTAGAAAATAATAAAAATATTTTTTTATAATTGTTTGTTAAAATAATTTTATAATTACAAATTATTTTCTCATATCAAATAACTGAAAATTTTCCCACCTTTTAAATATATAAAGACTTAATTACATTTTTCTCTCACTAATATAATCAATTAGTAGTAATATTTAAGTTTTTCTATCTAGAGTAAAATTTAAATTTACCTTTGATTATAAATTTCTATGGTGAAATTTATCTCTGTCACTTCACCAATTCTATATATGTATCCATCAGAAGAGACACCAGTCGTATGTATACAATCACATCAATACTTTATCATCACTTTACCATAATTATTTAGTTAAAGGATGGATTAAAGTAGGAGATTAAACAAAATCATCAAATTGAAAATGAAAATGAAAAATCACATATTATATATTATATATGAGAAAGCACGTACCAAAAAGTGAGATGAAAAAAAAAAGTTTTTTGTACTCTTTTTTCTCATTTGGCCTTTAAAAACCTTTTTGCCTTTTGAAATAATTATCACTTCGTTTCTTTGTCAACCACTAACCAAACTTTTTTCCTTTTTACTTCAAAAATCTTTCTTTCCCCCAAAAAAGAATCCTTAAGTACTTAAACATGATGTAAGTTCTTGTTGATTGGATTATTTAAGATTTAAGGCGTTTTGGAAGAACAAAAACCATCTTACAGATAAGAAGTGTGTTTAAATTAACTTATTTTCTATGTATAATAAAGATTTTAAAGAAGTTACATATAATTAAATTTGTAAATACTTTTTTCGTAAGAAAATGCTATCTATTAATTTCCTAAAGTCTATATAATGTTAGGGTTGACGTTGACTACAGTAAATTATTTCTCTATATCTATTTTTGATAGTATTTTCTATGTAGAGATTAGAGTGATAATCAGAAGAAGGAAGGTACCTCGATTTGCTGATTATTAATGGTTAAATTACTGCTAAAATCTCTGTCTATGGTGCTCGCAGCAATTGTGAAGACCCAAGGAGCCACGTTCACCACAGAACCAGGCGTTGCTCCGTCGTTCCCTGCAGAGGCAACAACCACTATGTTTCTACCAATGGCATGGAAGGCTCCAATGGAAACCTCATCACTGAATATTCCTTCGGGGGTCACAACGTAATTCCCACCAACAGAAAGGTTTATCACATCAACACCATCGTCGATGGCTTGGTCAATAGCAGCCAACACATCGGCGCCATAACAACCCGCTGGGTCCGTCAGAGACCAACACACTTTGTACGCCGCAACTCGTGCTCTCGGAGAGCCACCCTTTGCGGTGCCATTCCCCACCGCAAACACGCTTGCACCTGAGACGAAATTGCCCCCAGCGGTTGCCAGAGTATGGGTTCCATGCCCCATAAAGTCACGCGCTGTTTGCAGCGAAGGAACAAGTTCGCCATTGTATGCCTCGAAAGCTTTGTTGAAGAATCTTGCTCCTATCAGCTTTCTGTTTACACCGACAATAAATAAATAATAACACCTAATATTTTTTTATTAATAAAAATTGATACTAAAAATAATTATAATATATAATTGAGTATAAATGTACAATAATTTAAATAGTTAACTAAATAAATATCTCTCTTTAATGAATGATTAATAAATATTCACTAAGTAAATTATCCAACATATAAAGAACAAGATCCATGGAAAACCCATAATCAGGAGTTCAATTGAGTTAAAAAAAAATTTTTTTCTGTATCTACCTTCTTATTGCTAAAGAACATGTCATTTTTATGTTTCCACAAACTCCACATCACCCCAATTCACACCACCTTTCAATATATGTTAACCTTATGTTGGAAGTTGATATAGTATTGTAATAAATGTTGCTTGAGAGTTTTAGTTTTACAAATATTTATGATAAACCACTTATAATATTTGTTTCACACCACATTAGCTATCTTACACTCCAAAAATAAATATATGATAGATTCTTCCTCCATACCATATAACCCACAATTGATCACAGTTATCTACACCCCTACCCCTCAACTTATCCCTGGAACCTATTCCTTCTTATGATAATACCAAACACAGTCTCTTGGTACCTAAATAAATTAAATAGTGTGTAGAAAACTATGGACAAAACAAAAAGATTGGTGAAAAAGAAAAAGAAAAAGTTTCTGGTAGATTTGTAAAGTACTTTAAGACATAGGATTAGGAGTAAGAGGAAATCTAACATAAGATCGTCAATAAATTATGTCTTTTAAGGTTAGGAATAATTTATTTCTCAATTTAGCCCTTACTATTTCAGCACTTATTAAATTATTATTATATATTGAAGAAAGAAAGGAAAAAGAGAAAAAGAACCTGTTGCATAGATTTGTTTTGGAACGTGGAAGTTTGTTAATTTGACAAACATTGCCCCCGCGCCATTTGGAGGGAACTGGACCATATCCTTTATCACTGAAGCTCTGGGATTCTGGCCAAACACCTATTCACATCAAATATTTTTATTTTTTAGACTAAACTTTCATCATTATTTCTTAACTTTGACCAAAGACCCAATGAAATCTTGGTCATTTTTTTAACTTATTACACATAAAATCTATACTGCTTTTCAATTTAAAAAGGCATTAAACATCAATTCAATATCTTTTTTTCTTTCAAAGTTCCTCCTTGTGTCGGGAGTATGTTTATAATAAATTATGGATCGACACCTAAATGCTAGCTGACATATAGAAAAATAAAGTGGCAAGGTATAATCATAATAGGTAATATAATATGATAGAATGAAAAATAATACTAAATATTGATGAAGTGATAAAATGTTCACATATAATTGCTATTCATGTCCGGGGCAGGACATAATAGACAAGTTATTTCATAGAATCACTGAAACATGATGACAAAATTGAATATCAATGTGTCAATAATAGAGAAAGAAAAAATATTAGAGAGGGAAATATAAACTTGGACACTCTAGGTAGAGGGAAAAAAACAAATAATTGATATGATTACTATTGTAATAATATAAGAAGAGAAAAATTGAGAAAAAAAATTGTCAATAAATATTTGTAGATGCCAAGATATCATGAATAGAATAAAAGTTAACCCACAAGAGCATTTTTTATATATATAAAGTCTTATTTAGAGTCTTAAACTTAAAATTTGTCTTATAAGAAACTCCTTTTAAATTATGTATTATATAACTAAATTACTTTTTTTAAGTTATACAAAATTAAAATATAAATAAGATTTATAAAAATGTGAGTTTTATGGAAAAAATCAGTTAAAACATAACAAAAACTTGTAAGAGGTCTTTAAAGATGATACGAGTTAATGAAATTCGCTTAAAATAAAATAAAACCTGATGAGTGTTATAATGTTCTTGCCATGGACATTCTAACTAGTTCATATTTAACGTGGGTTGAGAACAATAAATAATAAAGCTTACCTGTGTCGATGTTTGCAATTATTGTATTTTCACCAAAGCTTCCCTTTTGCCATGCAGAGTTCTTACCATTTATGTTCAGTCCAAGAAATTCCCAGGATCGGGTAGTGTGCAGTTTATGTTTTTTGCTCAAAAACACAGACACCACGTTAGGGTTTTCTGCATCATTGGAAACATTCTCTCATAAATTAATTTGAAACAGAATAAAATGAAAAAGAGTAGGTGAATGGAAGCTAGCATGCTCACTTGCAATATCTGCTGCTTCTTCCTCCTCAAGTAGTGCAGCAAAGCCATTGATGTGTCTATTGTATGAGTAAATCATTGCTTCTTTGGCTCTCTCCTCACTGTCAAATGAGTACAGTATTCACCCTAGTATTATTTCTTCATTTCTTTATCTAACTGACTTAAACTGTTATGACTTATTAGTTCGTAACATAAAATCAAAATATCTATACAAATTAAGCACTTGTTCGAAAAATTGTTCAACTGTCTCTAAAGTTATGTTTGAGACAGTAATAATGAAGGAGTAGCTTTCAGAAAGCTACCATCAGAATCAACCAAGGGTTACACAAGCACACTGTTAGTGATTTTTGAGTTATCTCGTTATCAACATAAAATAAATATACCTACGAATTTTACATGTTTCGAATGTAAAAGGCTCCGTGAGAAGGACATCTTGAGTAAGAAAATCTTTTAATAATTTTCGATTATTCATATTATTGTTACAAATATATATTCGTCATTTTTTATGGATTTTTTTTTCTTTTTAACCATGTCTTTTTCTCCATAAAACTTAGTATGAGACTTTGTATAAAGATCCAACTTTGTTCAAACAATTATTTTATAATATATAAGTGGGCCATGAAAATTTAATGTATGTTTGTAAAAATTATAAAGCATGCAAGAAACTTCTATATATAGCATGCTATCCAACTAAGACAAATGATTGTTATGAAAATTTAATGTACAATAGGACAATAATTAATGAAAAAGAAAAGAAAAAAAAAAGAAGCAATAAACCATGATTTTATACCTTCCGATGATTGAACCTAGTAAATCATAATGAGAATACGAAGCAATTTCGAGGTCAACAGAAGTAGGGTTTGAACCATGAGAGTGTGCTCCCAAGTACACAATGTAACACTGTAAACAAAACCAAAGATTCGTGAAATATGAGCCATGACGAAGAAGCAAATCAATTATGGGAAACTGAGGAACATCACAAGCAAATCTTCATGAGGGTCAAATTAGTGTTAAATGAATGAGCATTAAGCAAAAGAAGCTTGCTTGCCTTTTTGCTTGGATGAACAGCTTCCAGCAAGAAAGTGAAAAGAAGAAATGAAGAAAGAAGGAGAGAAATGGAGTTGGTCATTCTTTTCAAGTGATCTTTGGGAACTGCTTGTGATGCATGTACTAGCTAGCTATAGAATGCTTATATAGAGCATCTTTTTTTTTTTCTTCTCTCTTTAAACCTTCTCACTTGGTCTTTGGGAAATGTGCCTCACAGCTTTTGCTTTTGAAGACATAATAAGGTGACAACTAATCTTTTTCTTTTGTTTTCCAATCTTTGTAAAAGTTTTCTATCTGATTTATTTTATTCTATTATTATGAGTACCTGGTAAATAAGTTTAACATCAATAATTAACTTATCAGTAACATATCAATCTTTCATATTTAATCATACAATATTTTTTATACTCATGCAAAACCATTAGATGTAGATCCAATGGCTAAGATCACTGCTGAAGAGGCAGTACAGAGGGTCCTAGCACTCAAGTGATATATATTCTGAGTCAAATATTCTAATTTTAGTGCCATCATTGTACTAAATAAATTATTGTACTAAATAAATCATTGTACTCAAAATAGAAAATAAAAATTTTAAAATTAAAGTTTGTTTCATTTAACTCACATATACAATTTACTATCATTATAGTTACTAAACAAAACTATGTATTATATTTAATTTAATAATATAATTTTAATACAAATAGAGTCATTTTAAAATTTGTAGCTTTAACTCACGTATATTAGTATTACATTTACTAATATAATAAATATATATGTATTTAATAGCTTTGAAATTTAGTAATATTATTAAAATTAATTATGTAATATAATAATTAATATTATATAAGAAAAATACCAATTTATATAATATTTATAAAAATAGTATATCAATAACATCAATTAATACTTTTGTTTGTTTTATTTTATTTATACATATATGTATATATTATTTTTATTTTCAGCTTTTAAAAAAAATTTCATACAAACACAGCAAAATTACCTTCTTCTCCTTCTTCTTTAGAAATCTTGACTCTTCCTTGATGTTGGCTTTTAAATGAGAAAAAAAAAAGGTTTTTGCATGAAAACGATGTTACTCGATTACGTTAGTGCGCTCCAAAGTAGAATGAAGTGGTGGTCCTCTCACGGATAATCTTTAAAAGAAAAATAATTATAACACCATACTTATCAAAAAAAAAAATTAAAGAAAAATATAAATAATAAATAACGTTAACAAAGTACAAAACTTCTATATATGCACCTATTTGGTTTTAAATTGCGTTTCATATTTACAATTGCAGTCATAATTAGCGTGTTAAAAAAAATTAAAATATACTAAAAAATACTTAATTAAATTTAACTAAACTATAAATAAATTAAAATATTTTAATGGAAAATTAAATTTAACTATTTTTAGTTTAATTTTTAAAAATTAAATTACTAACAAAACAATTTAGTACCCTACTTAAATGTTGAACAAAATTATTTACATAATTATTCATTGTATATAAACACCTCATGATGAAACTTTGTTATTTCCTTCATAAACACCTCCCAGCTATCACCACAATATACCAATCATTTACGAAATATGCAGCATTTGGTTTTTTCCCTCATCCAAAAACAATGTCACAAATCATGGAACCATGCATGTTTGCATCAATTATATTTGTTATTATTTATTTCCTTTAATCTATTAAAAATAAATAATAAAATATTAAAAAAATTATATTAATTAAAAATAAAATTAAATAAAATATAAATTTCATCTTTTAAATCAATTTTAAAATAAATTACATAAAAATTTAAAAATAGATTATATTTATATATAATTCATGCGAATTTGTATATTTCAAAATAGATGGAGCATTTTTTTAACCTATGTTTATTGACATTGTGCAAGAATTTCAAAAGAGTACTCATGTCACCTTCTTATTTTCAACTTTTATCATTGCCTCAATGTTTCCTTTTACAAAAATTTATCTTCTAGATTCAAAATTCCCCTGTTATACTTGAGTCATCAAGATATGTTTATAAATAATAAACTCAATCATTGCATATTATAATATTTAATATTTAATGGTGTAATGCTTTTTAACTATTCCTCAATTAATTATTCAAATTTACAACTTTAAACGTTTACTTCTTCTTTTTTATCAGCATTTTATGTTTATTTTAGTCAAGTACACTTATTTAGTTACACATACATTTAAGATTTTATATAGATAACTATAAATCTTCTTTCCTCATCAAAGATTTCATTTCTGATTTCAATTATATTTTATGATCATTTTACTTTGGAGATGAAAGTGTTAAATGCTAAGTTAATGAAAAAAAATCAAAGAAAATTTTGATAAATAAAAAATGAAACAAAAAATATTTTAGCTAATTAAGAAAGTAAAATATTTAATTTTTTTTATCTAAATTAGTATTAAACTTGAAAGTTTACTCACTTAAATAAGTGAAATAAGCTTCAACAACCTATTTTTTTTCTTACAAATAAATTCTAAACTTTAAGTCATCGACCAAACGGACTCATTTTCACCTATTGAATACATTATTTATTTTGAAAAATATAATTAATATATTTTAAAAGAGCGGTGACTAATTATAAACATGTCTCTCCTGTGCTTTTATATTTAAATACTTATTTAATAAAATATAATAAAAAAATTAGTACATGATAAAAACAAGAGTTTTTCAAATTATATAATACTAGTTTTTTCAAATTATAATATATTTTTTTATTTTTTCAAAGAAATTTAAACGTGGTAAAGAATCGGAATAAAGAACTATTATTTATATGAATGTAGTACTAATCCATTCTAACAATTTGTTTTTTTTTTATCTACAGTTTTGAACACCCTCAGGAAATGCAGAATGAATGCACTGAATTTTGTGGCTATCACTCATTGTCTGCTAGTGACTAGACATTTTTTTGTTGAACCATTTATATGAAAGCAGATTCCATGTTTTGGCCTTCTCAGGTTTCTCAAAAAGAAGAATTTGACGTCCATTGTCTCACCCTCTAGACAATGTCAAAGGCTGATGGAAACATCTTCTTGTGATTGATGGTCATTATTCATCAGTGTGTCATTAATATCATTACTTATCTTCTTTGAGTCAAGGTTATAATTATGGGGTTCTAATACCATTCTAATCTGCCAAATCTGTTTCTAATCAATGTGCAACTCTATACTTCTAAGTGCATCCATCATCATAGTAACATTTGACAAGGTTCTTTTCGGTCTTCAATACCATCAAATAAACATGGTTATTTTTACTTAATAAATATATAATATTTTAGTAATTAGCATATGAGATTGATTGAGGTAAGCACTAGGATGATGGTGTCTGAAGGAAAGTCTAGTCATGTCACAAATTCTCATTTGTGCCACATGATAATTTTTTCTTAAGCGTGTCGTGTAGCTCCACTGATTTCTATCCTCACACTAATACATCTTTCCTTTACAAGAATATGCAGCATTTAAATGTATGTATTCTTTATCCCAAAATCCAGTTACACTTGAACCATGGTATCCATCAAGATTCTATCCGTATGGCAAATTCTTTTCTCCTTTCTTTTGGTCTTTCTAACACACTCTTCACTCAAACTTGCTTGGTTTTCCAAAACAGTGATTTTGGCCTCAGCTGCCAGCACAGAAACTGTTGGTGATCAAGCTGCAGCTGGGAACAGTGAGGCAAATGCACTGTTAAAGTGGAAACACAGCTTTGATAATTACAGCCAAGATCTCTTGTCAACTTGGACAGGTTCTACTTCATGCCAATGGCAAGGAATTAAGTGTGACAAATCCATGTTTGTCTCCAGCATAAGTCTTCCAAATTATGGACTAACAGGTACACTTTCCACCCTCAACTTCTCCGCTTTTCCCAACCTCCTCATCCTAAACATCTTCAACAACTCCTTTTATGGGACCATTCCCCCACAAATTGGTAACATGTCCAAACTAAATGTTTTGAATATTTCATCAAATTCTTTCCACGGTTCCATCCCTCACGAAATGTGGACACTAAGAAGTTTACATGGCCTTGATTTTTATCAGTGTCGACTAAATGGAGAGATTCCTAATTCCATAGCAAACTTATCCAACCTGTCATATCTAGATTTATGCAGCAATAATTTTTCTGGCCACATTCCACCAGAGATTGGAAAGTTGTACAAGTTAGAGTATCTATGTATGGCTCAAAATAGCCTTTCTGGTTCCATTCCTCAAGAAATTTCAATGTTGAGAAACCTTAGGAATCTTGATTTGTCAAGAAACTCTCTCTCTGGTGCTATCCCTGAAACAATAGGCAACATGAGTAATTTAAATGAACTTCGCCTTTCTAATAACTCCCTTCTATCTGGGCCAATCCCATCCTCCTTATGGACCATGTCTAACTTGACCTTGCTCTTTCTTGATAACAATAACTTTTCTGGATCAATCCCTGCTTCCATTGAAAACTTGGCCAATTTAGTGTTTCTTGGACTTGATTACAACCACCTTTCCGGACCTATTCCGTCCACAATTGGAAACTTGACCAAGCTCACCGTGTTGTATTTACGCTCTAACAATTTTTCTGGATCAATTCCTCCCTCTATAGGAAGTTTGATCAATTTGGAAACACTTAGTATCCAAGAAAACAATCTCTTCGGAACAATTCCTGCCACAATTGAAAATTTGAAAAACCTCACCATTTTAGAATTGTCCGTGAACAAACTTAATGGCAGCGTTTCACAAGTCTTGAGTAACACCCGCAACTGGATTTCCGTGTTACTAGCTGAGAATGATTTCACAGGTCATTTACCACCTCAAATTTGCTCTGCTGGCTCCCTAACATTCTTTAGTGCTCATACCAACCGTTTCACCGGTCCAGTGCCAATAAGCTTAAAGAACTGTCCTAGTATTACTAGACTCAGGCTGGAAGAAAACCAATTGGAAGGAGATATAGCACAAGATTTTGGTGTATATCCAAATTTGGAATACATTGATTTGAGCGACAACAAGTTTTATGGCCAAATTTCACCAAACTGGGGGAAGTGTCCTAATCTTAATACCTTGAAGATATCCAACAATAACATTTCTGGTGGTATACCAGTAGAACTTGTTGATGCAACCAACCTAGGCAAGCTTCACCTTTCTTCTAACCACTTGAATGGAAAGATTCCGAAGGAATTAGGGAATATGAACTCGTTAATTGAACTCAAAATTAGCAACAACCATCTTTCTGGAAACATTCCCAAAGAAATCGGATCACTGCAAATTCTTGAAGAATTAGATCTTGGAGATAACCAGTTGAGTGGCACAATACCAATAGAAATTGTGGAATTGCCCGGGTTACGAAACTTGACTTTGAGAAATAATAAAATAAACGGAAGCCTTCCCCCGGGGTTTCGCCAGTATCAGGCTCTTGAATATCTTGATCTTAGTGGGAATTTGTTGAGTGGAACAATACCAAGACAGCTTGGAGAGTTGAAGCAACTGCAATGGTTGAATCTCTCTCACAATAATTTTTCTGGAAGTATTCCATCCAGTTTTGATGGCATTTCAAGTTTGATTTCGGTGAACATATCATACAACCAGTTAGAAGGGCCACTTCCAAATAATCGAGCCTTTCTTAATGCTTCAATTGAATCATTGAAAAACAACAGAGGCTTGTGTGGCAACGTCACTGGCTTAAAGCTTTGCCCAACCAACCACATTCAGAAAAGGCACAAGGGAATTCATCTGGTATTAATTCTCATGTTGAGTGCTCTTATGTTAGTATTTTGTGGGGTGGGAGTTTCAATGTATATTCTTTGTCGAAAAGCAAGCGAGAAAGAAGCCCATGGTAAAGAGAAAGAACAATCAAAAAAGGCACTGTCTGAAGAAGTGTTTTCCATATGGAGTCGTGATGGAAAAATTATATTTGAAAATATCATTGAAGCTACTGACAATTTCAATGACAAATATCTCATAGGTGTCGGAGGGCAAGGAACTGTTTACAAGGCTGAGTTTCCTTCAGGTCAGGTCTATGCGGTGAAGAAACTTCATTTAGAAACCGATGGAGAGAAGCCTAATTTTAAAGCTTTTGAAAATGAAATTCAAGCTTTGACAGAAATCAGGCACCGTAACATTGTAAAGCTCTGTGGATTTTGCTCACATACACGGTTCTCATTTTTGGTTTATAAGTTCTTGGAAGGGGGTAGCTTGGATCAAATGCTAAGCAATGAGAAAATAGCAGCTGCATTTGACTGGGAAATGAGGGTGAATGTTGTTAAAGGTGTGGCCAATGCTTTATCCTACATGCATCATGATTGCTCACCTCCAATAATCCATCGTGACATATCGAGCAAAAATGTTCTTTTGGATTCACAATATGAAGCTCATATCTCTGATTTTGGGACAGCAAAGATTCTAAAGCCTGGTTGCTCTTGGACGACGTTTGCAGGCACCTTTGGGTATGCAGCTCCAGGTTAGACCCCCCTTTCCTCATTCTTAGAAATATTGATAGAAATTATCACATTTTCTGCAATTAATTTACACCACTTTTATATTCAAATCCTATTTAAACACTGGTGATTGAAGAGGAATTGGACTGATCCCAAGGCAAGAATTAGTATGCAACAGTAAATTGAAAGTGATATGTGCCAATAATACCAAACTTGTATAGAAAATATAAGTTAGCAAACTTGCACCTTATAAGAAATCTGATACATTTGTGATGTTTAACTTTAAAATTTTCATTTATTGTAGAGTTTGCCCAAACTATGGAAGTGACAGAGAAATGTGATGTATTCAGTTTTGGAGTGCTTTGTCTAGAAATCATCATGGGAAGACATCCGGGAGATCTCATTTCTTCATTATTATATTCATCTTCAGAAGTAATAACTCATAATTTGCTACTGACTGATATTATAGACCAAAGACCTTGTCATCCTACTAAATCAGTTGTCGGGAATATCATTTTGATTGCAAGCTTGGCATTTTCTTGCCTGAGAGAAAACCCATGTTCCCGTCCTACCATGGATCAAGTATCCAAAAAGCTTATGATGGACAAATCATTTTTACCAGATCAGTTCCCCATGATTAGACTTGAACAGCTCCTTTAAAAAAATTTGCTTTTCTTGTTTTCTTCTTTGTATACCTTTTATCCTTTATCTTATACTGTAAGCTGTTTGTTTTGTTATTGAAATAAATCATGTATAAGTTACTAGGTGGATTTTCTGGTTCATATAATAGATTGGAAAACTGATTTGAGATAATTACTTTGTAACAAAATTTTGTGGGAAATGATTAGTGGAACCGACCATGCATTTGAACAAGTTATTGGTTTGAATAAAAACTAATCTATGGATTAACCCACTATTTTCTGCCACTAGATAATTTAGGAAACCTTTTGGCTTTTAGATGCATGCATGCATGGGGACTACAGAAGATTGAGTACTACAGGTTCTCCATAATTTTGGTCATTTTCTTTACCTCCATAAGTTTGTTATTTAACCACATACTTCTATAGAAAGGGGTTCTAAGTATAATTCACTAAAATGTAGATGTCTTCTTTAACAACGTCGACATGATTAAAAAAATCGCATGCATTATTTCCTATAATCAAACTTTTTTTTCTTTAAACAAGAGTAAGTAATTGACAATGTAACTTTTATTTTCGATGTAATGTTGGATTTTTTTCTTTTAAGTCCTGAAAAAAACTAAGTTCGAGAAACAAGTTTTAATATCAAGTAAAAACAACTCTAAAAAAATATTTTGAATAAAGTTTAAATTTTTATAATCGCTTTATAAAACGGATTAGACAATTTATATAAAAGTTTCTAATATCTTAAAATATTTTTATTAAATTAATTTAGACTGAAGTACTATACAAATAAATAATAAAAATTATATATTTATTTTTATATATATTCACTTCAACTCAATTAAGTCTTAAATGAGAAAATATAAAGATTTTTAACATTCTAAAAAAATAATAATTAATAAATTAAGTCATTTTTAAATAGTTTTACGCTATAATGTAAATATTCACAAATAAAAACTTTAAAAAATGAATTAAAGATAGATATAAAAAAATTAACTAAAATTTTAATTAACATAAATAAGATAAATAAATTTTTATAATTTTTTTAAATAATTTGTTAGTATATAAAGTGATTGATGATAAAATAAACAAATCAGAATAAGATTTTATGAACTCTACTCAATATTTATTAAAATTTTGATACAATTTTTATTATAACTTTCATCTAAAGACTTAATTTACTTTAAACCCTAATTTCTTTTTATAAAAATATAAATCTTAATTAAAAAAAAATAATTTCATAGTTTTTTAATATAATATTTAAATAAAAAAACAATGATACAAGAATTATCAAAACATTAAATATTATATTTAATATGAAATTTCTTATTTGTTTTTAAAATATCTTCCAACAAAATAATATTTAAATATATATAGATGATCAAGATATAAAAAACATAAAATAAAAAAGTATGAAAAAAATTTATTGAAATAAAAAAAATACATAAAATCAAAATTCAACCACAATAAAAGAAAAGAAAGATTAACTACTCCAAATATTGAAACGTAAAAATAAACAACCACAAGATTTACAAATTTAAACCCATTGGGCGCAAAACAAAAGCCCACTTAGACAGTTAAACTCTTATACCTATTAAACCCAAAAGATTCAGTTCGGAATATTAAACCCACAATTTAGGGAAAATGTTCATATTTTGCAGCATATAATATTAGACTTATGTACATCACAATTAACCCTTTTTCATAGTTACTAATGAGTTCGTGATAATGATCCATAAGCATAAGTTCATGATAAGAAATGCCCTAACCCTAACCATCAATAAGCGTAAGTTTATGCTACGTTTGAAATTGAAATTAAAATTGAGGATATTGATGAAGTTAGTCAACATTAGAAATACACTGGTCAAAAATAAATAAATAAATATTTTATGAAAAGTACCAGCAGCAAATATATTAGACTCAATAGAAAAGAATAGTACCAAAAGAACAAATTCATGTACCTGAGAAGAAAAGGAAAACAACATTAAAAACAGCCGCAACAACCAGTTGTAGCATTATAGATACGTTGTTCATGACCAATTTTCCAGGCCATGGGGGAAGGAACTGTGAACTATGATCAGTGCTTGGATAATTTCGAGGACATAATAAGGTACACATTCATCATCAAATAAACCTTTTTTAAATAGACTCATTATATATCTCTTATTCAACACAAACCACAAATATAACCCACACTCATTCCTAAGTTTCTCCACTAGCATTTATATTACACCAACACACACACGTGGCACGTTCTGAACTGCTGATCTGTATACAAAGTCAAAACAAGACAACCATCTCCATGCAGCATGTACTTGTATCTTCTAATATATGTAAAAAGTCCAAACATTTTATCCAATTAAATATAAACCAGATAACCCAACTACTCTATCCCCACTAGCACTAACTCCATAAGAATCAACTCAGCAACTCTTTCATCATTTTGCTCCTTTTTTCTTCTCCTTTTGACTTCATTTCCCATCATCACTCAGATCTAGGGCTACTTCATTCAATCCAACGAAAAACACTTCTTTTTGTACTTTCTTGCCTGTACAATGTAAGTGAACAACCTAAAGAAATATGGATAGAGGAGTATCATGAATGTGACATATCCACTAGGACGCTTATAAATAGATTTGTCTTTGGCTCAATATCTCAAATCAATTCAATATTGGAAATAAGATTTTGTAAGAGAAACAATGGAGCAACATAGAAATTGTGCTTCTTCGTTTACTGGTGCTGTGAGTCTTGACCAGCTTGGACTGTCTTCTATACCTCAACGTTATGTTCTTCCACCATCACAACGACCTAGCCCTCATCTTTCAATCTCCACCACTGTTCCCATTATAGATTTGTCTGCTTTGCGCGATCAATCTCTTGTATCTAAAACCATCAATGAAATTCGAATTGCCTGCAAGGAGATTGGTTGCTTTCAGGTATATATATCTGCTGCTCAATTTGCATAGCATGCAACTTTTAAAGCTCCAAACATACACATATTTACGTGCATTTGCATGCACGTTTTATACATTTGTATATATTTAACTAAATATTGATTATAGGAGCTAACATATATAAGATGTATTTTGTAAGAAAGTAATTTTTTATAAGAGTGAGCAAGAAATATAGACAGTACAATTATACATAGACTGAAAGCACATTATCACTAAAAACAAGTAGCTTTCATAATTATTTCGTATCATGAAAAGGCTTTCTCTCACTATATCTGATTTGAAAGAATCACTAATACAAATTCCTGGTAACATCTGCCCATTTACAAAGCATGTAACTCTGTCAATGAGCACCAAACTTACACATTGACATGCAGATATTGACTCTGACTCTGTGAATAAATAGTTTTTCAAGACAAGCTTAGAAGTGAAGCTGCAAAGATTGCGAACTTTTTTACTTTTTTTTATGAATTTTTAAATGTAGGAAAATTTTCATAAAATATCAACATAAAATTTATAAGCGCAAGGTTCTATAAACACATGTGCAACCATCAAATTTCTATGGTGACTTTCATTATATTATTATATATTTATATAAGACTTGCATTTTTGTAGGTTATTAACCACGGGATTGATCAATCAGTAATGGATGAAGCCCTAGAAGTGGCAACAGAGTTCTTCAACCTTCCTAATGTTGAAAAGATGCGTTTATTTTCTGAAGATGTTCACAAACCTGTAAGGTATGGAACAAGCCTTAATCAAGCTAGGGATGAAGTTTACTGTTGGAGAGATTTCATCAAACACTACTCTCATCCAATATCGGATTGGATTCACTTGTGGCCTTCAAATCCGTCAAATTACAGGTATCTCTATAAAGTTTTTGAAATGTCCATGACAATTTTACTAGAAAAAACAAATGTTTAATATCAAACTATTTTCCAAAATAGACCTATTTTAATTCAAAAGAACTTGCTGCTACCTTAATGAAAGCTTCACTTCATGTATAAAATATACACAACATCTCATAAAAATGTGTATATATATATGAAAAACATGTGTTGTCAGGGAGATTATGGGAAAGTACGTAAAAGCTGTGCAAATTCTACAAAATCAACTGCTGGAAATAATTTTTGAAAGCCTAGGGTTAAGCCGCAGCTACTTACATGAAGAAATCGATGGTAGCTCACAAACACTTGCAGTGAATTGCTACCCTGCATGTCCAGAACCTGGTCTCACCTTAGGTATCCACCCTCACTCTGATTATGGGTCCATAACTGTGCTGCTCCAAACCCGTTCAGGCCTAGAAATCAAGGACAAAAACAGCAACTGGATGCCTGTGCCTTTTGTTGAAGGAGCACTTGTGGTGCAGTTGGGTGACCAAATGGAAGTTATGAGCAATGGACAATACAAGAGTGTCATTCACCGAGCAACAGTTAATGGGGATGAGAAGAGGTTTTCCATTGTGAGTCTTCACAGTTTTGCAATGGACAGAAAGATGCGTCCTGCAGTGGAACTTGTTGATGACCAGCACCCTAAGTCCTACAAAGAGTTCTGCTTCAGGGAATTTCTGGACTTCATATCCTGCAATGATATTACAAAGGGTAGGTTTCTTGATACTTTAAAGATGAACAAACCTTAAGAGATAGATGTTTGGAGGGTTTAAAACCTATCAATAGCTAGCTGTTTGTAAGGGGTAGTTTTATGAAGTGGTCTAAGCAATAGGCATAGAAGTATGTGTTTTTTTTCCCTTCTTTTTTATCTCCCTTTAGTGTGTGGCTAGCTATGTATCTCGTATAATATGTACTTGGAATGAAGAAAAGCAATAAATAAAACTCAGCTTTTATCAATTGAAGACACAAATATCACACACATTCCAAAAGACACGAGTCTGTGACAATTAAACATTAAGAGTGTTTCCATTGCGACTCACACGTCGTTTAATGTATTCTAACATAACTGAGAAAAGTTGGTGAACTCAATGAACGAAAATACAAACACATAAGACCCGGTTACACGAAAATTCGTTCTCTCTGGCCATGACTTTTGGTCATATCAAGACGAGATCAAACCAACTTGGATAGAAATAAAAAAGTTAACTATGAAATATAAGTAAAAAAAAAATGTAAGTAAAAATGAAAAAGTTGGAATAATTTTGGAAATTAACCTTAAGGTTTTCTTATATTCTAAGAGCAATCATTATCTGTCCTAATCACACTCCAGCATACAAACATAATAACTAGTACTATTTAAAAACAAAAAACAGAAAAACAAAATGAGTTTTTCTACTTAACTTTATAATTGCTTGTAACAAATTGTGATATAGAGATATTGAATTCATTACACGTGTAGTTCAAAATTCAAACCACATTTCAGTGCGAAATGTTTACTTCACAACCAAAACATAGCTCATAAAGATGAGGTTCATGCCAACTACCTGAGTATCTTCAGTAAAGTCTTACAAAGTGGAATTTAAGGTCGGATAGTAAAACAAATCTTTGATTATAAGAAAAGTTCTGATATAATACAAATCTTCATAGATAAACTCTAATACAATATTAGAAAATGAACTTTTAAGTGTAATTTGACCTTCTTAAAAATTATTTGGTTTATGAAATAACAATTTTATCTATTTATATATTATAGTTTAGTATATAATATAGTCATATCTTGAAATCTCCAATACAAAGTCCTGAATCTACATTCTAACCATTGTTTTTCTTCGTAACATGCAAAAATTGGCCGTGAAAGAATAAACAATCAACAGAAACTTTACCCGGATATTCCCTTCGTTTTTCCTCTTCTTTCCTTCATATCGAAAGCGTTGTGTCTTGTAAAATGAAGAGTTTTATGGCTAATATATAGCAGTGTCCATGGTTTACACGTGGAGAAGAAGCAAATCGTGGAGGCTCGTCTACTCGACGCGTAGAGGCCATATTTTGGTTTCTTTTCTCGTGGAGGCTCCTCAACTCAACACGTAATTCTTTATTTATTTTTAAAGCAGTGCCCCATTTTCTTGCATTCTATCTGCCTTTGTTAATTCTTATTTTGCGGCTTTAAGTTCATCTTAGCCGACAAAAGTCCTGCATGGCCCCATCAGTCTCATGTTGCAGAGTTCCCTCAAATCCTCAAACAAAAAATTTGTGTAATTACTTGAATCGTTATGAAGAGAGTTAAGATAAAACTTCTCACAAATTAAAAAGCAAACAATACTATATACCTGAAGTGAAGCATTCTGTAATCATTTAAGTTAGTTATTTTTTGTTGTTTAATCAAGAACCTAAATAAATAATGAAATATTTTGTGAACACTTAAATAATGGATACAACAACAAACTTTTTCCAACATGGCTCATATTTTATTGGTCATTTAACCTTCTTTATAATGTTCTCTGTGAGGTTTTATGGTGATGGTTTATTCCTTAATAGTAAAGAATTCTTCGGATAATTATTATCTGTTGGAAAGAGTTTGTTGTTGTATCCATTATTTTATATAGGAATGTTTTTCTACACTAAGTTTCATGATATTTATTCTTTCGTGTTAAGGAAAGTTTTCTACATTAAAAATTGAAGTGTCCTTGTTTTATTGTTCTGCTCCTTTCACTTCTGTTATTAATTATTGGAAGTGGCCTTGCTAGTTATTTATATTTCTCTGATTAGGTTCCATTATAAGATAAATTATTAAGTTTTTTAACCTTCACGTGTTCACCATATCAATCTTTATATGATACATATTCAGACTTCTTTTATTTTTCTAAAAATTACCAATAATATTCAAGTATAATGTAAAAATTGGTTTAGAAAAAGATGATTCCAAAATTTCAATACAAAACCAATTTTTGTAAAGATGAATCTAAATATAAACAATTTATCAAATTCTTAAAACTCTTAAATTTTTAAAATCTTATAATTCTTAATATGAGAATGACTTATTAATAGGTTCAATAATCTTAATAATAATCTTATCAATAATCAATATTTTATGTAAACTTCTTAATAATTTTATAAGTATAACAATTTTGTTAATTTATGTAAAGAATGATTATAAATTTAATTTATTAAAATCAGTTTAATATATAAAATTTAGACTTTGATTATATAATATATTTAAGTTTTTTTTTTTTAATATCGAGAAGATGAAAGAGAAGTGAATGAGATGAGTGAGAGTCAAAGTCAAGATCATCAACACACATGCAATCTCGTGATCTATGGACGTCCTTAAAGAATGCATGTGAAAAAAGGCATAAAAGAAAAAAGAAACGCAAAGTAAGCACGTTTTCATCATTTGCAGTGAAAAAGACTTGTTTTTTTATTTTATTCTAGAAGATCTAGAAAAAGAGGACAGGGATTGGACATGGGAGAGAGAGAGAGAGTATCTCCTCAACTTCGTGGAGAGGCATGTGATGGAGGGAGGCACTTGGAGGGAAGAGCGATGGAGGGAGGGGTGGTTTACGGCAAACCGGTGGACAGAGGCAAGGGAACAAAGTCGCAGTGGAGGAGGCACATTAAGGGATCGTTGCAGAATCTTCCAATGAAGGTGTGGCAGTGTCAGTGCAAGGAAGAGAAGAAAAAAAAAAAAAAAGACACGACAGAATAGGACTATTGAGTGCGAATGTAGAAAAGCAACACTTTCTAAATCGATTACTTCACAACTCACGTAACTAGAACAGTTCTAAGGAAAATCGATTTAGAAAGTATTTTCATATCCATTCATTTCATCGTCTGATCTTAAAGATTTTTCATATCAGTTAAAAATATAACTGAAAGTACTATATTTTTAAACTGACGTAAATGCTTGTTACAAAAAGTTCTTTTTTTTTACAGTAGTAATATTACTGGTGTTTAACAGTATTGAGGTTAATCAATGGTGGTAGCTGAGAGATTGTACAAGTAATTAAGTTGCGTGAAGATGGAGATGTGGAATAAGTAGTTGTACGTGTTTCCACCCACCACAGTGCTATTATTGGTGGATGAATGGTCGTTGAAGTGTGTAAAAAGTCATGAGGAATAATTGTATCTGTAAAATTACTCATAACCTTGGACCCATCTAAATTCAAATCATGATAACCTTTTACTCAATCCATGCATCTATAAATAATGCAGCGTAAAACGATCAAATTAGCCACAGCCACCAATTGAAAAAAGCTATGCCATTATTATATATCTCTTTAATTTCTTCACTGCTTTTATCTTTGTGTCTCTCAGTCCCTTGAGGATCATGTGATACGCCATGGTGATCCACACTAGTGTGTCAAACCATTAACATAAGTTGTGCTTTATGAGCATGGAATGTTTTAAGTCTTCGTTGTTTAATGATTATTAGTAACCTGTTCTTGTTTCCTATGATTCTCTCTCATATGTTTTTCATGAGATTTTTCTTGTTCGCTTCTTTGTGAGAATTATCTTCCTCTAAAACTCAACTCATATTCTTGTTTATTGCATCAATCAAAGAATTTGTTGTAAGTATATATATTTCATACTTTATTATGTTATCATATATATTAGTAGGAAACTATAAGGATCAATCAAGAGTGAAAATATTCGTGCATAAAAGTATCATGATTTTCATTTTTCTTGCTGTGTTAGTGATAAGATCAGAAGGAAGCAAATATATGTGAATATTTTATAATTTAACGGCATCTCCAAAACTAGTCCTAACTAACATTAGTAATGGATTATTTGATACACTAGTATGGATCACTTTTGCGAGTCTATCACAAAAAGTATGGTTTTATTCCTGTGTTCTTGGTGGAAACTGCAAGGGAATTTAATCATGTACAGTTGGAAAGAGTTTTTGCTAGAAAAAGAAAGTTATGAACCAACCAACAGGGTGTGATTAGAAACCAGCTCAGTTTAGTTGAACTGCTAATCCATCCTTGGAATTGGAATCCAGAAAACCTCCACTGGATTTTCAAACACATGCTACCTCTAAGAAATGCTGCACTGCACAGGTACCTTTCAGAAATCATGTTTTCTCACGTATATTGATGAGTGGGAGGAAAATAAAACTGAATCTAATACAAAATCAGTGCTCTAAACAAAGAGAAGATATACAGGTTTTAGATAGTGTATACGAAGAGTTTAAGTCTAATGCAAAGAGTCAAAATAATAATGCTTTTTAAGAAAAGCAAAGAAAGTATTTAGTTTTATTAATGTTAATTATAATAAATCTTTATGTATGATTTCTATATTTGAGTAACTTATTTTTTACTTCTTATTTTTTTATAACAAGATTAACAACAGTAAATATAAATAATAAGAGGTTCATAATTTACTTTTCAACCATTCAATCCAATTAATATCAGTATATTTATATATTTTTTTAAATAATATTTTTAGAGATTGATTTTAAATTTCTCAAAATATTATATTATATAT
Organism: Macrotyloma uniflorum; assembly: GCA_016859785.1. Classification (NCBI taxonomy): domain Eukaryota; kingdom Viridiplantae; phylum Streptophyta; class Magnoliopsida; order Fabales; family Fabaceae; genus Macrotyloma; species Macrotyloma uniflorum. The sequence continues at coordinate 3,125,281 of BDMB01000008.1, read as the reverse complement.
TATTTTTTAAGGTTATGCATAAATTAAATAATAATACTCAATACATAAATAAGTTCTGGTTTTATGTGTTCTAAATACATCAACTTCCTTATAAATGTTTGGTATTTCTATTAATTAATTGAGACTTGATATATTAAAATAGACTAAAATAGACCTGATATACATGTGTCTTGTAATAAATTTAATAGATATTTTGTTTGAGATAAAACAATTCCTTTCTTAAATCTACATAATTGAATCTCAATAAAATATTTCAAGAGATTTTTTATTTTAAACTATTTTGATAAATTTCATAATTTTTTACTTTTCTTTGGATGATTGTTTCCTATAACAATTATGTTATTTATATATACAATCCATGAGTATATTTATCTTATCTTGTTATTTTTTCAAAAATAAAATATGATCTAAATTACTTAATATTGTAATAAATTTTGTAAACCTTACAAATTATGTTTGTAACAAAAATCTCTTCAATTTATATTTTGATTATGTTTTTTTACCATGCAAACTGGTAAAAAGGTTATCTAAATATCTCTAGTTAATTTTTACAATTGAAATGTTTCTTTATATAAATATTGTTTTAAATCATTTTATTTTGACATCTCTTCACTAGTTTTTTTCTTCTGCCCAACAATAACATATCAAGTTTGGAATTCATGTCCTCGTTAATAGCGATTTTTCATATTGAGTTAACTAACGTTTCTTATGTATTCTAAGAAATAGTTACAAAAGATAATTGATTTACAATTTTTTTTTCTAATTATTTATGATTAAATAGATAGTAACTTATTTAATATTTAAATTTATTAAATAATTATTTTCTGATAAGTAAATGATTAATAGCATCTCTATTAATAGGTAAATGTGGTGTTTCGATATTATATTTATTAGTAAAAAATCACATTTCAATGTTAAGTTCCTTTTTTTGTAATTGATGGACTCATAATTCTAATGTTAGTTACTTTTCATTTCTTAAATAATAATAATAATAATAATAATAATATAAAATTGTATCACTTGAATCTATAATTTATTGTGATATTTTTCAAGATAAATAAACACAATATATCAAAAAATAAAAATATTGAATGTATTGTCCAAATAAAACATTTACCATAATAACATATTAAAATGTATATCTTCTTAATTAATGAAATACGAACAATTTTTACTAAATATTGATATTTTTTTCTTCAGCATTTTATTTTGTTAAAATATATTAGAATAAGTAATTTAAATAATAATTCAATTATTTTGTAAATATATTTAAAATTTTGAATTTTTATATTCTCTAAGATTACTGTTATACAAAACATGAATATAAACATTATATTGAATTATAATTATTTTATGAAAATCTTAAAATAATAAATTTATTTATTTTTATATTTCATTAAACATAACCAATTAATTTTAATATAATTATTAATAAAAATGGCATATAAAGATCTTCATGTAAAGTTTGAATTCTATATAAACCCATATATCATCATAAAAAATTGATTATTTTTATTTAAAATTAATAAAAATAAAATTTTATAACTTTTATATATTTTCACAAACATTATAATGACGACTAAAAATATCATATTTTCTAAATAAATTTAAAAAATAATATTTTTCAAATACTGAAATAAAATATTGCTAAAAGATCAATACCACATTGAGATTTCAAATTATTTACGGTCGTAAATAAAAAAATTTATAGAAAAATCACTTAAAAATAAATTTTTTAACTATCACTTTTTATTTTAATAACAAATAAACATAACCACTCAATCCTATGTTCATGCTCCGAAGAAGCTTAAAATCTTTTCCAGCTAAATAAATAGGATACAGGTGGGTCAATTTAATTGATTCTTCAATGCGACACAACCATTATCAATTACAAATACAAATACGTCACCGTATTTGTCACGTTTCCACCCGATTTTCATTCAAAAGAAAAGAAGCAAAAGCAAGCGAAACCAGCGAGGTTGTCTTTAGATTTGGATTCCTTTGTGCTTCCGATTCTTCTGAAATTCCGAGGTGAAACATCTACCCAGGACCTATCTCCGGCGACATCTCCCCGATCTCCGACGAATCCCCGGTCCCCACTTTCTTCCCTCGAAATGAATCCCGAGTAGTAAGTTCCTCTGTTCCCTTTTCCTTCGAATCGTGTCTGATTTCAGCAAAGTTCGTTTCTTTTTCGCTTTTTTTGTGTTCCATGCCAAAAGAGTATGTGGGGTGGCAGTTAAATTGGAGATTATTGGTTTGGTTCTGTTAGCATAAAAAATTGTTGCCGTGTAACCCTAGATTGATGTGTTTTCATTAATTTTGATCCGTTTGGTATTTTTATCCCTTTTATTTTCGGGGGATTGAAAAAAATATTGTTTTCAATCATGGGTTCCATTTGATTTTTGTGATCGATGTGTTTGTGTTTTTATGATTGATTTTGAAGTGCAGAGTTACCGTGATCTTGTCCCTGTTGATTTCGAAGAGTCATTTGAGTTTGTATGGTTCCATTTTTCCTTTTCCCTGATCAATACTCGTAATCACAAACTGGATTGAAAATTGAACTGCACATACTGTTTGGTAGTTTGATTTGAGTGGCAGCTCATTGGGAGAATCATCAAACTATGTTAAACTTGTGAGATTAGAGGAAACTTGAGAGGTTGTCTACAAGGTTGTTAGTTGTTAGATTGATATGGGAGTTGACTTCTCACATTGGAAGTATGGGATTTTATTTGGTGCTTATATGGTGTTGGGCTATTCCACTTATTAGATAAAGCAATAAGAGAAATAGATGACGATGCCTTGCGTTATATTGGTTTATAGATCTTACTGAATTGAGACGTTATGATTGGTTTTCAATTTAACTGTTATCTAAATGTTTGTGTGTGAAAGAGAATGTTTGCTTCTGTGTCTGATGCACAGTCTATTATAGGAGACAAAGTTAATATGATGCGGTTATTGTTTGCAGTGATTATCTGTTCAAGCTTCTTCTTATTGGAGACTCTGGTGTTGGTAAATCATGTCTTCTTCTGAGATTTGCTGTAAGCTTTCAACCTTTTTTATACTAGTTATTATTGTTAATACTACTCTCTTGGTTACATCTTTTGTCCTACATAATAATACCATCCTTTGTGTTTGCTGTAATTAAACATGGTAATTGGTAACTGCAACATATTTAGAAATGATAGCTAATTCCTTGTTTGAGGTTTTAGTTGTGTTGGAGTTTAATACCAAAAGGAAAAAGAGAAATAATGAATTAGTGGACTAGCCTTTACTTCCTATGTGTACAAGAATCCCCATATATAGAATTGTTGCAAATTTTTAAGGTTTATCGTTTAGCTGATCCATACATGCTGCAGTTATTTAAGAAAGTATAAATAAATAATACCTTTTTGCAGAGTACTTTGATGGGAATTTGATATTAGAGTAGAAAAATAGGGAGATCAAACTCCCTATAAGCAGAGTAGCCCTCTATTATTGAGACTGAAAATGCATAAAAAATAAAAGAAAGAAGATTACAAAGTAATTCAGCACCACAGATGCACTGAATCCCCTTTTTCCTAACCTATTCTTTCTTGTTAAATTATGCTGAAAGTAATGTGACCTCCTGTTGTTGGTTTTGGTGTGATTTGAACATGTGAAATTGACTTTTGGAGAATGTCTAATAAAAATTAAGGGTGGAAAAGGGAATTATTAACCACTTTTGGTTCATTAAAAGATTATGTGAATCTCACTAAACTGGTCAAAAAAGAAACATACAGCTAATGTCATGAAATATTTCTGTCATTTAGTCTACTTTCTAGAGATTATGATAGTCATCTCACTTTCAAACTTAAGTGGCTTCACTCTGCATGATGTTTGACCTTGGTTCTTCAAGATGGTACGCTGTGGCTTAATGCTGTAACTATATAATACGTTCTACATTATGCTACAGGATGATTCATACATAGAGAGCTACATCAGCACCATTGGAGTTGATTTTGTGAGTACAAGTCTACAAATTTTTCGCTTGAACTGTTGGAAGCATTGTCCAAACTAATCATTTCATGTCAAATTGTGTAGAAAATACGTACAGTTGAGCAGGATGGAAAGACCATCAAACTCCAGATCGTATGTGTCTGATTGGCCTTGTCCTTTATCTATTGATATTAAGTCTTCAGTGAGCTTGACCTATCATTGTTAATCATTTTGTTGACAAATATGTTTCCTTTAAGTCATCATGTTTCTACACCATGTGGATCACCAAAATTATAGTAGTATTGACAAATTTTTTTCTCCCTTGATTTGTGATCTGTTTTACATGTAGTGGGACACAGCTGGACAAGAACGATTTAGGACAATCACCAGTAGCTACTACCGTGGAGCCCATGGGATCATTGTGGGTGATGATCTTCTTTGCATGTGCTTTTAGATATTGATTTCCCCTTTGTAGGTGGAATGGATCCTTACATGATTTACTGACTGGTTCCTCTGGCAGATTGTTTATGATGTGACAGATGAAGATAGTTTCAATAATGTGAAGCAGTGGCTCAGTGAAATTGACCGCTATGCCAGTGATAATGTTAACAAGCTTTTGGTTGGCAACAAGTGTGATCTGACAGACAATAGAGCTGTGGCATATGATACAGCTAAAGTATGGCTTTGATGAGCATCCCTTTAACTTCAATTTTCTTTTCAGATTAAGCTTCAAGATTTTGTTCACATATAGTGCTCTGTTGAGTTATTAACTTATTACTGTTATAGTACTTTTTCAGCTACCCTTACCCTGCCTGTTATATTTTTATCTTTTGCAGGCACTTGCAGATGAAATAGGCATACCTTTTATGGAAACAAGTGCAAAAGATTCTACAAACGTTGAACAAGCTTTCATGGCAATGGCTGCTTCAATCAAGAATAGGTATACATTCCTGTTTCTAACTTAACAATGGATATGCTAGAAAATTACAAAATTTTAGTCCAACTTGGTGGCCTTAGAAGCAAGCACAGGAAATAATTGTTTCCTATTTAGTCTAATGAATAGTAGCTCATATTCTTTATGTCAACTGCATCTGAAGCACGTTTTTATAGCTGAGAAAAGTTAATTGCCTAGAGTTACAAATGTCAATTTTATTTTATTTTTCTTGTGTTTTTATTTGTTAGAGTCTAGAATACAAGCAGCATATGGGTACTTCACTGTTTTTATGTCTATTGATTTGTGAAATCATGTGTCAAACATAGCAAAGATTTTTCAGAATAAATATAATTTTGTGATGCCTATCTCCAGAGTCCAAACTTGTGTTTACAGTTCGTTGCTTGAAGCCTGCAATTTGCTCATAAGTGAATAAGATCTAGTAGAGGCAAAAGAGATTTAGTTCTCCAATCTCATAAGATTTTGGTATGGTGAAAATCCTAGAGGGTCAACTTTGGGCTAAAAGTATCATACTAAGGTGACCATCAGGCCAGCATAGGTGGCAGCATCTCACTATGCTGGTATCCTAACCATTCCAATCTAAGCCAGACCTGCACATACTCTGACTGAATAACTTGTTGTAAGGAGGTTGACTAAGTTACGCAAAAAGTCATGGCCACTTGACCTGAGGAAATAATTCTGAAATCCAAATTCCATTGCCCTTCCCTGTTACGGCTACAGAACAACTTGCAGCTAACCAGATTTTCACTTTTAAAATCTCCTTATGTAAATGTCTCGTAACTTTCTCTTTTCCCGATGAAAGAGTCAATCTACTTGTGTGAACTAAGAGTAATCCCCCAAGGAGCAAGAAGGTCCCTTCAATGTATTCAGATGCTACTACCCAAGGAAACCCAAGTGAAGGCCACTCATATACTTGTCAACCTGTGGTAGAGTCATGAGAACCTGACTTTTCTCATTCAGCCATATGATGGCAATGTTCGTCAGCCTGTGATTAAATGGTGAAAGTCATTCCATCACATGGAAATGTGATGTCTTCTTTTGCTTTCTTTAAATGTCTTATGGAATAAGTAGATGAACAAAACCCAATGCACAAAGTATGGGTATATAACTACATATATTAATTTTATGCTTTACCTTTCCTCGAATTTCCTAATGATGATTTAAGTATAAACAGTGATATATAGATCATATTCAGACTCTTTCTTGGCTGCCTACTATTCGTTCCAAGCTAATCTGATGGTAACTTTCTTGTGTGAATGTAGAATGGCAACCCAACCTGCAAATAATGCAAGGCCTCCAACAGTGCAGATCAGGGGACAGCCAGTTGCACAGAAAGGTGGATGCTGTTCTTCCTAACCTGAACTTATCCAGATCCATTTTATTTTGGTTACCTACTTCATGTAAGATTTTTTTTTTTTTTTGTTTTAATTTCACTAAATAGTGGACCAATGTCAGAATTTGTTTGTTGCTTTGAAACTGACCTAGATGACCCCATTCTTTGAATTATACTTAATGATGTGGCTTGTGCAAAGTATATATTTTCCTACTGCTAAATATATATTTCTACTCAACCATTTGGGACTACCTACTACTTTTTGTTTATTTCATTGATACAAAATGTGCTATCACCGAACTGCATGCACAATTTCTTGTCATAGACACGTTATTTCCTCGGTTTTCTTCGTTTCGCCTGTTATTTCATACTCCACTTTGCTTCTGTAAAAATTTTCAAAACACAAATATACACTATTTTCTCATCAAACGTAGAAAGTTCTTTTGCCTAGTTTTATGTTGAACTAATATATTAATTTTTTTTGTCCACGTGAGTTAGAAAGATTGCATTCTTTCATATAAATGGCGACGCAACAAAATTAAATATAGAACTAATGCCGTTTGAAAATGAAGTATAGAACCAGAATTGAATTTATAGATGTCGTTTTGCATCCTTCTTTTCTTGTTGACATAATTTAATAAATCTTTAGACTTATTTAAAATGAGAATAAATGCTGGAATGAGTTCTTTTTATTTTACTTTTTGCGCTCATTCAATTAAAAGTTAATATTTATTAATTTTTATAATAATTATTTTAGACAAAACTGTCATTTTTATTATTTTTAAAATTTTTAATTCAGTTTTATTATTATTTTTAACATCATTGATCTTTTAAATGATTCAAAATTATGTTTTTGTCAAAATATATTACATGGTATATTTTTATGACATGATATGTTGACATATATGTAATAAATATTCTCATGTAATCTTGTAGTTTTTTATTATGTATTTTAATGGTATTGATAGGAAGGATAACGTTGAATTACTTTTAAAAAAATAAACAACATTGATACTAAAATTAATAATAAAATTTTATTAAAAACATAATGGGATAAAAAAATATTTTATTATTATTTTAACATATATATTAAGTGCGATTTTGTTATTAGATGACCTAAAATAAATTTATAGTGATAATTTTAAATAAATTATTTTAACTAATTTTAATAACTTTACAGTGAAGTTCATTATTTTTAACACTATTGTGTACTGAATTCATCTTTTGAAAATGATTGGAAGGTGAAGTAGATTGACTGTGACCAATTATTATACTAATAAGTTATATTTAATATACGTAGATATAATAATTCCAACAATAAAAAATATAATTAATTAAAAGATAATATAGAAGATGATGATGAACCGACCAAATTCATTATTCGGTGACCATTTAAAAACAAGTGAAGTAGTTAGTTGGTTTTCTTTTCCTTTTTAAATGTAAGTTCTTGCAATAAAGCATCGCCATTTATGTATTTGTCATTTTCTGGCTGTAGAAAGTGAAGGAATAATTCCTCAAAATATCCACATTACTTTTTTCTATATATGTTTCTTTACTAAGGATTAAGCCTCTAATTATATACTTAAAACACAGTTCAAATGCAGCATATAACCATAATCCAATGCCTTAATGGGAAAAGGATGATAATTATGTACCATAATTTATAATTAGATTATATTGTAAAAATTATAATATTAATGTGTTCTAACTTAGTTCGTGTGGCTGCAAATAATTTAAATTTCAAATCAATTCCTTCTCCCATTTTCTGTGAATCATGGAATTGTTTCATTTCATTGCTTCAAGTGATAAAATTATTTAGGGGCACTTGCCACAATGAAAACTTATGATCCAATTTTCAGTAAACCTTTACTAATACAAAACTTACATATAAAAATCAAATCAATTTCTATTTAATGAATTTTAAAATGAAATAAAAATTAACTACAAATAAAATAATACTCTCCATTTTTTTAAAAAAAATATTATACTTAAAATATAACCATATTATACTCTTCATTTTTAATATAATTTACATTATCATTATCACCAAATCATCATTATTAAAAATATCATCATCATTATTACTATTATCATTTTCATAATCATAGTTTATATTATATTAAAAAAATAAAATATATTGAGATAATTGACATTAGACAATATATTAATCTTATATCCATTGTATATAACAAAAATATACAATAAACAAAAGTTATACTAAAATAGAACATTTGTTCTGTTTTGTTTTTTTTTTTTGTATATGTAGTGTGTATCAACCGAATGCATATCATCACTAGTTTTTTTGCCTGAAAGTTGTAATTAAAAACAAATAAAAACGAAATATTACATCAGTACGTTAAAACATCATGTTTAAAATGTGCGTTTTAAATAAATTAAATCGACTTCTACCTAATCAGAAAATTAAAATCAAGTGTTTGAATTAGTATTTCAAGGTTAATTCAAACCTACAGACACCCCTAACCAAAAGCTAGCTAAAAACATTCAAATAAATTCAAAAATTGTAAAATCTATTTAGGTAGGAATCAAAGACCATTTCAGAACATATGAATGCGAATGTTAAACATGTGCTTTGAGAGGGAAAATTCATGCAATACATTTTGCAATTAATTTTGATGGGAAACTTCAACTACCGAGTCATTCGTTTGGCAATCAATTGTTCCAAAAGGCACTATTTACTGATTGTACTTTATTTTCCATTTGCTTCCACACATGAATGGTCGAATATTCTTCCAAAATTTTACATTTAAGACCAAGAAAACATTGTTATATCATAATATAATTTAATATTAAAAATATGATTTTGCATTATATTAAATACTAAACCGTAATTGAAATACAATTTTATACCATATATCAAAATAATTAAAAATTTAGTGTACATACAATGCTAAATAATCATAGTAAGTGTTTGATAGAGATTTTTAAAACTGGGTTGAGTGGTTTAAGTGTATTTTTAAAAGCAGCAGACAGGTTACAAAAGTAACTGAAGTAGAACTAAAGAACACAAATAGAACAAGGAGTTCAATTATGTTCAACACTTATCACGCTATGCCTTCCACTGATGTTTTAACTTATTCTTGTTTGACTTAAAAAGAAGATGAGAAACCAAAATTTGAAGCAAAACTGAGATGTCTATCTATGAAGAACAGGAAACTCAACAACATTTATGTCTTACCACCCCCACCCTATACCCCAAAATGTCAATAGCAGTGAAAGCAAAGCATAAGGGGGACCAGGCTACAAGGGATACAGGACCGTATGAAGAACAACCTAAATTTACACTTTAAGACATAAAATTAAATGACCCTTCTAATCCAGGAAATCCAATTACCATAGTTCTTTTCCTGCATAAGTTCAAATAAGAGAACCCAAAATTGAAAATAGGATAGGATATGTCAAAAGGGTTCTGGGAAACCTCACTTGCCACCCAAGGTTGGGAAATGCCCTGGATCTTCAATGGATGGAGCAGGTGCATTGCTGGTGGCACTTCCACGGTAACCACCACGGGAACCACGTCCACGGCCCCTACCACGCCCACCTGGGTTGTAGTATGTTTCTCCTTCAGCAGGTTTCAGGAATTCCGTAATGCTAACAGCCTAAGAATATGAAATCCAATAAATGAAACAAGATTTAGTCAGAAAACAAAAATAATGAACAGCAACACAGATCACCGAAATCAACTATTCATTATACACTAGAAAAGGAAAATACATAGTGCGCCAAACAACCAGCCTAAAAATTTGATAAAACATAACAAGAAAATGTGGTGAACATATAGACAATACCAAGCAAGAATATTTGGTCATGCAGAACAACTAGTTAAGATAATAAAGTTGGGAACAGACTAAAGAAGATTAAGTAACAAAGAAGTATTAGAAAGATTTTCAAAATGAAGAGTTTAATTGCTATGCTTTTTAGAGTAAAGAAAATTACAGTCAAACCATAAGTTAACAGGATGATTATTATTTGTGTCTATATGACAGTGAAAACTCCTTGCACACACTGTCAATGTATATATAAATTAAATAAATGAAAATAAAATTATCCTTCTCAATTGTAAAAAGGAAAAACAAATTCTAAAAGAAACCGAGTTTACAACATAATAAATGACCGGTAACAAATTACTCACAAATTTTCAAATAATCACATCAGCACAAATTAATATCACCATTGACAAAATCATTTTTGAACCAGTACAGAAATTTCCATTTACCTAATTCTAACCTCTCAAATTCTTATGTTGATTATTCTTAGTAACATAAATGAAGGTGTTTGATATAAAGTATAGAAGTGGAACATGCACAACAACTGCTCACAACACACAATAAAATAAATAATAGAAATACTTAGTTGGAACCTCCTCATTCTCACAAAATGACCACCACAACTCAGAATAATATCAGTGAAATTAGAAGTCTAAGCTAACCAAATAAGATAAAATAAAAGAATAGATACAATCATATACTCCATATTAAAAATTTTGTCCTCATTCTTGAAAACCAGTTAGCCATACATTTGATTAAATTCCTTAATAATTTTAGTTAATACATAAATTTCACCAATAATCTTTCAATATCATAAGATATTTACTAATAATTATTGAAATGGTATTCCATTAATTAATTTTTTCAACTTTAAAATTTTCTTATATTTCCCAAATACTTAAATAGCCCATGAATTGTGTGACATTGATACTTGCTTGTAATTTTTCATGATAACGAGTTTAATGAGCAGAAGAAAATAGGAGCTCTAAATTCACAGTACCAAGGACAAGCAAAGTCAATAAAGGCAAACCTTCTTGGATTTTTCTTCCTTCTCAAAAGCCTCTTTTCGCTTATCTTTATCAGATCCCTGGAAAGATGTTCAATGTGTAGAAACATGTTAGCAGGTATTACCAACATGATATGAACAGAAGATATTTAGAAGGGAAGAAGATGGTAAAAAAGAATTCACCAGTTTAATGAATATGTCATGATTGTCCTTTTTGCTTGATAAGGGTTGCATGGATTCAAACTCTTTGACGTCTACCTTTCTCTCTTCAGTCTTGAGTGCTTGAAAGGCCTTCCTTCTCTCTTCCAGCACTTTTTCATATTCCTCCAGAGTCATCTCCTAAAAAATGAACAGCAACAATATTAGTTATCAATGGGCCTATATGATAACATAAATTGTTGACATTTAATTAGATGATATCATCTCTGCATCTCTTTTAATATCCTAGGGTAGTCCTCCTTATGGACCCCAACGAGTAGTCCCTTTTGTAGGGGATCAAGTCACTACAAAATAACCACATCCTCCTATAATTAGGATTAACAGAAATACCAGAGCCATGCACTGCACTTACTAATTAATAAAAATAAATACACATGGTAACTTTCAAGCACTTGCAAAAAGCTTACCAATATTAGGGGGAAAGCAAGAAATAATAATCAACTAACAAATAAAAAATAATATATAGTTCAATCAATTTGGTGTGATGCAATCCGCAGATGCTGCAAAATGGAACACAGAACTTCGCTTCATATTTCAATTATCAAACCACATATTAGAGGATACTTTTGAATAGGCTTGGCATTCACCTTATCTTCAGGCTCTTTTTCTTCAGTTTCACTAGCAGCATTGTCCTTGTTTCCATCAGCTGCTTCTTCTTCAACTGTAGTCTTCTGATCTCCCAAATTCTTTTCAGTTTCATTCACGACCTCATCAGTTGCCCTAATATAAAGAAAAAGAAAAAAAATATAATTCAGCAATAATTAAAAAAGGAAATTCCATTGAAAATTGAATACAAAATTCTGAAAAGAAATGCTTACTGAGCAATTTCATCAGTTTGTGTTCCCCAGTTACCACGTCCAGCACCTTCACGTTTAAATTCATTTCTGCAAATAGACCAAGGGGACATCAGTATCGATATAAACATAAATTCAAAAAAGAAATTATTATCCATGGTAGCATCACCCTCGTCCTGTCCCACTGCGACGTTCAAATGCTCTTCGAGGGCGTCCTTCTTCGACTTCACCAGTTTCACCATTGCTGAAACCTCCTCGACGACCACCACCACCACGGTAAGGTCGTGGTCCACCATAACCACGTCTTTCAGAAGACTTCCCAGCATCTCCTTCTTCAAAAGAACCCTGATTGTAAGAAGCTCCAGTGGCAGGAAATGAGTTCTCATCATTGGAAGAGTCCCGACTAAACCCACGACCACCACGTCCAAATCCTCGTCCACCACCTCTTCCACCTCCACGGCCTCCACGAACAGGCTCATTTCTGGACTCCCTCACTGCCAACAAGATAGAAGCAGAAAATGTGAATACACAAGAACATAAGGATCATAAATAAACATTCAGAATCACAGAGGGGCAATGTCATACCAAATTTCAAATAAGAACAAAGTTTTAAATGGAAAATGTTTTTGTAACCAAATTTCAAATAAGAACAGAGTTTTAAATAGACAATGTATAATCATGTCACACATTCTAATTGACTAATGAGTTTTCACACAAAGTGTTTTAACAAAAACTCACGTAAAATTACTCTCACCACAACTTCCAATGCATTATGCATCCAATACCCAATACGTTGCAAGAAAACTTAGAGAACGCAGTTTCCACTTAATACCCTTGCAATATACACAACCAACCTTTTAACGCACCAGTGTTTGCAATATTTATTATAAATGAAATTGATGTTGAAGTGGTTCGATATATGGTTTGATGTTTTTAATCTAAAACCAAGTTAGTAGTAAAACTCAATATCAATTTTTTTATCAAATGCCAAAGCTAGTTAAAGTGTTTTTAACTCAAAATCAATCTAGCGCCAGAACCAATTCCTCAACATAAAACCAGACGTGAACATTTACCTAAAATCACATCAGCTAGCATTTCATTGAAATTTTGGATCACCTTACGCGAATCCAAACACGACAAGCAGGCTCATATAAAACGCTGTCAATGTATACATGTATATCAAACAAACATACAACAACAAAATCATAATCAACGGAAAATATAAACAAATCACTAAAGAACAACAAAAACAGGAACAACAACAATATATAAGAACAAAAACGCATAACACATTTCACTTAATTAAACACATTGAACCAAACAATTGACAAACAAAAACAAACCAGAAACGTCAATATCTCAAGACAATCATCAAACAAACTCGATTAAATCTCTTTCAAACCCACCCCACAAAAAAACAAAAATCAGAAAACCCAAAACATAAAACATAAAACTTTGAAGATTTGAAAACCTCACCGGCTTGTGCAGGGGGAGGAGGCTTGGTAGGCAGTTGAGCCGGCTTGTTCTGCTGAGCAGGTGCCTTCTTGGGAGCCGCAGTAGCCGCCGCTGCAGCTGCCGCCGCCTTGAGTTGCTCGGCGGCGATGAGCTGCGAAGGGTCCTCGGCGTCGTCACCCAACAAATCAAAGGGATTCATAGTTGCCATCTCTCAGAATTTGTTTTTCCCAATCCCAAAACAAAACCGTACGATTCCCAAAAACAAGGCCTCGACCACTCCTTACTACTAAGCTCGCAAAGTCTCCATTTTGAGCGAAACTGAGACGAAAGGGAGATCAAAGAGAAGAATAAGGATGAAGGAAATGAGTGATGAACTAAAACCCTAGCCGCAACGACTGAGAGTGTATGAGAGAGTGAGAGAATCGAATAGAATACAACAGACAGCACAACCTAATCTCTTCAAAGTCTCTATTTATTTGGGACCTAGGAATAGGAATGTATGTATCTCCTCCTATAATGCTCTTCCTTACTTTTCTCACATTATGCTTTAATTAATTTTTTTTTAACTCTCACTATTTTTATTATGTGTCTAAACAATTTTAATTTCAATTGATTCCTTAATCTTGTATTTTTTTGGTTTTTTATTTATTTATTAAGAAAAATTTAACTTAGTCAATTGTGTGATTTTGTAGTGAAGTTGTTATTAGGTGAAGGAATTAGTGGAAAAATTTTCTATATTTAGAAAAAAATAATAAATATTTTTATGAGAGGAAAATAAAATTAATTTTCCATATATTAAAGTTAATTTAAGTATGACCTAATATTATAAACTTTTTTTCTTAATTACTTTTTTAAAAGTCTAATTTAACTCATGGATAGTAAGGGATAAGATTTCTTAACTATATGAACTAAATTGAGTGTAATTAATGATATTTTTTTATGTTTTTTATTTCCCTAACAATTGTGACGGTATTAGGTTTTTTCTATCACGATTTGAAATCAAAATATAATAAAGGGAAAATGTAGGAATTAATTAGGTCGTGTTTCAATATATTATTACAAGATTAATTCCCAAAAACATTAATAAGGTTTTTCCAGGATAAGAAATAAAAATGAAGTAGATTTCATCGAATTAGTGTTTAATATAGAATCTTTATGAGATTAATGAATAATTCTCAATTGAGCAATTATTAAATTCGTGATTGCACAAAATAAACATAATTTATAAACTAACATAGATCAAACAATTAATTCAAAGTTAAATTCAATAAAATAAGTGTAGTAAAAAAATTAAATTAAGTATTAAAAAAAAAATCTGCAACGAAATTCAAGTTAAGATTTCCATTAAACATCAAATTTCAGTTAATCACTTGTTATATATAATTGATAGAAGAAATTAAGATGTAAGGTACAATTCCAATTGGATGACAAATATTTCTTAATTAAAAAATTTGGAGTCTAAATATACAATTTATAAGGGATAAAAAGTTGCACATTTATAAAACTTACATGATTAAAAATATATTTAAATTTATTATAAATATATATATATGGAACATTTTTAATTAAATTTATTTTCATATAATTTTACTACAATATTTTATAAAAGAAAAAAATTATGTTGAGATAAAGTATTTAGTTAAAAAATAGAGTGTTAAATATTAACCACTCATAATCTAAAAGATAAAACAAATGTTAATGCTTTTTTATTCTATATTTTCTCTAGTAATTGTGTCTATTTTTTTATATTTAATAATTTACACTTTAAACGAATAAAGATAAGCTACGGTTAATTTTTTATATATTTTTTCCATGAAATGTCTAAGACACTATTAGAAATTAATATAAGTACATCTTTTTAACAGAAATTGAAACTCTCTAAAGTATGAAAAAAAATTATTTTGGTCCAAAAAGATTTTGGGCTTGAGAATGTAGAGAAGAAGTGGGTATGGATCAACACGCCACACAAGTCCATTCGATATGGACAAGTTATAAAAAGCCCAAATGAAGTTAAGTAGATCCAATTGGTTAGGGTGTTTGTGGAACAAGTATTGGTCTGGAAAATGAAGAGTTATTGAATTATTTTTAAAAGTAGTATTAATATCTCTTACTATTCGATAGACACATTGAATTCGTAAACTTTACAATATTTATTTCTGCACTTCTTTTTATGCATCTTAAAAGTTTCATTAAAGAGGTCCTTTTCACAAAGCAATAAACATCTCCATCACATAAATGCTTTGTTTCTTATTGTAAAGAGAAGATATTAAAAAAGTAAAAAATAATAAATTATTCTTAAAACAATTAACTAATAAAGTTACACTCTATATGAATGTAATGAGATGTAAATTGTAATTCCTCATAACATAGTCTTGAAACTTATAATCAATTGAATAAACAAAAATAAATTTCATTTAAAAAATTAAAATTAAAAAATAGAAAGAGTAATAAATATTATATTAAGACTTTTAAAGCAATTATAAGAAAGTATAATAAAAAGTTATTTTTATTACAAAGTAATCATGAACATTTACGCATGGCATGAAAATAGTGACTCTGCGTTAATATGTCACGGTTCCATGAATTCAACTTTTTATCTCATTCTAAACGTATTCGGTTTTCTTTCGCATTCCTTTTTTTTATTTAAATTTAAATATTTTTTTAATTTTTAAATTTAATATGATTATTTTCTTAACTCTTATAAACAGTGTGGAGATTTTTTTTTTAAATATATGTTCTTTAATTAAAAAAAAAAAAGTCTTCAAAAATAATATTTTTTTCTTTTTCATTATTTTACTAGGATTATTTTATGAGACAAATTAATTAATCTATTATAAAATTATATATATATATATATATATTTACTTCCTTTTTAATTTTTATATTTTATTTTTTTATAATTTAACAATTAAGATAAATTATCATATAATTTTTAGATAAGTAGTTTAAATAAATAAATATATATATAATTAAAAATGTTACTAAATTTAATGTTAATAGATTATTTTAGTAAATGAATTTTGATTGGGTAACTGAAGGAATGCGATTTTTTTTATCAGATTGTGTCGATTAATATATTTTATTTCTTTTATTTTAATATAAATAACATAAAACTTAATAATATTTATAACAATTATGCGTCGCACATTAAATTTAGTGAAATAAAAAACAAAATATGAAGTCAATTCGTCTTATCTGAAATAATTAAGTTATATACTTTTATTTTCATTATAATTTATGTTAATATAATAGTTACGTAATAGGGAATTCAAATATAAAAAAGAAAAGTCTATGTTTAATAGACTAAAATGTAATTAAATTTGAACTAATTTAATTTATTGTCACCATTCCAAAAACATTTTTAAATTAAAATCTGCACATAATTTCTAACAAATATAATTAGGAAACGTAATTCATTTTTTCATGAAATAGAAAAGCTCAATCAAACTTAATTAAAGTTTTCTTTTAACAAAACTTAATTATATTTTTAATCAGGAATTTTTACAAACATTTTATTCTAATAATGTAACTAGATACAGCAAGGAGTCATTTCCTTGAGTTTATAGGCATTAACTTAAAAATATATATTAATTATATACATATAGTTTTGAATATATGGTTTTACTAATTATTATCCTAAAAAATTAAGCATTATTTTATTAAAAATACTATTAGTTGCATAAAAAATATTTTAAATATATTCTCTTGTATCTCTATTACAAAATATTTTTGACAAAAATTACAAAAAAAAAATAATCAATTCATATTTAATTTATTTGTGCCGTTTTTTTATTTTTACTCTTATTAATCATCATCAAATCAATTAACAATAATACATATAATATATCTTTAATATATATAAAAAAATGAAAATTAAATTTATTAAAATTATAAAATATCCTATATCAAAAAATATTTTTCTTAAAACTGTGTGCTATAATAGAAAATATGAATTTTTTTTAAAAAAATATTCTCTTTTATTATTTATATCCTTTATCATTCACTTAACTAGTTTATATTTTTTTCAACATATAAATAAAAAAGATGAAATAATGAATATTCTATTAAAATTAAATAAATTGATTGTATTTTTTTTTTAAATATTAAAGATATTTATAAAAAAATATAGAAAATATTATTTTGTCATTATATGATGTTTGTCTTAGAGCAACCCGTTACATAAATGCATTACTCCTTAATAAATATTCCCACATGTAAACAACTGTACTTTTGACTTCAAATGCGTTACAATTATTGTTGTACTTCTCTCTCATTTCAACTATCTTCACAATATTTTTTCATTTTCTATCATTTCACCCTGTGGTTCAAATCAAGCTACGTTTCCATTTCTTTGCCAAATTCTTCACCATTTTTTCTTCTAAAGTATATCACAACCAAACTCAACAACGTGTGACTTTTCCTAAGCTAGAAAATCCCATGCCTTCCTTCGGTTAATTCAAATTCTAAATAGTGAAACCTTATTGTTATATATCTCTTTCAAATTCTTAAATTTTTTATTCAACATGTCAAAATTGATACTCATATATAAGATTGGACCATATAAAGATCTTTAATTATATAAAAAAAATTAAATAAAGAATGTATAAATTGACCTAACTTGATGGACTAATGGACTATAGACCAAACTAGACTAATAAAACAAAACAATAGCCTATAATTATTTTTTTCATTAAACTGATTAATTCTTAAGTTTTTTTAGTATGTTAGAACTTAGTAATCTATTTGACAACTCTATTTATGATACCTTACCTATTTGATTGATATTATGCTATGTACATTCTTGTTTCATGCTTGAGTCAGATAAGATAGTTCTAAAATGATTCCAAGGTGAAGCTATTTTGTACTCAACATTTATAGAGTAGATGCTTCACTTTATCATTTGAATGAATGTATTTAGACATTTAAATTTATTTAATGAATAATTTCATTCACCTAAATTTTAGAGCTATGGTTTAACATATACTTTAAAAATAAAATATTTATCAACCATATTTCTCAAAAGTATATTTATGATAAAAAAAAATGGAAGTTTCCATTTTTTTTATATTCATACTATGTCTTACTATTAAAGTTTTGATTTTTGTAAGAATTTTCTTCAGATTAAGTTATCATATAATAACAAAATCCAGTAATTAAATTGCAAATTAATGGAATGAGATAATTAAGACATATTTTGAAATTCACTAATATTAAGACATATTATTAATAAAAAAAAAATTATGTTCCAATTTTACATTTACCTTTTCACTTTCGTATTTTTACAGTTATGTTAAATGTTAATAATTATTCTTTTCTTATATTTGTTAATTCATTTTTTATAATTATAAAAAAAAAACAATTAAAAAAAAAACAATTAAAAACATAATTTTTTGTACTCTTCCTCCAAAAGTTTTTCTGATGTAACATTGTTTTTTGGAATGCATTAATATGCGTTCAGTTCAGAAAAAACATGATCTTGGAGTGGACTCTTACCATTATTTTATATTTTGTTCCTATATAAGTGAGTCAATGCAAATTTTTCAACGTCATACAATTCACTAAAATAACATAATTATTTAATATAAAAATAATTCACTAAATTCACTACATATTTTTTTATAAATAATATATAATTATTTAAAGACATTGCAACACAATAAAATTTAAGATTATTTTTTTTAATATATAAAAAATGAACTGTAACATAAAGAAATATGTTAAAAAGATTATAAAAAAAATTGAAATAGTAATTAGGATGATATGAAAAGTTTAAAAGAATAGTAAAATTGAATGACGAAGGGTTATGAATACTAATTGTAGAATTGTTTTGGTGAAGTAGAAGTTATTCTTATAAGGTAATATTGTGTTGATGTAGGAGTGTTACTGTTTTGATGTGTAGAAACTAAGCTTAATTAGTTAGACATAAGCTTAATATGTTAAGAAAATTGTACTTAGTTTAGAGTGAAAAGATAGAGTTAATAATGAAAATGAATTTATATAAATAAGAAAGAAATGTAGTTGGGGATTTGAGGGTGCTAAGTTTGTAGAAACGACAGGGTTTGTTATGAATAGATATGATGCGAGGTCTAACAATGATAAAAATCTAGAAATTCCATTAAGAATATTGTGGGATCAATCTGACAAATATCATGTGGTTTTCAAATACTTGGGGTACCAATTCAACTTTTGAATTTGGCAAGACTTGTCACCATTGTTCTCCACGCAAGTACACTGCACCCATATCTCTATCTTTTTTTTTCAAACTAAACTAATTCACCATATTTAAATCTTTTTCCTAATTTTCATCATTTATAATCTTTGTATTATTATTATATGTTTTGTTATTTGGTTCTGTTCAATCTGCACGATTTATTCTATGATTCCGAGCTTTTATGATTTTCAAAGTTAAGAAGCTCTTAATAAGAAAAGGAAGTGGACCATGATATGTTGGGCATAAAGTGCTTCTCTTTAATGTCCACTTTTTTCAAGGTATTAATTGCTACATTTAAAGTTAAAAAAATAATAAAAATAAAAAATAGTATTGTAACGTGTATCTTTTTTTAACCCTTGTGACTTAAAAAGCTCCTACAATTGTGAAGAAACAAACCCCTTTCGAAAAATAATAGAAAAGTAATGTTACACTATAACGTTTTCTCACTATACTTTTTACACTTTTTCTTTCCATCCATATACTCAATTTATCTTATATCTCTCTCTTTTTTTCTATTCTTTTTTTTCTTAAATTGGAAGTTTTATTTTATTCTTCTATTTTTTTTGTTAATAATAAAATAATTTCAACATTTGAGTCTTCCAAGATAATTGATTCAATTGGTATCTTACAATCTAGTAATCTCAAATTAAAGTTCCATCGAAATTTAGATTTCATTGTGTAGAACTATGTTAACAAGAATGACACACATAAAAAAAAGATATATTCCTTTTTTGACATCATTTTAAAAAAATCTTTGGACTTATATAATTAGGTATAAAAACAAAAAAAATGTCTATATTATAATGTTCTTCTGAAAGTGCTTGCATTAGCTTAGAAGATACTTAATAGTTTATCTACTTAAGTTTTATACGTGTAAAAGAAAAATATTGTTTAAAATACAAGGTATCTTTGGTGTGTTTTACTTTTCTCCGGCCAAAATTCGTTACGTATATTTATCTTGTCAAGTAACAAATTGGATTTAGAATACAGTTTATACATGACTCAGCTATTTTGAAGTTTTGTCTAATCATATTTTCTCTCTTTATTAGGTTAAGTTTAGCTCTATCTTATTTACCACAAAGCTTACATAGATTACTTTTAATATTATTGTATTTCAAGCTGTTTCTTTTAAGTTAAGACCACGAATATTGTTTTTTCTTTAGTTATTATTAATTTAATTTGATAAATTTTGTTTCAACAAATGTAAG
Source organism: Macrotyloma uniflorum (assembly GCA_016859785.1). NCBI lineage: Eukaryota > Viridiplantae > Streptophyta > Magnoliopsida > Fabales > Fabaceae > Macrotyloma > Macrotyloma uniflorum. The sequence continues at coordinate 3,104,364 of BDMB01000008.1, read as the reverse complement.
AAAAAAGGAATATATTTTGAATAACAAAGTTAAATGACATATGGCTCATTTGGTCTCATAGGTCCACAGATTTTCATTGGTGGCTTTTCGTGGCCATGGGTTTCCGTGGCCATGGCTTTTCGTGGCCATGGCTTTAGGCAATGAGCTTGTGAGGATTTTACTATGACAGCCATTTAATGGTTTAAATCTATGCTTCTCTTGCACGGGTCAAAACTTGTAAAAGATAAAAAAGAAAGAAAAAAAATGCATATGGGATGGTCGAATGACACTAATTTGTATATCTAAGGTAAGGACAAAAAAGGATCCCAAAGAAAGATCACAGCTGTATGATTGGCTAAATTCACTCAAGATGTTGGTCCCATCTCATTTATCTTCACACGACAAGGTCATAAAAAGGGAACAAGAGAGATGAAAAAACTTGCATGATTGGCTAAATCACCCAAGTAAAGGATTTAAGAGCTGGTACCAGAGTTTCTTTTTTCATGAAAATTTATTCTATGTAAATCACATTAACCTAGCAACTAGTCTACTCAAAATCTCAACCTCAATTATTAAAAACCACTTGGTTAAACATTTTAATAAATTATTACAGTAGAAAATCATCGATAATATGTCAAAACTATCCCTTTTTTTTTCCTCTCTCTGTATTAGACATTGGCCATTAATTTCCCCAGCAGCAGAAGGCTGGAGGTTTTGCAGACGTGTCCATACACAAATGGCTCTACGTAACGAAGATCTATTAGGTTTTCTAGATATAATAAAAAATACGAAAAGATTAAAAAACAAAAACAAAAATCCACGTACCATAAAGGCGACCCACTCTATACGGTAAATGCACCATTCCCATTCTCAACGCTTCTTTCACCTATAAATTTCCCTCCCAATTTCCCCTCCAAACCACACCAACACAACAAACATATTTTCATTCCCTCATTCTCATTCTCATTCTCACTTTGTAGTGTCACTGATGAGAACTCTTCACCACGCTCCACCCATCATCAGACCACACTGCACAACCCTTCTTCAACCAATCAAACCCGTACAACAAATGGAGAAAATGATGAACATGAACATGAACATGCCCCAGTTGCGGTCATCGTCCTCATCACTTTCACCACCATTGCCATTGTCGAACAAAGTTGGAAAGAGATGGAAGGAGTACCAAGGAATGAACAATTGGAACGGTTTGTTAGACCCATTGGACGAGAACCTTCGCGCTGAGATTCTCCGCTATGGCCATTTCGTCGAGGCTGCTTATAAGTCCTTCGAATTCGACACTTCTTCCCCTAACTACGCCACATGCAAGTTCCCAAAGAGCAAACACCTGGAACGGTGCGGGTTACACAACACCGGTTACAAGGTAACCAAACACCTACGTGCAACCTCGGGGATCAAACTACCTAGTTGGACGGACAAAGCACCGAGTTGGGTCGCGACACAATCTAGCTACGTCGGGTACGTAGCAGTGTGTCACAACAAAGAAGAGATCAAACGACTGGGTCGAAGAGACATTGTTGTCGCATTCAGAGGAACCACCACATGTCTCGAGTGGCTCGAGAATCTTCGAGCCACTCTGACACATGTGATTCCATCTATCGCAACTGGGATGAAGGAAGCAGAGCCATGCAATATGGAAGAAAATGGAGCCATGGTGGAGAGTGGGTTCCTGAGTTTGTACACGTCAGCGGTAAGTAACAACCCCTCGTTTATGAGCTTGCAAGATATGGTGAGACAAGAGATTGGTCGGATCCTTAAAACTTACGAAGGAGAAAACTTGAGTTTGACCATTACTGGGCATAGTTTGGGGGCGGCATTGGCGACTCTAACGGCGTATGACATAAGGAACAGTTTTCTCCGGCCACCGCATGTGACGGTTATCTCCTTCGGCGGCCCCCGCGTGGGGAACCGGAGCTTCCGGCGGCGGCTAGAGGAGCAGGGGACTAAGGTGTTGCGGATAGTGAACTCGGATGATGTTATAACCAAGGTGCCGGGATTTGTGTTTGATGATGTGGACAAAAGTGATGGTGACGTTGCCGTCAAAGAAGGGGTCCACCTGGCGAGTTTTCAGAGATGGATGCGGAAGCGCGTGGAAGAGGTACAGTGGTTGTTGTACTCTGAGATTGGGGAGGAGCTTCGGCTTTGTAGCAGGGATTCTCCGTACCTCAGGGGAATCAACATTGCCACGTGTCACGATTTGAACATCTATCTGCACCTCGTTGACGGCTTTGTCAGTTCCACCTGTCCCTTTAGAGCCACTGCCAAGAGGTTCCTTCACCACTGAGTTTCATAAATTTTGATTTGACTCTGGAAAAAGGAACGAGAAAGTAAAATGCGTTTATTGTAGCAATTTATTAAATTTTTTACATATGTTTTTATTTAGAATGAGTTTGTAAATAGCAGAGCCAAGGAAATTATATGAGTGACACGTGGGTATCAGAGTTTGATCAGATGTTTTCATATACCATTGCACGGCTTTATTTTTTTTGGGAATGTACGATTGAATGAGTCATTATACATATTCTCATGATTTTGTCCTTTATATTATAGGAACGGAACTTGGCAAAAATTGATTGCAAAAAGTTATAGTTTGGTGTGGTAGAAGGGTAATGCACTATTTGATACACCATGCATATGCTAATTTGCGTATAATTTGAAGATATAATGTAATGAAAAAAGATAGAAGAAAAATATGAAAAGAGTAGTGTGAATCAAATTGGCTGAAAAAAGAAAAGGCGAAATGAGTAACTAATATAATAGTTTTACGAAAGCAAAGTTGTGAGTGAGCACACAATGGGTAACGAAGGTCCCATTAGATGGCCCCAATTGGTTTATTTTTGAGTTCTAAGCAGAGAGCATGCGTGCTTTCGACCATTGAGGTTCGTAATGTCCACTTCAAAGTTGCTAACGAAAGCTACTTCCAATACGTGAAGGTTAATAAAGCAAACATGTTTCCGTGTAAGGAATACATTTGAAACTTGGATGAGAATAACAACTGCTCTTACCTATAGGGAAACCAAGCCCACAAGAAACATTCCCCATTTTTTCACAACATTATGCATTTTTCCTCCCACATAATTCTTCAACCCTACAAATTTTAGTTAGATAGATACTTGTTCGATTTTTTTCATCCCAATATCTTCCTCCATCATCACGCCATTCCCACCCTTCCTACCCGTCTCAATCATAAAACGCTGTTGCCAATTCATACTTCTCAATTTTCCTTCTACCTTCTTCAGATTCCTATAGTTGACACCACGTCACCGTTTCAAGAATAAACAACCATCAAGTGAAAGCATCACTAAGCATCACTTCTAGCTAGCTAATCATCTATGGGAGTAAAAGAATGGATCAATTTTGAAATTCTGGTCAAAACTATGTGAATGGAATCCTAGCTTCAGTTATATATACATATATTCACTGCTAAGTCAATGATCACATTCATTGCATATATTAGGAACTTGGAGTCAAAAAGTAGTTGAAAGCTTGGTTACAAAGGAAGAGTAGTTTTCATTGGTTAACGAACTGATGGATTCGTCTGTCCCTTTCGTTTTGATAATAACTTGCCAAACCTATATTAGGTTACTGTGAAAAGATTTATTTGTAGCATGTAATTCATAAAAAAAATAAATTAAAACCTTTTATAGTTGTGATAAAAACTGAAGAAAATCAAAGAAATTGATAAAATCATTAATTTGTAATTAACCAGTAGGTTACCATTAATTTGTAAGTTGTAGATATTAAAAAAAAAAAAAAAATCTGTTTATCATTATTTTTTCCAAGTTTTGAGTCTTCGATATAGGTAAACTCCAGAATGTTAAGTTTGAACGTAGAAAAGTGTTAGGCTGTTACGCACAATGATATACAATATAATCAAGTCTTGGTACACTCATCTAGTTATTAGTTATTCTTCCTAACCACTATCGTATCTTCATCATTTAACTTCCTAATGTTTGATCAAAACTTGTTAATAAAAAAAATTTGTAAAAATTATTAACTTCCTAATGTTGGATACAACCCGAGACAGAACATATCCTGATGTAGGGCAACATATTGCATGTAGTATGATATAACAAAATTTAGTAGAACAGTGACGAGTTCATTCAAGAATAAACGACGTGTCATATTCAAACGATGACCCTACAATAAAAAATAACATGTTCTATTTTGTCATGATTTGAGTTACAAAAGAATCATATTGATGCTATCGTATACCATAATTTGTCTTTTCCTTTTTAAGTTTTCAATAATAGGTACTACATATTCATCATTACCTTCAACTATAACACATTTATTTATGTTTTTAGGACTTCTACTACCTAGCTCCCGTTGAATTCTCCATGATGGTTAATGGCATGTTTACTTTGTTTCTAAAAGATTTCGGTTTGCAGTTAACGTTGTTCTTGTTAACATTTATGAAGTGAAAGGTTTATAGATTAAAAGCTGATGGCCTATTTACTCTGTTTCAAAAATTTATGATAAATAATGGAAATACCAGTGGCTCTTTATTATCACTTCTATAGAAACTTTGTATGTTTATTTATACACAAAACTATTATGTTGGGAGGTGTGTTTTGAACTTGAATGTAGTGTAAGTTTTTAGGTTTTATTTTGTTTGAGAAGTTGGTCTAAACAGAAGGAATAAAGCATTGGTTTGATGTGTTGATAGATTTATTTTGGTGGAGTTTGATGGACAGGTTTGTTTCTGTTTTAGACAAGGAGCTTGTGATGCATTTTTACTACCATAGGCATTTGATGGCTTGAATGTATGCACGAGGCAAAAGTTGAAAAAAAAGAAAGAAATGCATATGAGATGGGGGAATAACACTAATCTGTATATCTAAACTAAGGAATAAGAGGGTCCATAGAAAGATGATAGTGGTATGATTGGCTAAATGGCTGAAGAAGATGGTCCCATGTCATTTATCCTCAGAAGACATGGTCACAAAATGGGACCATGAGAGATGAAGAAACTTGTATGATTGGCTAAATGACCCAAGTAAATGAGACCCATCTCTTATATCTTCACTAGACAATTTGGGTGTGAGTTTTGGCACGAGAGTATTTGTCAACAAGTTAAACGTGAAACGGCCTAATTTGAAGTGAGTGAAGTGTAGTGTTATGTTTAGCTCCTATATAAGTTGATAAAGGGAAATTCCATGCAATTCATGTTTTCCTTCGTCAAATCTATTCAACCATGCAAATTTTCATTTTATTTCCACCACCAATTTAATCATCACCATCACATTCTTTCTACTTCCACGATACAATTCATACCAAATATCACTCATATTCCTAAAATAACCTATTAATTGTTGACTTCTCCATCAATAATTTATATTCTAACATCTATTCTGTATTTCAAAAGAGTTAAATCTATAACTTTCACTTATCAAATAGAAACAATAAATGTTTCACATTGTTTATAATATCGTAATCGATATAAGTTTGAATATATTTCTTTTTCTCTTAAAAGTAAATGTTATATTATAATCATCATGTTATATTTGTGGTGAGATATTATAATCTAATACTCTATTCAAACTTTTATATATTATAATAATCCTTGTGTTACATTTGTCTTGAGATTCATGTGAAACACGTGAAATATTCAATGTTCATTTTTACCCAAACAAATAAACTGCAATGACTTTAATTGTAACCAAATAAATAACCTCTTTGTATATATATGTTTGACTTATTACATTGAAAGACATCAATCTAATGTTATGCCTGTCATGTATATCTTAAATATCAGTATAGTTTTATATATTATTGGTATTAAAAAGGTTGGTAGTTAATTATAAAAAAATAAATTAAACTGTTTATAATGTAAGTATTTATCTATTTTTTTTTATAAATTATCTTGAAAAATCATTAAAATAAATGTGGAGAAATTATAAATATGTTCTTTGAAGTGTATTCATAATATTGTACATTTCGAAGAATGTTTTCTCAGAAACTACGTAGGTTAGTTGCAAAGGATTAGCTTATGTGAAAAGAAGTTTCCAGAACTTAGTTATGGATAAATTAAAGACTTAAAAATAATTTATTTCAATTGAATTAGTGAAAAATTCAATCTTATAGTAAAATAATAAAAAAATGAAGTATTTACAAAAGAAGATCACGTGTTTCGGTAATCAATTATGAAGATATTTCAAAAGTTTGTGGGGGTTATTGTAGGCATACATTACATCATTCTCTTCATAAAAATATTGGATCCTCAAAATCAAAAACAATTTTGGTTAGATTCACAATTTCTCTCACATAGCTGTTACATAATAATTATTATTATGTTTGCTTAAGGGTCTTTGAATTAATTTAGAATATAATTATAACATTAAATGATATCAATTCTCTCAAGAAAAAAATGAGCCTTAATTTCTGATATTAATTTTAATTAATTCTTAACAAATCTAATTAGAACTTGAGGCAACTATGGAGTTTTGACAACCAGAAAAGGTTTAACGAACCTTCACTGTTTTCAAAGGCTTTCATTCATATCTTATTCAGGTTGACAGATTCTTTTAAGAAAAATGTGAAAAATGTGAAAAATGTGGAATCTATATTTACTTTTCTTGAAACTAATTGAGGAAAAATAATCTACCTTTTTATAGTCCATTCATATAAAATTCAATCCAATCAAATTTATTCAATTATTCTTTCAAAAATTAAAAAAAAATATATATACGAATCATAAAATTAAATGAAATAATTGTTTACGAATAATTATGAATATATTAAAAATAATAAAATAAGTAATAATTAAAAAAAGGAATAAAATAAAAAAACAAAAAATTTATAAATTTATTTATCAAAAAGATTTTTATGAATAATTATGAGAGAGTATTTTGAAATAACTATAAAATATATTTCATACTTAATTTTCTTAGATTTAAAACAAAATCCCCAGAAGATTAATTATTGTATCACAATCAGAATCCATCTTGTGCAAGATATTGACATTGTTTGACATCTACAGTCTCATTCCCCTAATCAATTTGTATTCAACTTCATCCTTTACATTCTCATTAAGCCACTTTTACTTTAGTATATTTCAATGATTGGACGAGTTTTTTTTTTTTTTTTTATATATAAAAAAATGTTTTAAAAAATTAAAATTAATATAAGTAAATTAAAAAAATTATGAGAGATTTTTTATATATCAATTTATGCATAAAATATTTTTTATTTTTGAAAAAAATTTCATTTTTTATTCTTTTTCCTAAAAACATTTATAAAAAATTTCATCAAAATAAATCTTGAGTTTTTTTTACTTAGACTCCAAGGAAACCTTGGATATGCAAATTTTTTGGACTGACAAACTTATTGAAACATTCAAAGTCAAAATGATCAACAACATCATTTCTTTCCCAAACTTGCGTAATACTTCACAATATTTAAAAATTCACTGTGTAAGCTAAAGTATTTACTAAACATGGTGATTAAGAGAAATTATTAATTATTTTTAAGAGAAAACACGGAAATATAATGAATTGTAGTGAAAATGGTTTTTTGAAATTCTAAAATAATAAAAAAAATATATAAAAAAACAAAGGAGTTTTTCAGTTGAGAAATAATTATCGGGATTAAACTTCACCAAACATCATTATTGAAATTCAATATTAAATTCGATTTTAACAAAACTCGATTTATTAACACCTTGTAATTGAATCCTAGCAAACTATTTTTCGATAAACTTTTTACAAGTCTTTCTACATTTTCTTTATTTAAAAGAAAATCGTAAATATTCTGCATTTTCTAATCCTAGATTCTCGTAATCTTTAATATATCTTTCAGAATTATGTTCTGAATATGGAATACAAATTCGATGATTCGAAAACAATCTTATAATATTTTGAAACATGTTTTACATAATATGTACAAATTGTACCCCGGATTTTATAATTCAGAAAATTATCAAATTGACAAAAAAAAAAAAAAAATAGAGTGTGGGAAGAGAATAATATAAAAAATTTACCCTTGTAAGAAGAAAATTATAAGTGCAGAAAGAACGAGTGTTTTTTCATGGACTTAAATTTGTAAAATGGGCTATTACATTAATTTTAGGCCCAAATCATTCGCGAGATACATATAAGACTTTTTCTTCCTGCACCCATGCTCTTCTTCCTTCACCCCTATATTTTTAAAGTTTAATTTTTTTTTTCCACATCTAGATTAATAAAACTATTATTTCGGGTTACACATTTTGAAATATGTATATAATTATGTAAATAATGCTTATTTTACATAATTGTGGAATGTATTTTTTAGAATCCCTTTTACATAATTTTTTAAGGTGATTTTTTCAACTATTTTATTGGTATACTAAATTTGTCATTTTACTGGAGAATTTGAATGAACATATTTCGTATATAATATATAATTTTTATATGATCTAACAATCATCTGAGCCGTCTTAGCTCAGTGGTAGAGCGCGTGGCTTTTAACCACGTGGTCGTGGGTTCGATCCCCACAGACGGCGAATATTTTTTTTAATTCAATTTCTGATCATTTTAATTCAACCCTAGTGATGCTTTTTCAATTATATTAATTTAATATTATATGATTTATTTCATTTGAATGATTTCAAATCACAAACGTAAACAAATTTATTTAAATTAAAAGTGATAGAAGTATAAAATGGATAGTTTAACAATATTTTCAACATGTTTAAATTTTGTTATTGAATAAATGGTCAAGTAGATATCTAAACGTGTGACCCATTGTAAATTTAGTTTTAAGAACGAAATATCTAATTAAGTTTTTAGATATAAAAAAATTCCAACAATTATATTTATTATTTACTTTTGTAGAATTATTATATTCTTAAATTTTAATTTTAAGAAACAATTTAACATTAAATCGAAACTATTTTATCTTTAAATTATAATAGTTATGAAACTAATTAATATATTTTTTTTCATATTTAATGACCATTTCAAATTGATATTTTATCTTTTCAATTTTGTATTAAGAAATATATATATATATATATATATATATATATATATATATATATATATAAAAGTCCAACACTTTGTAGGTATTGTTTCCATCAAATTTGAAGACGTAATGTTGTATAAATGAATATAAATGACCCGTGCGTTGAACAACCTGTGTAGCGTTAGTAATTTCCATGCAATTCATGTTTTCATTCCACCAATTCTTTTTGCATATGTTTTTATTTATGTATATAATTTTTTTTTATATAATTACGTAACAAAAAATGGATAAAATGCATCTCTTCTCTCATATTAAAGGTGAAAATCTTGGTATAGAAAAACAAAAACATGCTGAAAATCTTGATTCGGAAAAACCTTGGTTCAAATTCAATGAATGATTAATTGAAGCAGAAGTGCATTAACAGATAAAGAACCTACCTTCCCTGGTGAGTGAAGAAAAAAACAAAAGTCGCGTTTATCATACAATCGTGAATGCTGAAGTTGTCCTCCATGCAAATAACATGCCCTAATAAAAGTTTATGAAAAATAATTCATTTACTTTAAGAATAGAACTTGCAGATTTATTTTTAATCATCTGGTAATTTAATTATTAGATTATTAAAAATAAGTATATATTATATATTATAAAATATTAATCTCTCTAGTGGGTTTTTTTATGGAATAAATACAAGTTTTTGGTATTAGTAAAACAATATTATGTGCCTAGTAGCTAGGTGAAAAGTTGGAGCATGCATAACACGTTATTTTTCAGAAAGTTGATATCTTAAGCTTTCACCATTGGTTTTAGGAACACAAAGGTGGTCGGTGCAGTTCTTAAAACCAAAACATTATTGTTTTTCACCTCCAAGTTTTTATTCATCCTAGTGTTCATATTCCTGTTCAATTATTCACATCAAATCCTCCAATCTTTTCAGCCTCGAAATGTAGTCCACCAGCTACACAATTGATGAAGAAACAAGAGAAGAGAGTAATGATTTGGACGGAAAAATAGTTTATACTTATCAAATGCTTCTGCAATATCATTTACATGGTTATAATTGTTGAGTATAGTCGAAGCATTTCTTTTCTGATTTTCTTCCAACACTTTTTGCTAAAATAAATTGAGGATTACATGCATGTTGATAATGATGGTGACAGCGTTGAAAGAGTCTTCTTGTTGACGCAGTTTTTTCGGCCATACACGAGTTTTCTCCATTTACTCTTTCATTCAAGAACTAATGCACGCTTCAACCATTCAGAAACGAGTTTGAGTTTTTTCTTTTTTTAATTGATACATTTTGAGTGTAAGATTATTTCTTGTTTAATGATTTAAAAAAAAATCATTCTAATTACAGAATTATTTAAAAATTTAAATAGATGTAACACCTTTTTTGTTTCATTAACAACGAAACACGAATTTATTTTCTTTGTTTCTGCTTCTGATTTTTCTTGAAATTTGAAAGGTGCAGGTAAATGTGTAGACTAAAGGTGTGTATGAATGTTTTTGTTTGATATAGAGTTGTCACATTCTAATATTGAAGAGTGGTATGCATAGTGCAAAAGAAAGACAATGAAAGATGAAAGCATTACGCGGCATGTTACTTTTTGTAGAATCTGGTGCAAAGTTGATTGTGCTATTCATCAACTTCCTTATATACTTGAACTGCTAGTGTTTTATGCATTTATTTGTTGCTTTATTTCAGTGCCTATTTACTAGCTTTTTGACAAATTATCGACGACTTTTTCTGTTTCAAATTATCCATTCTTTAAGCCTTTCTATATATCAAAATAATATTATTTCCCACTCACAAAAACAAAATGTCAAATAAAAAGTATGAAATATTTTATTTTTATATTGTCAACCAGATTTTTTATTTTACGAAAATTATGTATAATTAAATAAAAGTATTAAAATACTTTAGGCACAAAATATTATTTTGACATTTTGTAGTCACCTTAACTGTTGTAGTCATTTACTCGATCGGGATACTGAGTTAAGGGTTGGTGGTTGAATCGTTATATTATTGATTGATTTAACTCGATCTATATTAAAAAATAAAAATATATTATATATAATTATTTAATATAATCTAATAAATCAGAAGAAATTCGAAATTTTTATATAATAAAATACTTATATATAAAATAATACATACAGTTTAAAATAATGTAATTTCACGGTTCAAATTTTAAAATATTATCATGGTAAAATAACTAATATCCAAAATAAATTTCTTAGTAATAATACAAATCCATAAATACAAATTACAGAACATAATTTCATACACAAATATAAAAGACAAATATTATATAAATATAATAAGGAATATAGGGTAAATTTGATACATCAATACAATGTTAAACACATTTATTTTTATATAGATTGACTTTTTTGTAGTGAAGATTAGAAAATCAGTGAATGAGTTGATAAGTGTGTGTTTTGGGATTGTCATTGAATGAAGAAAATAGTCCTCTAATTTGCAGCATTACCTAAATAACAGCATGCAAAAGAACAAATTCTTCTCTAATTTCACCAAAAGAAAGAAAAAGCTGTTGTAATTATGAAGGTTTCTATTTGTAAACTCCATGAAATTGTGAAGTTGAACTTGATTGAAGGGTGTGTCTATATTTGTATGAGGCTTGGAGTACCCAAACTTCCTTATTTGGCTAACTTACACACACACACACCCTCCTAAGCAGAAGAAAAACCACGTAACAACAAATATATGTTCGTTGAAACATTAATCAAAACCTATTACACACACAATACATTATTATAACCTCATACACAAATCTACATAGTACAAATATGAAATTTAATTACTACAATTATTACATAAGATAAAAATGGAACAAAGGACAATTAAAAAAATCAAATCAAGTGAGACTACTCCACAACCTAATCACTTAATATTAAATACATCTTATGATTAAATTAACAATAAATAAGAATAGCAAAATACACCACCATTCAGCATACCAAAAGATTGGGATACTTTATTCTTAATCTGAAACTAGGTCGAAATTTGTATTAAGGTAAACATTTTCATCTTTATCTTTTCATTTCTAAATACTATTCTGTTTATATGATTCTCTAAAATATATATATATATATATTTATTTTGTGTCCTTCCTTGACTTTCCTTCACTAAACTTTTTCATCTTCATTCATCCACCTTATTTTTTACTATCAAATAAAAGTTTAAAGTGTGTTCAATAGAAAGAAATTAAATAAAAAAAAATAAAAATAAATATATAATAAATTAAAAATATAGATAAAAATGAAACAGATATATAATATTTGGTATAAGAGAAATGATAATCAAAATAGAGAAATAAAAAAAAATTATAAATACTTATTTGATTGAAATATCGATTTTCATTTAAAGATAGGAATTAATTTCTAAAATATGAAGGTACATGCATAAAATCAGTTTTCTAGGGAAATGAAAATTAATTATTATTATTTTTTAAAATAAATTAATTTTTTTATACACTAATGATAAATGATAATAAAAAAAATCAATTATTTTTTAGAGAAATTCATTTTATTGTTCATGTATATGTAATTTTGTGGAGAAATAAAAAAAAGTATAATAATTTAAGACACGTTAGCCTTCTCTATAAATTTTTACAAACAAGACATTACATTGAATAATCGATGTGTTGATAAGGAAAATGAAATTAGAAAATTAAAGAAACATAAAACATAAATTACCTACAATAAATTAATAACCTAATAAATGTTTAAAACTTGCTGCTTCGATTGATTATAAATAGTTATAATAAAATATATTTAATTGTCTTCGGACCTATTATATTATGTTAATTTAATGAGAAAATTATTTAATTAAAAATTGATGAGTATAAAAAAATACTTTAGAAGAACAATAATTTAAAGTATATCTAATATTATAAAGACATTCTCTATTAAAGCAAGTTATTAGTATATATCTAGTATAAATATTAGTACTAAATATGTAAAATATTAATTTAATTTGTTTAATATTTTATAATAAATTAAATTTGAAATATAATTTTTATATTTATATAAAATTTTTACATTTGTTTCGACTTAATATTTGAAATAACAAATTGGTATAATAAGAATTATATTTTTAATGGATACTCATAATTATATTTATATGAAAAAAAAAGTTTATTAAATAAAGACTATGTTAAAGGAAACAATCTTAAAATTTATAATTTTTAATTTGTTATTAATGGTAATTTTTTTAAAAATGTGAATCAAAGAGGTTATTTAAAAAAAAAATTAATTAATTTTTTCCTATTATAAGAATACTCAGGGCTTTGAGATAATAAAGACTTTTTGCCAATATTTTTGTTCAATAGTTTTTGTGAATCTTAAAAATTTATTGCATCTAATAATCAACCTTATAGTTAGTTTACTTTTATTAAGATTTTAACCATAATCCTCTCCTGCACGTCTGAGCTTATAATGTCAATAGCATCTTTAAAATGTTAAGAGAAATAAATGCATGATTTTTTAGATGAAACATAGGGTAGCCGTAGTTTGAATTCGAGCAATGGTCAAAGTCAAAGAGTTGAATTCGAAATCCCAAAAATAGTAATATGTGGTCCAAAGAACAAATATGGCTCCAATTCTATGGGAAAAATTTCTAAGTTTATCCTCAGAAACACACAATTCTTGTCAATAATCACATGATTAACAGAAGTTTATAGTGTTGTGAATTATTATGAACTAAATTTTATGTACTTTTGTTCCATATTAGTACGACACGTTTTCTTTTCTTTCTTCTACAGTTGCATGTTAAGGATATCTTCAACTCACTTTTGCGTAGACCCAGATTGATTAAGTTCCTTTTTTTCTAATGTGATTAGTGATATTTAAGCAGTAATTAGTGATCAGTGATTAGGTACGGGATTGAAACTTGAGAACCAGAAGAGTTTGATTAATTATTGAATGCTTGGTCTTCTTCTAGGAAACCATTTTAGTTTGGTCTACCTTTTTCGATGGAACCATGATGTACCAACATTTTAACCATATGCAATGCTTTGTTTTTTTCTTCAAATGCACTAAACATAATTCTTTTTACATGTCTTTCTTTAAATCTAATAACTTTCCTTCTACGATTGTAAGACAATTTAACACTAGGTTAATAACGGGTACCTCACTTTCTATTATTTGTGTCCTTAATCAAAATCATGTTTTATCGTATGATAGTTAGCGTATTCGTCGTATGGTCACAATGTTACGAACCATAAAACATTGTACAGGAAAACAAAACATTCTGAAATATGAAAATCCTGCTGAGAAAATCCCATGCATGCAAAAAATTTGCCCATAAAGACTGTGAAAATAATCGTGAATTCGAAACACCTTGGTCCAAATTCAATGCATAATTAATTGGAAGAAAAATACAGGAACAGTTCAACAACCTAGGATCTATGCTGAATGAAGACAAAAAGAATGCACGTTTATCATACATTGATTGAGTGGTGAAATGATCCTGCATGCAAATAACATGACAACCAAACTTTGACACCCAAGAGGTGCACAATAGAACCCTAGTCGCCCTAAGAAATATGAGACTCGCAAAAACTCTTTGCGAGCATTTTTTATTTTAGTTTCGTGAATGTAATAAAAAGTAATCATTTCAACTAAGACGATTTTCTTTCCCAACAAAAATTTCACCCCAGGCTTTCTTTCCCATGCCAAACTCCATCTTCTTCACCTTCTCCGTTTGCTTCTCCAAAGTCCCTCAAAGTGCCAACCCTCTTTTCTGGAGTGACACCACCCGAGTGAAAAGTTCTGGCTCCCTAGTCATCATCTCAAAATTTGAACCTCTTCTCCATGTCTTCACCCTTTCAAGATACTGCCAAATATTAATGCTTCCCAACTTGTTTTCCGAAACAATGGAAACCTAGTTTTTGGGAACATGTTTCTCAAATACGACTTGTATCATGTAAGACGACTTTAGAATTAAAATCACAAATTATCTTATACAACACAACTTTTTAATAAAAATAAAAATTTTAAATCAAAAAAGTTACAATTTATACTTGGTAAAGTCGTGTTTTTAAATATGACTTATTTAATTTTAAAATTTTAAAAAATTGATAATTTAGAAAACAAAAAAAATTACATCTGTTTATTGCTTTTACTGAAGATATATTAGAGCTTGAAATACCATAGATTGATATGAGTAGTGGGTTCGGGCGGTGCGCTTCAGCCGCAACCACGTGGTTTTAGGAGCAGAAAGGTGGTCGGTGCTGTTCTAACCAAAACATCATTATTCCCTTCTAAGTGTTTATTGATCCTAGTGTTCATATTTGTCTTCAATTATTGATATCAAATTCTCATATCTTTTCAATTGTATTATTTAATTATCTTCCCTCTAGGTTGATTTGAGCCACAAAATGTAGTGTACCAGCTACACAATTAATGAACGTATCACGATGAACAAAGAAGAGAAAACAATCTGATTGGGACAAAAAGTTAGCTTATACTTATAAAATGCGTGTAATATTTATAATTATTGAGTATAAATCTAAGCATTCCTTTCCTGATTTTCTTGCAACACTATAAGGAAATAAATCAAGGATACAAGCACGATAACGATAGTGACACCTTTGAAATAGTCTATTTGTTGACGCATTTTTTTCTGTCATATATACACGAGTTTTCTGCTTTTACCCTTTGAATCTAAAACTTGCGCACACGTAGCAGAGACAAACTAATGATATTGATAGCATTGAAAGAGTCTGCCTCCATACAAGTGTATATAGTGTTGTATTCATTCGTAATACTACATGTATTTTTTATACTACGGAAATCGAGTTTATTTTTTATTTTTTTCATTATATTAAGTATAATTTTATATTATTTTGTTTAAATCTGATTATATAAATCAATATAATTTTTACATGATAAAATAGGAAAATTACATTTTTCAATTCGTACTGTTTTTTTTTTCTTATCTTTAATTTTTAATAGAAAAAGGTGTGATGTGGATGTAACACAGCTAGCATAACATTGGCTATACCATATACTGTCCTTCTCATTCTTTCTTAATTGTCCCCTTCCCTCTTCGGAGGAACACTGTGTCTGCCACTTATAAAACCCTTCCGTCCTAATATGTGTTCCCTCAAATTGGTTCTTCCATCTCATTCTCTTCTCTTGCTCCCTCTCTCAGTGTTCTCACACAATGAGGTTTACAATAAGAACACCACCACACCCACTCCCTTCTACCCAAACCAAAACCTTCCTTAAACCTCGATGCACAATAACCACAGCCCAAACACCCAAACCAATATCCAACAAAAACCTACACCTCCCTAATGACATGCGACAAGCCGCATTACATTTAGAGAAAATCATAAACTTAGAACAAGACCATAATGATAACAATGTTCCCTCCATGCAATCATCAAAACTTGCCGAAAGGTGGAGGGAGTACCATGGCATGAACGATTGGGACGGTTTGCTAGATCCACTAGACGACAATTTACGTGCTGAAATCCTACGGTACGGTGGTTTCGTGGAAACTGCGTACAAATCATTCGAGTTTGATCCTTCCTCCCCCAACTATGCAAACTCTAGGTTCCATAAGAAAACTCTTTTTCAACGATGTGGTTTACCTAACACGGGCTACAAGGTAACCAAGTACCTACGTGCAACCTCTGGTATTCAGTTACCTAGTTGGGTTGACAAAGCACCAACATGGGTAGGAAAACAATCGAGCTATGTTGGATATATAGCGGTGTGTCACAACAAGGAAATGATCAAAAGGCTTGGTCGACGCGACGTTGTGGTGGCATACAGAGGAACTACCACATGCTTGGAATGGTTGGAGAATTTTCGTGCCACTCTGACCAACCTCCCTATTTCATGCAACAGTAAAAGATCCTTTGAAAAAAGTGGGGCCATGGTAGAAAGCGGATTCTTGAGTTTGTATACCTCATCATTTCCTGCAAAGACACCATCTCTACAAGAAATGGTGATACGGGAGATCTCAAGAATTCTCAATACCTACCGCGGAGAACATCTGAGTTTGACCGTCACCGGTCATAGTCTGGGGGCGGCATTGGCCACGCTCACGGCGTATGACGTCAAAACAGCCTTTCCTGGACTGTCGGTGACCGTCATCTCTTTTGGTGGGCCCCGCGTTGGAGATAGGAGGTTCCGACGACAACTTGAGAGGCAAGGGACCAAGGTTTTGCGGATTGTGAACTCTGAGGATGTGATCACCAAGGTTCCAGGGTTTGTGTTTGATGATGAGGTGGCTACCGGTGGAAGGGTCCACGTGGCTGGGTTTCCGAGGTGGGTACAAAAGAGAGTGGAGGAGGCACAAATGGTGTACGCGGAGGTTGGGAGGGAACTACGGTTATGTAGCAGGGATTCTCCGTACCTAGGAAACACCAACGTTGCAACATGTCACGAGCTCAACACCTATTTGCACCTTGTTGATGGCTTTGTCAGCTCCACATGTCCCTTTAGAGCCTCCGCCAAGAGGTTTCTCGGACGTTGACCACCACCACAGTGTGCTACTCTTACCTAAACCATTACTTAATTAACTCAACACAGGTGTGTTCATGATTTGGGTAAATGTAATTATTAGTTGTATAATACTGTTAACTGTGACACAACCTCTTCTTGGTAATCGTCACCAAGATGGGAAATGAGTCGTGATTGTAATTAGTGATAGGGTTAATCTATCTATACACTTAACTTCTTTTGTATCTTGTTCTTTTGTTTTTCTTAATCAGTTTGTACAGTTTCCTGAGTCTTGATTTTTTACTCACTCAAGGGATACAATTTGCACTCTATATTTTTTTTATCACATTACATCATCAATCATCTTAATCATCCATCTCTTCTCTTTTCCTGTTTTAATTAAGTTTCTACATCAATATTGTTGAAGATGAGCTTCTGCCTACGAGCGAGAGAGAAGAAAATGAAAACTAATTAATACCGCGAGTCATAAGATCCCATATTCTGAAAATAACATCTAAATCATAATATTAAAGAGACTTAAATTGGAAATTCATAATCATTGTTATAATTTAGTAGAATAACAAACGAAGAATATAATAATTCACACAAGAGCTAAACTATTAATTCTATAGAAGTTCAAATTTCTATACCCAATAGAAATGAAGTCACACTCTCAGTCTAAAATGTAAAAAAGGTTTAAATAAACTTGAAGAATGAAAAGAAGGTTTTATAGAATGCAGGAATAAATGTCCTTCTGTAATTCATCATTATTAGATGACATAAACACTTAGGTCCAATCTCTGAGGGAAGAGAACAACAATTTTCAACAGAAAAAAAGAGAGCCAATAAATGGCTTTCTACAAAAGAAAAAAGAAAAAAGAGAAATGAGAGAAATTCACTTGCAAATGAGTGAAGAGAGAAAATTTGAGGAGAAATATGAGATTGGGAGTGAGAAAGCTACAATGTTTTTGTTTTTTTTCTTCAATAAATTAATATTATTATCGTAGATATAACGATTCATAAACTTAAATAAAAAAGTAAACTTTTATCCTATTATAAACTATATTATAAATATATATAATTCAGAAAACAAAAATATAATTTATCATTTATGTAATCAGACTAAACCATACAAAATAGCAAGTTATATTTGAAATAAATAAATAGATGAAGAAAAAGGACATATAGTAATTGCAAACAAATTGTATGTGGGAGAGAAAGGGTGACACGCCTTCGTGATTGAGAATACAAGTGTCTTTTTAATGGAGGGAGAAAGACATAAGGATTTGGAAACCATTTAAAAAAATTGAATCACATGGTTCTCCATCAATCTTTTAGATAACATATTAACAGGTTATAAAGTGTTATGAATTGTCACAATTATTAAAAAAATCGTAAATGATAGACTGCAATTCCAATGGCTACTAACCCTAACTCCAATGGAACACAATAGAGTGATGTTGACACATAAGATAGTACAACCCTACCATGTGGTTCACCAATTTAACACCAATAGTCTACACTCTTTATCGTCCATAAGAAATGCAATTCTCATTTTTTTCAATTTCTCTTCCTTCTTCTATGAGTATAAATATAGAAAGGCTTCATTAGCATCTGGTTATAACCCCACCCTAGGTCAATATGAAGAGGTAGAGCATTTCAGTGCTAACTCTAGCTAGGACCCTGCCTTCTCATACAGGTACTCCCTACTCAATGTAGTGTCTGGTGCATGTATTACACATTTAATATATTATAGGAAACTGGAAAAAATCAAAATATTCATATTCTAATAGTTATCTTATCTTACGTGTAATATAATGTATTATTGAAATCATTATCAGAATGTGACTTATGGTATTTAAACATAATATTCTAGTTCTAGAATGTGTTCATCATATCATGCACGTGACTTATGGTTCTGAATAACTATAGACTAAACAAGTATCTAATGCATACAATTAAGTATGGAGTTTAAAAGGTGAAGGTTGTTTCCTTCTAACCTGATATTTTTTCTGATAAGCTTTTCGGATCCTACTCTATGCTATGCCATTTATATAATCACACAAATCTCAGCGAGACTTTGTGGTGTGAAAAAAAAATATTTTATATAATTGTGGTATACATTTTTATTAACATTGATCACATGTTCCAAGATATATAATATGTATAACCATTTACATGTTTTTTTATGAAATTATCTTACATAATAACTCAATTAACATTAAAACAAATTAATTACTTATAAAATATTTTTCATGAATTCTTTTTGAAAAGAAAATTAATTAGTCATTAAATATTTTCTATAAATTTATTTTTATAAAAAATTTTCATAAATTTATTTTGTGGGAAATTGTTCATAAATTTATTTATAAAAAAAATTTTCATAAATTTGTTTGTAGGAAATTTTTTATAGATATTTTGTGAAAAATTTTCTACTAACCTTTTATCTATAAATTTGTGGTAACGGAAAATTTATGGATAAAAGACTAATAGAAAATTTTCCAACAAAAATTTATGAAAAATTTTCTACAAACAAATTTATGAAAAATTTTTCATAAATAAATTCATGAAATTTTTTTTAATAAATAAATTTATAAAAAGAATTTCACAAATAAATTTATAAAAATAAATATGTGAGAAATATTTAATGGGTAATTAATTTTTTTCCTATAAAAAATATTTATGAAAATATTTCATGAATAATTAAAGTTATTTATAAATAGATGTTAGTATATCTACTTCACATAGATTAAGTGAACATAGATTAAGTGAATAAAGACTTTTTATATAAATGAAACATGTATAGGATTAAATAAATTAAATGATTATGTTAGAAGATGTGAATTATAAGTCTATAAAACACTAAATTGAGAAGCATAACTATTTATAAAGATTGACCATAAGAGAAAGAGAGTCTGAACAATTAATAATCCCTCAAATACTTAACTTGAGAAACACAATACTTTTTTAAAGTAGACATAAGAGACTAAATGATTAATAATAAAGAAAAATATTTAAAATAGAAAAAATAAAAAACCATTTTTTTTTACAAAATATACTATACCAATTTTATTATTTAACTTTATACTTCTAGTAGTTATGATAATAATATATAAGAATACAATCTTATTTCTAGTTCTCTATATATGGAAATTGGACCTGAACTCAATTTTAGTGGAAACATTTCCATCAAAATGAATGAGCCTGGGATTGAATTAATACACACTTTCTTCCGTATTCAAATTTAAAGTAGGGAATTATGCTTCTGGTGATAAAATTCACTTACAATCATTAATTAAAAATTAACGATCAATAATTGTTATAAAAGTAACATTTGAACATCAAACTTGTAATTTTTAATGAATAATTATTATTATATTTGATCATAAATAACATTTCCTCATTTTCAATGAGCGAAATTTGAAGAGTTGTAAAGTTTTATGATAATTTTCTACAAGTGGGTACTTAAGATAGCCTTATTCTTTGAAAAGAGTTATCCTACATACTCGTACGTAGGTCCGCACATTTAATGCTACAAGAAAATGTTCAATTTTTAAACACTCATTATCCCACAAATTTTTTTTTTAAATTGTCTTTTTCACCTTTCTGTAAATTACTTAATTTATGGAAATTGGTTAGATGCTCTGTGAGATGAAAGAATTAGAATGAATGAATATGAAAATTAAGGTGAAAATTTTATTTTATTAATATTTTTCAAAAAAATAAATAATTGTGACTAATAAATACATTATACAATTTTTTATAATATTTAAATATTATATTTATTTTACCATAAATATTTATTCTGTATATCAGACTATTATATTAACATTTAATATATAGATAATTTTATTTAAATTTATTTATTTATAAAATATTTTTTTATAAATTTTATAAATTTTTTATAAATTTATCTGCGAGAAATTTTTTTATAAATTTATTAATTTATTTATTAGAAATTTTTTTTGTAAAAAATAATTATTTATTAATATTTTATTTATAAATTTATAGTAATGAAAATTTTATGATAAATTTATAAAGAAAATGTTATATTTTTTATTAATTTTAAATATTATTTATAAATTTATTTTATGAAAAATAGAAAATTTTTTCCAACACTATTTAAGCAACTTATGTTTTTCTCCAATAATTTCTTTGTCTCGTCTGATAAATGAGAAACTGAGGGGCATTTATCTAAAACACTTTCTGTTTTTATTTTTAAGAAATAAAAATAAAGCTGAAAAATACGTCTGATTGAAGATTAAAAATTACTTTATTTAAAAATATTTTAAAACAAAAGTATCTTTTTTATGTTTCCATTTTCATTGAAATTAGATCCTCACTATATCACCACTCATTTCAAATTGATTGAAAATTTTGTATAACTGATTACAGAATTGCTGAAGACATCATATTATTTAAAGAAGTGGGAATAATAGAAGTTTGAATTAAGTTGAATTGAATATAATTTTAATCTAATTTAAGTTTTTAATCATCATGAGATTGAATAATTTAAAAAGAAAAAAAATCTAGTTTAATGATAATTTTTTATTAAGTTATGATTGCGCCGTCCAGAAGTTTTAGGTCGGTAATTGATGACACACTCTGTTTTCATTTCATTCTAATTTTGATATCTTCTTTCGCCAGACATGGATGGTCAAACACCATTCAATTATATGATCGATTAAGACACTTCACTTCTTTCTCCCTTACATTTCTCGTGATCTCCACCTTTAAAGTAATTTCTTTTTATTTATAACCCATTTTTTAATAATAATATATGTATATTTATATTTTTTTAAAATATATGTATGATAAATTACAAAGTGAGTAAATGCATCATATTTAAATTTAACCCATGCTACTAAGTATATGAGAAAATGATTAATAAAATTGAGTTAAAAAAAAAAAAGAAGTAATTTTTATAAAAATTTCACTTAATATATACTATCTTACTAAAAATAACTTTAATGTGTAATGAATGTTGTGTACATAAAATATAATGAATGCTATCACTATCATCTCATTTCAAGTACAAACTACCCAAATTTTCAAACATCAAAATTATTTCTACCATATGTAATTTAAATGGGTACGTGTATTCCTCTTAGTCTCTGCTTTTAACAAATCATTATTCTTTTCTTTATTTATAACAATATTCATTTCCTCTTCAAGAGTGTTTTAAGTCAAAAGATTTGAAAATTAATGTTTTGATAAAAGTGGTCCAAACGATATAACTCATTATTTGAAGATTATCATCTTTCATATAATAATTATTTCACTTTATTATTTTATTTTTCATAATGATTTTAATTAATGGTTATTTATTTATTTATTGTTTATAAAAAAAGTTTATATTATTTTCAATAAAATAGTTAATATTTTTATATTTTAATATATTTTTAAAAAAATTATAAATGATATTAGAACCTACTTTAAAGTATAGTGAAAAAAAATAATTTTAAAATATGAAAAAAAATAAAAATAAAATTCAAAATTTTGTACAACCATACATTTTATGATTTGATAATTATTATAATCATTGGAACATGTTAATGTACCATTTTTTAAGATCTAAAAGATATTAATAGATTGTTATAAATTGTATGATAAATAAAAAGATTTAATATCTAAAATATATCAATAAATTATTATAAATTGTGTGATAAATAAAAAGATTTAATATCTAAAATATATCAATAAATTATTATAAATTGTGTGATAACTAGAAAATTACGTGACTCTTATAGATTCACAATAAAAAAATTTAATTTGACGTAAAAAAATTGAAAGATTTGAAAAAAAAATATTTTAAAATAAAATTGAAAGAGAATAATAAAATAAATAAGTATAAAATATATGTGGTAACTAAAAACTATTAATAAGATTGATTATACAAAAATTTTGATGTAGAATTCAAGGTTTATCATTTAACTAGATCTAAAATCAATTTTTAAATAGAATTTATAATCTATTATTCAACTATTTATTGATCACTCCCTACTTATATTTAATTATATGAAAATAGGAAATTAGTACAAATTTTACAAATTACAAAAAAATTAACCCTTTTGGGATAAAATAAAACCCTCAAATTTGATATAGTCGCATTGAGTCTTATTTCACAACAATTGTTTTCTCAAAAACTCCTTATGAACATTTATTATTTGTTACATTTGAAGAAAAAGGAAAACTGCTTATATTATATTTTGGTACGTTAATGATTTTATATTTGTCGGAAATAATACTACATGTTTGATGAATTCAAGAATCCATAATAAATGACTTTGAAATAAATAACCTCTGCATGATGCATTACTTTCTTAACATGGAAATAATACGATTAAATAACGAAATTTGTTTATCTCAAAAGAAATATGTAAGAGAAATTTTGAACAAATTTCATATATAAGAGTGTAATTATATAAATACCTCATTTAAATGTAGTTTAATATATCTAATTGCAATTAAGCTTGGTATAATATATTCTATAAGTTTTATTAGTAAGTACAGGAATAATCCTATATAAATACATTTAATTTATAAGAGTAAGAGAAATTGAATTCTATTATGAGAAAATTGAAAAGTAAATTTTGTTGTAATTTATTTATGGTAATTATGTTGGAGATCAAGATAATAGAAAAAACACTTTTTAAGAGTGTTTTCATGTTTTGAATAGGTGTTGTTTTTAATTTTTTAAGAAATAACCTATAATCATTTTATCAAACAGAACTTGTTATAAAAACTATTTATCTGTGTTAAGTTATATGATTAAGGATAGTTCTGAAAAAGTTGAAATTTTAACAACTTAAAATTATTAATATTTTTGTAACATTAATTTATTAATCAATTCTCAAATAATTTAATATTACATAATAAAAGAAAGCACATTATTATGGAAATAAAGTTGAATTTAAGTCTTTAATATTTTTACCAAAATACTCACGGAAAATCATTCATAAGAAAGTCTCTTAAAGTTTGTAGGATAAATTTAATAAAAATTTTAAAGTTGAATATTATTAAATGTTGGTTATTATTTTAAAAAAAATTTAAGTGATTGTTTAATTTAATTTAATTTAATTTTATAATAATATTAAGGAATAGTTATATATTTATTATCTATTCATGCTATTTTAAATAAAATAATTTTTTTTTATATTCTCTATATTTTTTATGTTTGTATTTCTATTTCTTATCCATTATTTCAATGGATTAATATCAACATTGTAATATAATATTATTTAATTTTTTTTCTTCATATTTGTAAAATGATAATTATACATATATCTAAAAGTAAACATTAAAAATTAAAAATAGTGATTTAAAAGTTTAAAGGAACGAAAATTATATTTTACATAGATTAAAACTAAAATTTATATATTTAAAAAAAATTAAAAAGGATAATTTTAAATTTCATAAAAAAGTTAATAAAATAAAAATAAATTTATTATTTTTATAAAGATTAAAAATATATTTAATTCTTAAATTAAATATTCGCTTGTAATATTTTGACTATTCAATTTAAATTGTGAAATGATAGAAATAGAGAAATAAAACTATAGGTGGTGTTATACTTAGATAGATACACCAAACATGTGAATCGTGCTGGTTATCTTAATTTAATAAATTGAATTTTAATCTAATTTTTCATTATTATTATTATTTATTGAGAAAAATTTTACATACAGAACAAATTAAAACAATATCTCATTAAATAGATTATTAGTATGATAATGGAAATGATGAGATTTTATTAAGGTTAAATGAAATAATATAATAGAAAAATAATATAAACATTAAATAATGGAGAATGAAAAAAGATTATTATTATTATTTATTATTTATTATATGTAGGAGACCAAACACTTATTTAACGTATCTTAAAGTGGCATGATGCATGACATGCCGCCCAATTGAAAAGCTTCATCACAACTTAAGTTTTGGTGGATATCATTCTCATCTCACCATCAATCACTTTTATTATTTTCCATTTTCAAACCTAAAATCTCAATTTATCTTCCTTCCATCTCTTTCTCATCTCTCCAAATATCTTTTCATCACTTTTATTTCTTTCCATTTTCAAACCTTCATCTTCATCTATTCACTAAATCACTCCTCCATCTAAATTTTTCAACTTTACTTCTTCTACAGTTAACTGGATGACAGCGATAGAATGAATATTTTAAATCACTTCTACTGTTAATATATGTAGCAAAAACTCAGAAAGATCAACTTTTACATGTCTAAACAAAGTTGAAACATAATATATATATATAAATTTTTCTTAAACTTTTTACATAATTGAATAAGAGAAAAGAAAGTGTTTTTCCCCTTTATTTTCACTGTTTCAAACATACCATAAAAACATTTAATTTTTTCGGTTCTCTTTTCTTTCACTTTTTTCTCTTCCCTACCAAATAGAGCCTAAGTTGCTTGCAAGGTTTTTAGTGAATCAATCATAAAGAGAAGTGTCTATTTCATACCCTAGAAATATTGTGCACTTTTTCACGAAGAAAAAAAGAGATATGGTGTACTTTTCTTAACTTTATTTAATGTTAACCTTATTCATTTTCCCTAGCTACTAAATGGCTTTTAGTGGAGCTATGCAACCTGTTTCACATTTTGCATTTAAAATCACTGCAAACTACATATATCAACAATTATCAATGGTCATTCAACAAAGCAAAAGAACCTGTGGCTTATTCTAATGTTTCACCATCATTTAGCCAAACTTGCAATTCATGAGTTTCTCCAGCACAATGCTCTCATGAAACCAATATTTTTAGGTTAAAAGTCCTACTATAGATAGAATTGGAATCTAGTTATGTAAAGTCTCTCTCAAGCATGTCTGTGAGATTCGCACATGAAACCAAATATTTATACTAGAAAGATTGTTTGGTCGATATCCATTAAGATGTCTTCATTTTAAGATAGAAACGTACACAAGAAAAAACAAAAACTCAGAAAGAAAAATATAATCATATAATCTTTCTTTGCAGAATTTGATAATAACTAAAGAAGTCATTGCTACATATGTGTTAGAAAATGGACATTAAATTAGCATAAACTTGATTAATGATAGATTGATTGGATTGGTATTAATGTTATTTTTTTAGGAAGTTTTTTGTTTACTATTGATATAATACAAAACCTAGACATAAGTTAAAATTATAGAAATTTATAAAATATAATATCTTAATAAATAAAAAATTAGATAACATTGCAACTGTTCTTATAAGAATACAATTATTTGTGTTGTACTATAAAAAGTTACATAAATTAGAACAAAAACGTTTCTAGTTAATCGTAATCATCATTAGAGTCCAAGGTTTCATTTGCATGCGCTGAAGAACGAGACAAATAAAAAAAGTGAAAGAAAGAAAAGAGAAGTGGTTTGAGAGGGAAGAAAGAAAAAGAGGGATGACATGACTTGGGAGAGATATTATCATGACATGACATATTAAATTACTTGAGAAAGTGAAAAGAATTATGGAACCATGACGTATTAAATTTTAATTTTTTTAATAATAGGAAAAGTAAAATAATAATAATATATAAATAATAAAAAATCAAATAAAAAAATATAAATAATAATATATATTTTTTCTTAATTTTCTCATTATTTTCCTCAATCAAACAACATTTATTTTCACTCTATTTTTCTTCTTTGTTCTCTCTTTACCAAAAAAAAGAAAAGTTAAGGAAATGGTGGTCCTTTTCATCTTCATTGTACATATGTGTAGGTGTTCATCATAACACAAATTTGCAACAATTTGTTTATTTGTTTGTTGTAATAACAAAAACTCTACATGTTCACTTATAAGCCCTAACTTAAAGTTCTAAACAAAATATATAGAAATAAAAATAGGAATAGAATATTATAATGTTCTAAACCTTAATGTGACTTTGATTTTATTCTTTGAAGCATGATCATCCCATATATATAGTTCACACAAAACCCTCACATCTCATTAAATCTACTTTATATACACCAAAATCTTCAGCCACACAGATCCTACACAACACTCTCTCTCTCATTTTTCTACACATCACAACATTAATAATTTCCACATCACAAAACTCTAATATTGTTTAGAATTTTTATGTAATCTTCAACAAAATTTATTTTAAACAACCTAACATAACAAGTAAAGTTTTAAAATATTTGATAAAATTTAGAATGAAAATAAAATTATGTTCAATCTTTTGCTTTGGAAATGTTTTAATTTCTTTATTTCTATCCTCAAGACAACAAAACATTCATATGCCATGCGTAATTCAGAGACAAGGTCTTCTTATATAACTATTTCTTAAAATATAAATATAATAAATAAAAAATAGGCACATAATTTTATTAAAACAATAATTTTATTAATTTTAATAATTAGCATTTTAAACAAATCTTAAAAAAATTATCTATTTTTATTTATTTTTTTCTACTCTATTGTTCAATTTATGCTAAAAAATTGCACAAACAAATATCTACACTTAAAATTATATAACTTTTAGTAATAACTTATATTTTTTAAAACTGTTTGTCCGTTTTTATTTTTCTATCAATTTCTTCCTATATTTTTCATTACAATTCCTATTATATCTCATTTTTTATGTAAATATATTTCAAAATTAAATATAAATTCATAGGAATAAAATAATAAAAATTTCAAAATAAAATACATAACACTAAAATATTCTTTACAAATTATTAATAATAAAAACATTTAAAAATTATTTTAAACAAAACTAAAATAAATGAATATTTATTTTTATTTCTATATTTCATCTAATTGGAGAATCTTATAGAATAAAAGTAAAATGAAATCTAAGTTTCGTAATGTGTAATATATTTTTACTAGTCAAATTTATATTTAATTATGAAGATATTCAACCCAAAAAAATATAAATAAAAGAATAAAACATATATTTCACCAATAATGTAAAATATACCTATTAAAAGTTTTAGTGAAACAATAAAACATTTTTTTTTACCAAAACAAGCCTAATTTGAATTCTACACATTAATTTAGTGAAACAAAGTTTATTGGTTAACTAACAGTTAGGAATATCATTTTTATAAGAACTATTTTTCCTAATTCAATAAAAAATGTATTTTTATAGCTTACTTGAAAGTCTCAGTGGTTGCAGAAGTTAAGTGCTCATTTTTCCTGCACTTTTAGAAAATGGTGCAAGTAATGCAGACACAAGGACTTTATGTATTTCTTTAATTTCTTAGTCTTTACTTACCTCCTTTACTTCATCAATCAATGGTGACAACTGTGAATAAACTTTCCTGCAAAGTCAATTTTTGGAGACAGACACATTGTTTTCGATAAACAAATGAATATCCAATCTTTGAAGAAACAAAAATGTCGCAGCTTCTGAAACTATAATATAATAAAATAAACACTCGTGAGATGAATTAATTGTTCTATAAGCCAACCACTTTCACACTTTTTCTCATAAAAAAAGAATATTGACTATGTGCCTTATTTGTCCACATTGTTCAAAGTCAAAATCCACTGCCATTAGAAACTACACCTGAAGAGAATTTAGTGCAGAAAGGATAACTAAACCTCTGTATTCATATTATTTCTTGTTAAACTATATTTGAAGTTTCTCAACTTTTTACATTTTTTTTGTCAACTCTTGAATGTGTAATGATACTCAAAGTTCTTGCTATATGCGCTTATCTCAAACTTTAGCAACTATCAAATCTTAAAGGGGAAGATTTTCAATGAGTTTTATTGTTTCAACATCTAAGAATTGACATATACGTAATATTATATAATTTTCCTTATATTTTTCTCTGACTTTTCATCGTTTTCATATGTATACATCTTCAAAAAAGTCAAAGTGCTTGTTTGACTTGAAAGTGCTTAATCATTTCAGTTTTACACCCACCATTCTCATTGGCTCTACGGTGCCCATCTACGTAGTGCGTGTTTATATTGGTTTATATTCAACAAAAAAAAAAAAAGCACCTTTTGTCACTTTAAAATTTAGGATAATTTTTTTAGTCCCTTACCTTAAATTAAAAAAAAAATCATTTTAACCTTTTAAATTTAATAAAATATTATTTTAATTATTAAACATTAAATTTAAAGACTAAAAATAAATTTTAAAGTTTTTATTTTAATTCTTCAAATTTAATATTTAAGTGTTAAATTTTTTTTTTAATTTTAAAGAATTATATTAAATGTTTTTAAATTTGAAGGACCAAAATTAAAAACATCCTAAATTTAAAAGATTGAAATCATAATTAAGTGTCAAAGTATTAAACTGATATGCCTACAAAACATGATATTGTGATGATTTGATTATCATTAAACTTATTAATTTAATTTGACACCGTTACATATTAATTTTTTATCAGTTTTAAGAGGGGTACGAAGGACCTTGAAAATAACATGAATGAACATTGTATATTAGTTTGTAAACAATTTTTTCCGAAACATATTTCTGTAATGAAGAAATGAGGCTTTCAAATAATTTCATAGAAGCCCAACTCGAAATGAAAGAGTTGGTCAATCAGCCCACCAAATCGTATCCCTAAATCAGCCCAAAATCAAAACTACACAAGTACATTACAAATCGTAGATAAAACACCATTAATATTATTCATATTTCTTCCACAAATATTAACATTTTATAATCATAATCTCTCATATTCAGTTTGCTTCTCTCTCTCTCTCTATGTATATATCTTTTACATATCAACATTGTATTATTTTTTTAAATAATTATATTATCATATCAAATACACATCTTATATGATATCATATCGTCCATCATAAATTCTCAATTATACACATATAAATCTAAATCCTATTACATATGACAAAGACTAGAATAAGCCATATAACCCCAATGCCAGGTGCAATGTGACTGGTCATAAAAAGGGACATTATCTGACAAAGTAAATGCAAAGTCACCATCGTTCCCAAGTTTAGTTGACCCACTTCCACATATCCTATCTCTACCATCAAACATAAATTTCCAAGTCGAATTCCAATATCTCAATTTATCTGCTGAGAAAGTCCAACAGTTTAACACGTTTAAATGCAATAGCTACACCGCTTAGGCAACGAGGTACAGGAGAAAATTATGTTAAAGGAAACTATATACATTTAATGCATACATATGATAGGTCATTATGTAGGACAACCTTAAATTTCAGCTGCAAAATGAGGAACAGATTAACGACAAAATAATAGAACTTTATATGTTGATGAACATTGTATTGCATTCCCTTTTAACAGTTTCTTTATTTTTCTGTGTTGCTGTAAATTTAAGATCCAAAAGTCCACAGTCATTATATGCATGCACAAAAATACTGTATAGAACCAGTGGCAGTGAATCAGCAAGGGAAAAGGAACAAGAGTGTGGTACTTTCAATAACATTTTTAAGCGAAAGTGAACATGTTTCCTTTGGTTCTTGAAGATATTCTAGCCATGCAGAACCAAACTATCTTACTCTTGTCCGTAACTGTATTGCTCACTATAAGAGGGTCCTGTGATAAAACATACGACAGTGTTCCTTTCGTATTGCATTTTGATTCAAGAACATATAATAGTGTTGTTTTAAAGCTTAAAAGATATATATTGATCAACCAGTGGCAGGACAAAAATTGTCTCCATGCATTTATATTTCTAGGTATAGGGTTCATTATTTCTAAAACATTGGTTAATTTTAGATTTTGTAATATGGCATGGTTTATTTCGTAAGTCATATATGTTCTACATCGATCTCTATGTTATAAGTTTAAAATCTTATTGTATTATGACTTTATACGGACATGCTAATGTAATTCTTATTCTTTGGAATAAACTATAGTATGGAATTGTAAATATTTTCTTATAAAAAATATAAATACAAATTATGTATAAAAGTTAAAAAATAGTTACTTAATTTAATATAAAAAATTAATATTGCATTTTAAATATATTTTATATCATATGTAATTTTTCTCAAGCATCTAACAAGACACGTAATAGTTTCTAACAGATAAGCTAATGAACATCAAGCTAATATTATATCTTAATAAATAAATTCTTTACTAAATATAGAAATTTAAATATTTTGCTAGACATCTAAAAACATAAAAAAAATGTTAGATTGTAGAGATCAGTTAAATGCTTGGATTGAAAAAAGGAAAGAAAAAAAAAGAAGTAAAAGTAGGGATATAGATAAGTGGAATCAATTAGACATAGGATCTTCTTTTATCTAAAGCCTGCACATTTTGTGAAAAGACGTGCCTAAACTATCAACATAGTGTACAACAATGCATTTCTCTAATGGAATGTACATATATCCTCTGTCACACAATTCTAGTACGAGGAAATGAAAGGTAAAAAAACATACATTCAAACAAAATTAGATATAACTTACTTATTTTTTAATAATAGTCGGTACAATAAGATTTATATTTTATATTTTTCAATTTAAAAAACAATTTATGTGAGTTATTTTTATTATATATGACTTAAAGATCTTGGATTTAAATTTTTTGTGCTGATTAATAATTATTAATTGATGAATGACTAGATGTAATTTTAGGTTGATGATTAAGTTTAGTAAAAAAATTTTTTTGTAGATAATCATATATCTAATTTTTTATCTCTTATTAGTTTAAGTTTGTTAATTTTAATAAATTTTAAGATAATATAAATAGTAATATGATAACAATAATATCAGATTAAGATCAATAATAAAAGTTGTTGACTAATCATATTAATATTGATAATAACTACATAAGATAGATTAAAAAGTTATAATAATGATTTGATGACAATATAAATATCGATAACAATCATAATAATATAAAATGATAAATAGTAGTAGATGAGTGAAAATGATAATAATATTTAATGATAAAGATAAAGAAAATATAATTATTTTATATTAGAATTTAAATTTAAATTTAATCTTATAAAATTAATTAATATAATAAAGATTAACTAAATTTTATTTGAATTATTTTAATATATCATATCCTCTCTATATTTATCATAATAAATATATAAAATGTCATAAATTAAAGTACTTCAAAAGGTGACTTAATAAACCTTGTCCCACTTAAAATTGTGTTCATAGAACATTCCAATGACTATATTATTTAAAACAAACTTTAAGATATGTTAGAATTAGATATTATGTCCTAAATTTAAGACATAAGCCAATCGTATAAAATTAAATACCATATTATGAATAACTCATGTATTAAACATTATTTGACTTTTGTTTGTATAATAAAGTGAGATGAAGTTAATGTTGCACATATTTAGAATCATTGTATAAAAAATATTTTTGTTAATACTGACCAATGAACACACCCTATTAGATATCATAATCAAAAGTTTATATGCAATTAAGGAGAATTGAATTAGAATAGTTATAATAATATGATGAAGATTATTAATAATGAGTGAAAACATTAATAATATGTGATGTGAAGTATGATGGAAGGAAAATGTGATAACGCCATCCAAATGGCTTTAACTAATGTGGGTCACCACTCGCATCATCTTTGGATAAGCTGCAATTGATTCTTAGATTATCACCAAATATTTAATATTTATGTTATCCAAATCCTACCCTCACTAGATCTTTCCATTTCTACTTCACCAAATCTAAATCCATCTTCCTTTTCTTTTCTCTTTTCCTTACCTCATCATTAACTATAAACCCTAAATCAATTACCATCTTCAAAGTTGCTTTGCCAAATATTTTGTGGGTCCCAAATCACCCAATTTATTGCTTATGAATCTAGATTATGTTATACACACAACTTCAACAAAAAAAAGTAGTTAATACAAGTTAATTACCACTTAAATTTCTTAATTAATATTTGTGGTTTCATCTTTATTTTTCACATAATAACTAGAAATAAGTATACCTCCTAATTTTAAAGAAAGAAAAAACCCTAAATTCGTACATGCAAAAAGGAAACCTTCAAAATATTTATGAAACAACAATAAGTCAATATTTATTTTACAGACAACATTTTATTAAAGTCGTACAACATACTTTTTTATTGTTCCCTTCAAAAGGAAAAAAAAAAAAAGACTTTTACTCTACAATGCTAAAAATTAAATTATTTGGGTCTTTGTTATACTCACATAATTAATCCCACATTTATTTATATTTCTCAAAGAAAAAATAGTTGAAAAATATTACTTTAATCTATTTATTTTTGTGTTAATGTTGATGGCTTGAATATTTGAATTTGAACTCGAGTTCTACTTTAGAAGAAATATAGTATATTATAGTAGGAAGGTGAGTAGAAGATACATGCAGGGAACTTATCTTTAGGAAAATAATAAAAATGTAATAATGATAATAAGAACCCTAAAAGAGTGACGATAATGGAGGAGAAGATGCTGCGTAAGCAAACATAGAATTGAAAGAAATCTAATTCTTCAAATGACGTAAATTATTTAGTTCGATTCTTTGCTATCCATTAACAAGAATGCTTTATGCTCATTAAGCAAAAGCAACTTGCTTAATCCTTTAATCCACATATATATCTTTAATTAAGATTAGTCACCAATGCTTAAGCAAATATTGAATATTCTAAGTCAGCAACCCTAAACTATATACGTACCGAAAGATTAATATTATTCTTCGATAGTGATAAAAAAAAGTTAGTGATAAAGACTGGGTAGGTTATAAGGGATAAGAATGAATGAACGAACGAACGAACATAGCCGTTTCACCATAAAAAGAAAAACAAAAAGAATGAAATAGCTACAGGAATATTCTTGATTTTTTAAGTACTGCAAAAGATGTGTTTTTCTGTCTTTCTTTTTACACATGGCTTTCCAAATATATTTCACTTTTTCCTTTTTCTTTCCTCCTTCTTCAGAATCTTTATATTTTTCCTATACATTCTTCTGTTTATCAAATCTATGACTTTAATTCCACCAAAATGAATTCACAGAACCATGAATGGCTTATTAATAGTAACTTTTTTAACCTTGAAATAAAGGGTCTTTTAGAAACAATCAATTATCTATAAATACTTATTATTGAGAAAAATAAAATTAGTTTTTTCATAAGTAAAAATTAGGTATGAATTAATATGTAGAAATTATTTCGTATTAGAGTCTCCAAAATATAATTTTAACTTATAATAAAACTTTTTTTCTTAAAAATATTTGTGTAAAATTTTCTTTTAAACATATCGAATCTTAAAAATCTTGTGCAGAAAACTGTCAGATATATTCAGAAAAAGAACTGAGATGTAGAGTGCATTTAATTAATATAATTATATGATATATAAACTTTAATGAAATGATATTTCATTCATAAATTTTACTATA
Organism: Macrotyloma uniflorum; assembly: GCA_016859785.1. Classification (NCBI taxonomy): domain Eukaryota; kingdom Viridiplantae; phylum Streptophyta; class Magnoliopsida; order Fabales; family Fabaceae; genus Macrotyloma; species Macrotyloma uniflorum. The sequence continues at coordinate 3,069,621 of BDMB01000008.1, read as the reverse complement.
AAACTTGATGAATTAAAATAAACACAACAAATTATACTACATTTCTCCAGAAAAGCTATTAAAATATGATAAACAAAAGTTCATGAATGATTTTATGAGTCCAAATAAGATTTTAAATATTTCCCATTGTAATTTACATTTGAAAGTACACTGTTCCCCTATTAAACTGAAATTAATAGTAATACCTTAACAATTATGGATAAACGTTAAATTTAAACAACTTGTTTCCATAAAATCAAGTTTATTATAATATACATTTCTACTATCTAAGAAAACAAATACTGGTTAGTTTTCCTTTTGTTTATACTTTTTCCTTAAAAAACGTCTTTTATAATTTTTTTGGAGGATATTTCTTAAGTTTTAAAAATTAAAACAAATATATATATATATATATATATATATTATTTTTCAGATGCATTAAGTATTATAACATATTTTTAGTTTTTTTTTTCATGCAAAAATCATAAGAAATTGTACCCAATGTCTCATCGATTTTCCCCTTGAATAGTCTAACATAAACATAAATCATTTTAAAAATTGTGTTTGAATAACTTTTTGTGTGTGTATATAATATTGATAATTACTAAAATTATTCATATTTTCTATAACTTCTTTTACAAATTTTCTTGTAATAATTTGTAAAATTTACAAAAAAATTGTAAAAAAATCTGATAAAAATATTAATATTTTTAGTAATAGTTATAAGAAAGTTAGAAAGTAAAATTTGTATAATTATCCAAAATTATAACCACTAATCAGCCGTAGTATTTCTAGTTTTTTTATAACAAAGGGAAAACTAAAATTGAAAAGGAAAAAAATGAGATGAAATAGTTTGTATAAGTATGAACTTCCTTGGTAGCATGTTTATTAAGGTTTTAAATACATCAATACATATATTCTTAAATAGAAACCGATCAACCTATTAGTCAAGATCAATAATTTTATAGGTTAACAAATCTATAACACTAGAACACTTCAAAAATGGATATTCAAATTAGCTCAAATTAAAAACATAGTGATTTAGTTGATAATTTAAATAATTGTATTTTATAAATTACATATTTTAATAAAAATATATATTAACTTTTAAATAAGCCAACCTGTCAAACATATGCATAATGAACTTTTCTAAAATCCACAGTTCTGTAAAAAAAAAAAAAAACAACTTTTTAAAAAGTCTGAACTTTTGCAAAAGAGGTTAAACCAAGCCAGACTTTAGCCAAGGTTTGGGGAACAGTCTATTTTATTTTCACTTTTAAATATAATAAATAGTAATATGAAAAAAAAAATTGCATGCAGTTTTGGTAGATATTTTATCAAATTTTTTATGCCAGAAACTAATTTCGCAACTTCGTGAAATTTGACATACAGCAACATTTTCGATTTATTTTTTGAATATGATTTAATTTCCATTAATTTTTTATTAATTTTCAACTAATAATAACTATAAAGAACTTATTTAAATTTGTGCATTTTAAAATAGAAAATAGGTCATCGAGTCATATAGTTTGACGCTTGACCAATCCACTACTCTTCTTCCTCTCATGCTATTCACCTTACGCGGCTTCCTCCTGTGCCAAAAGAGTACTCCCTCTACTTTTCAAATTTCCCTTATTTTTATATCACTATATTCTTCTCTATAATTATGGAAAAAGCCCCAGAATTTTTCTTTCTATATCTCTACCATTTATTTGGCCTTACTCTTTTATTATTTTATTAGGTTATTAACTATATTTATTAAATTTTCTCTCTCTAAAATGGAATATTCTCATTTATCATTACTAACAAAATTCTGAGTAACTTTTATAAAGAAATAAAAAATATTGACCGAGTGGCAATAGTGAGACTACACGTAGGTATCGCTTGGCTTGAAGAGAAATTATAACATTTTTGTTTGGGTGAAGAAATTAACTTAGTCGTTTAGGTCCCACTTATTGCGTCAAAATCTTCTGAACTTTCATGTTCAACCCCCCATCATTTCTTTATTCCCATCATTTCCATCACTCACTCATACCTCCGCAGCCATTTTTCAGTTACCCAAATCACAACCTTCTCTCTTTCTCTCTCTTTCTCTCTCTTTCTCTCTCTTTCTCTTCCACCACCGTCCATTTTCCCTCACTTTCTCCACATATAAATGCCATGCACAAACCCAAGCATCCTGGTAAGAAACACACACAACTACAAAGTGTCTCTACAACAATGACACTCTCTATAACACCAACTACCCAACCACACTCTTCACCTTCCTTCTCAAAACCCAACTTCAACCCAACTTTCTCACATGCCACCACCCCAACCTTACCCTTCAACAAGTCTCAACTCGCTTGGGATCGCCTCAGAAGCGACTCACTGCAATGCAACTTGCCCCGACTCGGTCACAAGTGGACCCAATACCAAGGAATCAACCACTGGGAAGGCTTGTTAGACCCTCTTGACGACAACCTACGCGCCGAAATCCTAAGATACGGCCATTTTGTAGAATCCGCTTATCGCGCTTTCGATTTCGACACCAATTCCCACACCTACGCCACGTGTCGCTTCCCCGAAACATCACTCTTGTCTCAAACCGGAATGCGAAATTCCGGTTATAGAATAACAAAAAACTTACACGCCACATGCGGGATTCAATTACCCAATTGGATTTCCTCTATGTCGCAACTACCACGTGTCCAATCTAGCTGGATCGGTTATGTGGCGGTTTGTGAAGACGAAAAGGAAATCTTACGGCTGGGAAGACGTGACGTGGTGATTGCGCTACGGGGAACCGCCACTTGTCTGGAATGGTTGGAAAATCTTCGGGTTACCTTAACAAAATTGCCGAACCATATGGGTTCTGGAACAGAAGATTGCATGGTGGAGAACGGTTTTTTGAGTCTCTATGTCTCCAAAACGGGCGCGTCTCCAAGTCTGCAAGACATGGTTCGGGAAGAGGTTGCAAGAGTAATCCAGTTGTACGGCGACGAGCCACTTAGCATAACTATAACCGGCCACAGTCTGGGAGCCGCACTCGCTATCCTCAGCGCGTACGATCTAACCACCACCACTATAATGGAAAAGTTGCCAATGGTGTCCGTAGTTTCCTTTGGTGGGCCACGAGTTGGTAACGATAAGTTCAGGGCCCAGATGGAGAAGAGTGGGACCCGGATACTAAGAATAGTAAACTCTGATGATGTAATCACAAAAGTTCCTGGACTCTTGGTCCGAGATGATGACATAGCATGCAATGACAGTGTCCACGTGGCAGGGTTACAAAGTTGGTTCCGCAGGGTGGTGGAGGACATGCAGTTGGTGTATGCTGACGTTGGACAAGAGTTGAGAGTGAGTAGCAGGGAATCCCCTTATCTGAAGAAAGGAGATGTAGCCACGTGTCATGATCTCAAGACATATCTTCACTTGGTTAATGGTTTTGTTAGTTCCTCCTGTCCGTATATGGCCAAAACCACCAAGTATCCAGCGGAAGCTTGACTTTATTTTTTATTTTTATTTTTTTATAATTTTTTTTTTTTAAATTACTCCTATGTATATAGTTCTCACCAGATGAGTCTTGTTTAACTGTGTATAATTAAGACTGATCTAATATTTATTTTCTCACAAATAGCATGAAAAGTTTTGGAATGGAATGAAATATAAAAAGATGAATTGTATTTTTAATTAATTCTAACCATTTAACATTTTATTTTGTTTATCTACTAATTTGTGGATACTAATATCTTCTAAATTTATTAAGTTAGTTTTTTTTTTCAAAAAAAATCTTCTACTAAAATCGAGTTATGTGTTGTAATTTTTTAAATTAGGGTTTATTTTTTATATAAAAAATAATTTCTTAAAAAATATTTTAAAAATAATAAATATAAATATCACAAAGTATTCTTTTAATATAAATTATTTGAAATTTTTTATATTATTTTATTACAATAAAAATTTATATAAATTACTTAATAATAATGATATAGAGATTATAATTTAGATTTTTTAATATATGAAATAATGTATAAGTTATTTTTATTAGAAATATTCTAAATAATTAATTTCCATCTCTTTTCTGACAAATTTAAGGTAATCAAGTTATGAAATTTGGAATTTAAAATATTCTAATAATTAAAAAAACTTATTTATTCAAATATTTTTAAAAATTAATTAAATTTTATGTATATATATAATTAATATTATATATTGTGTGAGAAATAAGTTATTTAGATAAATTATTTTATATGAGAAGGAAAATTCGATCATAAAATAATTTTAATAAAGATTAAATTATATATAATTTATAATCTCAAGTTATAAAATAAAAAAGATAATAATATTATGTATGTAAAAATATAGAGTATTATAATTTCATATGATAAGTCAAAGATTAATGATATTAAACAATAAATGAATTTTGATAGATATGGATGACTCAAAGATTATTGCTTTTGTGCATTGATATATAAAAGTCACATCGATTTGATTTTGCAGAAATGCAATAATTTGCGTGAATAGGTTATAAAATTATCACCCTTGCAAATATAAGAAGATTAGTACTGAAAACTACATTGGTAAGGTGAAAAAGGTAAATTTACCAGAATGAGTAGCTGCATTCTTCAAATAATTTTGTAAATGTAATTAATTATATACTAATTTTTTTAGGTTTAATAGTTTTAAAATATGTTGTTAGCATTTTAAAAAATATGTAATTTTTTATTATAATTTAATATATCATTTGAGTTGAATTTTTGTTATGTGTATTAAATTTTTCCGGGATTAGAGTATTTCTGTAATAAATTTTAAATAAGTCATTAAAGTTTTATTATTTTTTTTAAGTTTTGATACTTAATATATCATTAAGGTGTGACATGTCATAAGATTTTAGGGTTAAAATATTATATATAAATTATTTTTTATTAATATTAATTTTTTTAATAATGATTGTATAATTGATGAATTGGTTTTAATTTTATAAATAATATTAAATATTCATTCATATTATTTTTTATTTAATAATATTCACTTTTTTTATTGAAATATCTGTGATGATTATATATTTTTTATTATTTCAAATCCATTAAATTAATTATAAATTTTTTACCTTTTTTTTTTAAATAATTTCACTTTATATATAAGTTTCTTTTATTCCTTCATTTTTCAATCCCGATATAAATAAGTTTTGAATTAAAATATTAACTTTTATAAAGTTAAAAACCTTCACAAATAAATGGCATGCGTCTTCAGTAATGCGTCTTCCTGCTGCATTTGTCACTATCTTGAAAACTCAATAATGATTCCCATAAAGAAACATTACACAGTGTACTGCACTATATCTATCACTATGACATGATGCACATAAAATTTGATGCAAATTAATTTGTACCAGTAATCTTTCTCTATTCACTTCATGTCCACTGTACGGTTCGTATATCTTCAATCAGGTACAGTTTCAAGTCATTCTACTGCATTGGTCCTCAATCTGCCAACAAGAAAGTTTTGCAGATATTTTGAAGAACAGTTTTCATTCACCCATTACTTAATTATCTCATTTCTTTTATGCCTAAAATGTGCTCATTTTGGGACCTAAAGAAAACTCATTAATTGATTTTTATCAATCAACTGCATAAAAAATAAGTGGTTGTGTTTTCTGGAATTTAATTGCTCATGTTTTAGACAGATAATCCTTAAAAAGATAAAGTTGTTAAGGCTTTACACTTATGTAGTTGGAATGAATAGGGTTGGTGTTGGTGTTGGTGTTGGTGATGGGACTCATGTATGATGCTAATATATTGTTTATGATTGGCCACAGTAATGGAATTGACCTAGAAATTGATGGTGACCAAAGTTAGAAGGTAATGATGATAATGCAGAAAGAGATGCAGAAAGAGGTGGGTAATTGACTAAGGTCTTGTAGCTAAATTCTAAAAATATGGATATTGATTTAAGATGGAGTATGTTAGCAAGAATTTGAAGGATTTATAAGATTTTTTTTTTAATTATGATATTTAATCAAGACTTTTAAATTACATAAGTAAATATTTTGGTATTTGATTACGAAGAAAAACATGTTCAGTATAAATTATAATTGATAGTTTTTAAAGAAAATTTCTGATTAATTTTACATGACTTTTTAATAGTTTATAAATATCATAGTATCAAACGTTAGACCTTTCTTTCTTTATTCTTTTTTTTTTCCTCTTGTTTGTCAGACTTTTTTTTGATTTACCATCACACGAAATATATAAAAAATTAATATTTAAACCTTTTGTTTTGACTACTTGTAAAAAACATCACCTTTTTACTTTTAATTTCTAAATTAATTTAGTTATTATAAATATTTTTTTTATTTTTATAAATGTGTTATTTTTAATTTTAGTATATGATGACATGAGCATGACATTATTAATGATTTTAAAGTTATATTTTTGTTATGGAGAATGACAAAAAAAAGTTAAAATTATAGAAATGAAAGAATTTATTTGCAGGTGTTATAGATCTGTAGAAGATGGTGATCGTTAACAGTGCAGTGGTTACATTCTTTAAGAAATGAAGTTATGATGATTAGAAATGATATATATGTACTTCACAAAATCATCATTTGACTTTAAGAATTACCAACAATATCATCTTATAGAAATGGAGACCAAACAGTGCGCACGCAAACACCACCAATGTGCCCTTTCATATCTATGCATACAATTTCTACAATATCAAACATTATATATTCATTCATATAAATTTTGATTTTTTAGAAGAAATTGTAATAGAGGTATGATTACAAGAGTCTGACTATACCTGTTAGTATAAAAATGTAAGTGACAGGAAAAAAAAATTTGTTCCTAATAAAATCAAGTATTTCAAGATAAATTTTTAATTTTTTAATTTTTTTTTCTCAAGGTCTTTAGTCTTTCATGATATATTCGATTTGAGATTTTTATATACTTCTTATTTACCGTAGACGAAATATCTATGAAGATACTCCAATATTTAGATAAGTAATGTATTCAGTAGTTACAGAAGAAAATCTAATCTAAAAAATATATTTTTTATTTATTATTTTTCTATTTATACTTTTTTTTATATAAATATTGTCTATTTAGTCTTGTTTAAAGTTTAATTTTTTTTATTTTATAATAATTAATATTATTTCCACTAATTCATCTTAATTTAAAGATTTGAAAATATAATATCTTTTTACTTGACTAGTCAGTCACGTAGTACCAGATATTAATAACGATAATTTCATTAAAAAATAATAAATTTAGTAAGCAAAAGTCAAATATTAATGATTAGAAAAAAAATAAAAATTCCTTAGAATAGCTACAATGAATGATTGAAGATTGATGCGTAGGAAGATGTTGTGAGTGATAAATGTAAATCATTTTACAGAATAATAAAAAGGAGTGTGTTTTAGTCTGACATTGCTTGTTCCATTCACATTCATGGTGAGTTTCATTTTCTGGACAGATGAATGAGATTAGTCTGACAGTAAAAGAAAAAACATCACCGTACGTGAAGGATGCATGGGATGCATCGAAGCTTTTGCTTGCCTTTTTTGAAAATCCAAACACCGATTCACAATTGCATTTATTTATTACAATTCATCTTGATTAATATATTAAATTTTGAATAAGAAAAAGTTTCGAAAATTTTTTATATTAATTAAAATTGAGACGTTTACTTTTTCAACCAGTTGAATTAGGGTTCATGATAATCATTTTGTAAAAAAAAAAGAAAGTGTTGAAATGAAAGTGTTTTGTTTGGTTAGAAGACCTAAAAAGGGTAAAGTAAAGGATTGTAGTTAAACGCGGACGGTAGGGAATAGTTGAGTGGGTGTGTATCTGAAGTCATTATGGGAGAAAATCTTGGCACAAGTTTTTGAAGGAGAAAAAGAGTGATGTTGAAGGAATTAAAAGAAATGTGTAACATGCCACTATTGACACTATTGATAGAGTGATGGATAAGATAGGTTTCAAAAATAAGTGGTTAGATTTTGGTGTGCAAAAACATTTTCAGTGGCCTTTACTCGTACAATATTCCATTCTCCACATTCTTCCCCTCAATCATTCTCACAATATTCTCCCACTTATTACCGTCCACCTCAACGCCACAAACTTTTCTTATGGATTCAACCTTTATTCACATTTTAATCTCCAACCTTTAACTCTTTCTCTTTCTCTTTCTCTTTCTTTTCCACCCTTAGATCTTATCCATTTACTTTCACTCATTTCCTTTCAATTTTAAAGAGGATCCACGAGATTATAAAAAGATGTGTATAAAAAATTTCATCAATTAACTAACTCTATCAACTAAAATATCAATAGCTCAATGACTAAAAATAAATAGAGCCATACCTTTTTATTTAATTACAAACAAATTCGAACAGTTAATTAAAAATCAGTTATCGGAATTAGGTTCAAGGTTTAAGTGTAGCTTACATGCTTTATATTCTTATTTTGCCTTCTCTTTTTTTTTTTTCATTATATTTTGTGTTTCATATTTTTTATTGCTCTATTTTATAATTTTTTTTGTTATTCTAAGTTTTCAATTTTCATTTTTGCACTTTTTTTGTATGTCACCAAATTATGTTTATTAAAAATCTAAGTTTTAAGAAAAAAGTGATCATGCTATTTAGAAACAAATTTTCTATCTGTGTTTTTTATTTATTTTTTAAATATTTTATTTTTCTCAGATTTTTTTATATTTTATGCTCTATCTTTTTTTGTCTTCTATTTTATCATTTTTAATTTACTTTTTATCACCTAATCATATTCAATTTTTGAAATATTCTAATCATCCTATTTATGGAGGAATTTTCATATATTTTTAGTTTTTACTTCGATACCTTTTCATCCTATGTATCAAACTCTTCAAAAAAAAAAATCCTACTTAAATATTAAATATATATTTAGACAGTTTTTTCTATAATAATTTAAAATTAATTTATGCATAATTTTATATATACAAGTTATCTTATATAATTTTTTTAAAATTCTTATTTTTAATTAATAAATAATTTAATTTTAAAGAAGCTTTTACAAGCATGTGTTAATTTTATAAATAATTATAATTAAAAAAAAAACTTAATTAATTCAATCATTCATTAAATTCTCAACATTTGGTAAATCATCGAAATGAAAAAGAAAAAAAAATTGTTGTAATAACATGACATAGAAGAGAGTATGATTTACATTTTTTTTCTATATAGATTGAATAATGAAAATGAATACATTGCATCTTGACACAGAAAGTTTTGATACCCAATCTGGTGTTTGAAAAGAAGTGTTAATGGAAGTCATGCCTAAAAATCTTTATTCTTTCTTCATTCCAAAACATATTCCTTTTACATTCCTTTTTTCTTTCTCATCCCAACTTTCCCTTCTTCCTCTTTTCCTAATTGAATCAAACTTATTTAGCTAACACTAATTTTTGTTAAAATTTTGCACCTAACACACTTTCCTCTTGCCTTAAATTTTCTATTCACTTCCATTGTTAACCCTTTGTAAGGACCTTCTTTAATCTTATCATCTTATCAATTTTTCTTTTTTTCATTTTCCATTTCTTTTTGACAATTAATCTTAGCTTTACAATAAGGGCTGAGTCATTCTTGTCCTATGATTTTGGCAAGATATTTCCAAATTTTAAAAGGATAAAAATTAAATAAAATATTTAAATGATAGAGAAAGATAACAGCTTTATTTCATATCATGATTTCCCATAACCCATTAAGATCAACCTAGTGGTAGGGGAAGGTTTATGTATCAAGTTTTAGGTTAAAAAAAAAAAGATTACTACTAATAAAATTACATAGTTCTAAGGATACTTTGACAAGCAAAATGTTTTATTCCCTTTAATCTTTCTGAATTCACTTCATCTGTTATCCTCTCTTTTATTGATTTATTTATTTTTAATTAGATGTTATGAAAAATCCATCTTGTCATGGACTAGAATTTCCCAAGAAACAAGCTATATGATTATTCAATAAATATCAGTCATATATATATATATATATATATTAAAATTATTGTCCTTGTATTCTAGCCTTTAAATAAGAGTTATCCCTAAGAATAATTAGAATACAAGAATGATAAGTAAAATTAATTCTTTTAAAGTTACTAAAGTAATAATTAACGTAATATAAAACATTTTTTTATGATGGGCTGGTTCGATTAGCCCAATACGAGTTTGGGTTATGAAAATTTAATTCTAGGCTCATTTGGGCCTGAAGCGGCCTAGAATAACATGAGTTGGGATAGTCCATTTGCCTAGTTTATCATTTTATTATTACTTTTAAGGTGGAGGAGATGTTTCAAAGAATTTTGACACGCTTTCTTGCAAAACTAATAAAAAAAAATCATAAACTATCTTCGTAAAACTCCTGGTCAATTCTTTAAATGATGATTATCAAAATTAACAAATATGAGCACTAATTTTGGGTGCCCCACAAGTGTCTTACTAACAATGTATATAATATTACAGAACAAACATGCTTTGGATTGCTTTAAAACTTTGTAAACGTGTCTATATACTATGATCACGTCATGCCTTGTCACAATTTCTTAATCCTCATTCTCAAACATGTTTACCATGCGACGATGAATAACAAGATGACAACGTAATAGTTATCACTGCCAACCTCGTTTATGTCGTTATAACGAATGAATAGTGTAAGAATTTGATACTGCCAATATATAAAAACATTCACAAAATGCCATACACATACTCTTGGATCATTTTAAATAAGAAAAGTTGACATTTGAAGGAATGAGAATATCTAGATTTTGTATTGAGACACTAAATCATGGGTTATCTATAAGACTTCATGTATTAGACAAGGGGATCCAATCCTACCCTCTGAATATAAGGTATCATTTCCAACTGAAATGAAATTCTGCTAAGTGTGACTAAACTGAAACAACATGATAATGATGCAGTGCATCTCTTGTAAAATTAACTGAACATGGAAATACAATACAAAGTAGATTGAGGAATCCAAACTAAAAGAACTCAAAGTCCAGATATTTACCCCCAGACTTCATGTCATTGTTACCTGCCATCCTCTTGCTACTATTGTTGATGCCAACCCCGACAGTATCAACTGGTTCAAACTTTGCTGCTACATCACATTCAACTGGTCTTGGAACTTCTGGTGGCGTGCTGCACCTGATCAAAGCCCAGTTCACCCCTTCAAAGAAGGGGTGCTGTTTGATCTCAGTGGCACCCCTCTTCACCCCGAGCCGGTGCTGTGGCTCCTTCACCAGCAGGCCCCGGATGAGATCACGGCTGGCATAACTGGTCGCAGGTGATTCAGGAAATCTGAGTTGCTGGCCTACTACATTGAACAGGGTCGCGCGGTTTCCTGATCCTTTGAAAGGAGTCTTACCATATAAAAGCTCATGCAAGAAAATTCCAAATGTCCACCAATCAACTGCACTTCCATGGCCTTCCCCTTTGATTATTTCAGGGGCAAGGTATTCGTGAGTGCCAACAAAAGACATTGACCGAGCCGTTGTTGGCTCGGCAACAAGCTCAGGAAGTGTGCTGGATGGCAGGCCAGGATCGGCTTTAGGCCTCCGTGACTTCTTATTTTTCTGAGGAAAGAGACGAGGCATGAAACATGAAGGCTGGATGCATACTGATGAAGGCTCAATACAAGCCGGCTGCACACAGAATGCACCACCGGCTCGTTTAGAGGGATCGCCATCGATATTTCTGATAAGGGTAGGTGAAACAGCACATCTGAGAGAAAGATCGAAGTCTGAAAGCATTATGTGACCATCATCTCGGACCAGTACATTTTCAGGTTTAAGGTCTCGGTACACAACTCCAAGCATGTGAAGATATTCAAGTGCCAACAGGACCTCTGCAGCATAAAAGCTACACAGAATGACAAGTATTTTATTAGTGAACACTTGAAAGGAAAATTATATTTTTCAAAATACACCATCTATGTGGAAAAATACATATTTGCCAACTATGTTATATACTAATTAGGATTGTTTTAGCATCTTACTATTGTTTCAGACTTCACAGAGAAGTAACTCTGCATGCTATTGATCAGCCTAGCATTTCATACAAACCCGCTGATATAAAAATTTGTTACAATCCCATTAAGTCTTGCGTCAGAACAAGGATGTCATTCTAAGTTTTCTATGTACAGCCTAATCATCTGGAAACGAGTCTTCGGTGCATACACACCTTCCGTGAAGAAATTTTCCCTTGACTTAACAGTCTCAATAAACATGTAGATCTCTATATATTGCATTGTTTGTGATGAATCAGAAATGTATATGACCGTATAGATATCAATCTGCTGTTATCTATATTTTTTTATAGAAGGAGGACCAAAACTAAGCAACTTTAATCCAGTTCAGGAGATTGGAAGCAAGTTGAAAAAGAAAAACAAGCTTTTTAGCACATTAGTATTGTTCATGGCACCCTAGCAGTCTGAATTATCTCAGCCTGCAGCAGACCTGAAAAAAACCTTCAATGCAGCAAATTTTTCTGCCTTATTACCTATCGTTAATGCAATAGCATTCTGGCAATGTCACTAAACCTACTTCATTATCTAGTCAACCAACTTTAGATAAGTTATGTGTCAATTTGCATACTGCAGCATAACCATATGACATTAAGATTTATAGCACCATAACCCTCAGAAAAATGGGAAAAATCAACAATGTTCTCTACATAATTGTTAAGAAAAATATAATCATTGTGTATAGTACTATCAACAACACAAGATATGAAAGGAATCAGAAATTCGAAGCAATGTTCCTCTATTTCATATAATAGTTAAGAAAAATAGCTCATACTAGTAAAAATATTTAGCATCTCCTTCAGGTGTAAGAGATTAGAAATATTACATAAGTGAGAAGAAACAAAAGCATCTCAATTAAACATCCACACTTCATTCTTCCTTTCATAATGCTAAGAAGATTTTCTCCACAAATCTCAAAAAACTATGGAACATGAAAATGTTATCATTTATCCGAGGAATGCATAAAAAGGAAAAGGTATTTCTGTGAAACTAGAACATGTAAGAAAATCACAGATGAATACATAAAGATCATTGACTAGAAAAAGGAGATATCCACAACTGAGCATTTCCACAGCTCTGATAAATGAATGTGTATTTGTACTTGTAAAGTACAAAGCTTACCGTGCAGCATACTCTGAGAAATGTTTCCCAGGTTGTCGTTGCCTTAAGGTGTGAAGATCACCTCCTGGACAGTATTCCATTACCAAACAGCAGAATCTGTCAGTCTCAAAGTGTGTATACAAAGTAGGCAGAAATGGATGGTCCAGCAACTGCAATATCTCTCTTTCTGTCTGAGCCCTAGTCAGCTTATTTCTGCTTGCTAAGGATGCCTTGTCCATAACTTTCATTGCAAAAAAGCATCGAGTTGCACTCAGCTCTGAGAGATATACACTTCCAATATCACCACAACCAAGTCGTTTCAGTAACCTAAAATGACTCATGCCCAAAATTCCATCCCGTGCTCGGATGGCAAGGATAGCCTTCCATCTAGGATCATTTCCTTTGTGTGGTTTATTGGCACTACCAGTTATGTTACTCCAGTTGCTGTCGTCACTGAGGCCACTGCTATCACTAGCTCGACTAGCACTAGTTTTTGCACTCTCAAGTGAATCCCCTCTTACACTTCCTTTAGTGCTATCACAATTCCTGTCCAAACTAAGCATGCCATCACTAGTTACTGCATCACTCCGGTATGTACTTGCACAACTATTAACAATGCTCATTGTTCTGACAACACTAGTACTATCAATACTACTAAGAGGACTGACATTACCGCTTGGAGGCAAAGATGCATCCCAAACACATTCTTTCTCCTCAGAATCTGGAGCAAGAGGAGAGTTCTCGGTATTCTGTGATGCACGAGCACCTGAAAGAGGCGATGGTAAGGTACCCATCTCATTTGACTCATCAACCAGGCTTTCTGCAGGAGAAACAACAGCCATGCTTGGTTTCTTGGCGGGAACACGAATTGAAAGATCTTCTAAGAAAGGACCCTTCAAGGACACACTCTTCATTAAGCATGCTGCCTCAGATTTGGTTTGACCTATTGGTACGTAAACCGTTCTCATAAGATCAGTATCAACAGGTTCTGGGGGATGACTTGCACCAGCAAATGAACTTGGACCAGTTTCCCCGAAAGAATCATTGCTACCCTTCAATGTCTGAATATCAGGCACAAGTTCTACAGCTTCTGGTAAAGAGCCCTTTCCTTTCCACGTTCTAGTAGGCACAGGGGAGGGAGGCTCTTGACAGGATCGTGTATCGAATCCCATATCCTCTCTTACCAAAACTATTCGCGCATTTGATAACTGAGCAACTTCTCTGATGGAGGCAAGACGTGTCATAGGCCCATCCCGTGACTTTGAAAACTGATTCCCTTCTCTTGCTGGAATCCCTCGGACACCCGAAACATCCTGCCCATTCAGTCTTTGACCAGCTTCCCTTATTGCAGCAGTGTGCGCATTAGACACTTCAACCAGAACAGGCAAGGACCGAGGAAGTACCTTTGGCTCTGCAACCCTCTCCATATCCCAATATCACATATCATCAAACGATCATTTCTAGTTAAGAAAACCCTGCAAATAGAGCAAAGAACTATTTTAATAGCAGATTCACTCAATTTTAATTAACTGTGAGTTTTTAATATATAACCAATTATCAATTGACAGGATGTATTTCAAATAAGTGAAAAAGCCGGGAACTGAGTAACACACGAAGAATACAGAATGAAGGAATAAAGTAGTCATTTTTCTTAGTGGTGATTCGTGGTAGGTGCTGAAAGCACAAGCAGCATTATAAATTGGATCAACAGAGAAACGACAAATGTAGAAAGCTCAATTTAATAGCTTGAAACATCAAGCATAAGGAATCACAGACACCATGAAAACAAAGCCTTGTGCAAAATCTATTTCCCAATACTAAACATACAACGTAGCACTGAATACAAAGGAGCTTAAATTACTAAAGTTTGAAAATTGATTTGAAGTGGGAAACATAGTTAATCAGAACAAATATCATGAACTGGTGGAATTGATGCCAGATAGTCACAGAGCCATTAATAAGATAATCTCAAAGTACAATCCTTAGCATGAAACCTCAACTTTAGAGGAAATAAGAAACATACAGAAGATACAGAGAGAAGAGCCCAAAAAAATAAAGACAACAAGAGGAGGAGAAATGTAAAAAAAAAAAAAAAGAAATGCAAAAACTCCCTGGCTTCTATTTTGTTTCCATTGGAAAACCATCACACAAAACACGTCAAACAAAAGAAAACAGAGAAGGAAAACAAAATGATGAAACAAAGAGAGAGATCTAGGCACCCAAAAGGAAGATTAAGAAGGACAAACAAATAAAGAAGTACAATAGGGAGAAGGGAAAGAGACCCACCATTGAAATGAGGAAGAAAAACAATGGGTATCCTTTTGTTTCCCCTCTTCTTCACTATACTGTCTCCTTTCACAACACAACTCAGAGCTTCTTCACTGTTCCCTTCACTCTGCATAACACAAACAACAAAAACTCTCTCTCTCTCTCTCTCTCTCTCTCTCTATCCCTTCACTTAGAAGGTGTGAAACTACAATGGTTAGAGAAGATTGGAGAAAGAAGCAGGAACACAAAAACAAAAGCTTGAAGAGGGGTGCTTTTCTTTTTTATTCCTTTTAGTTGTTTATTTTGTTGGTGTTGTTTTTTTCTCTTACTAGAATAGAAGTGAGTTTGAGTTTCTCTGTCTAGGGAAGGGACTGTGTGTGACTGACTGGGGAACTAAAGTGGCGTTGGAGATAGTTATGGTTAGCTTTTGCTTTCTCTTTTTGATTTTTTGGCATTTGAATGAGTGGGAAGAAGTTAATGATGGGAAGGTAGTAGTAGTAGTATAGTACTACACTTTCTTCATAGAGAGAGAAAGTGGGGCCATGCATGTTCCTTCTTTGTGCTACACTGCTTTTCAAAGGTGGGACTCAATCAAAGAAAGAAAGTGAATGCCCAACTCTAACCTATTTTTGTGTTTTTTTTTTTCTTATCTTCTAGGATCTGAGTTTTGAGATTGTAGTATTGGCACGTGCCAATCACTCGCCTCAATTTTCCTCATTTTTTTTACTCTTATGACAAGGACCATAGATTTTTTTTTACATGCTTTGACTTAAATTCCAGATATAAACAATCTGTGCCAATTAATTCTCATCTTTGGATAATATATTACTGGTAATAGTTATATCGGGATACATCATTCAACATGTTATTATCTCCTTATAAGCAAAACAATCCTTTTATTTAGAAAAGTTCTGAATTCAAACTTTGTATATTCACAAGCTTGGTTTTACCATATTTTATATGTTTTTAATTTGAACAAAATTTCATTTTGATTAGCTCCAACAGCAAATGTTCATAATAAAATGATAAAAATTAAATGTATAGTTTTTGTAAAAAAGAAACCTTCATTGATTTGATTCCAAGTAATCAAACTCTAAATTAGTGATTTTGGTGAAGATGGATATTGGGGATGGTGAAGAGATGAGGGTTTGAAAAATGATCTTATTGGGCATCCTATTCTTTTGTTCATCTCCTTCTTTTTTTCTTGTCTTATTTCTAACCCTAATCAACAAATCTTATACACTATTATTGGTATTTGAGACCAAAATTGTCATGATTGTTTGTATTGGCTTCACTCTTCAACTCCCTTGAAAAGACATCTTGCTTCTTTATCAGACACACTTCATACATTATTCATTGTTGCTTTGGTGTGTAACAAGAGTCTCAACTCAACAATTTACCCCTTTCCCTGTTCAAATACGTTAAACAAATTCAATATTTTGTAAGATTTTAACTTAATTATACTATTATTGTCATTAATAAAAGTAAACGTATAATAAAGTAGAGGAAAAAGAAAGGTCTCAACTTTACACGAGTTACAATTCATTGCATCAACTCAAACTTGAACTTAAAGATTAGTGTTAGTTAAAATTAATTAGCACGCTAGCACCATAATAAAAAAACACGTTTTCATGTATTGAAGGAGATTCTAAACGTATTTTCAAAGGGACAGAAAGATGGTCTAACGTATGTTGAATAATCTTATAAATTGTGTTTTGTAAAGAAGAAATGTAAAACTAAAAGTGTAACTTAAACTGAAAATAAATTGGACCCAATATTTAAAAATGGAGACTTGACCAAAGTAGATGGGGTTGTACCAAATTAGGTGATGAGAAAATAGAAATATGAAACCCCACCATGTGAGTTACGTTACACCCGTCATTGTTGTTGTACACTGACAATGTAGGTTGGTGTGTTATGTCAAAAAATATATATCAATTATCAAAACTCAAAGAAACCATTTTAATGCATATTTATTACCTACGTCTTTGCTTATGCTTATTTTAAAACATATTCAAGAGTAGTAGATTTAAAATGCAGTACTATGTTGTCTTAAAACTATATCTACTAATTAGAGGACATCAAAACTAATCCATAAATCACATGGTTTTGTCAAGTAATAAAGAAAGTTGTTGCATTCTAATTCAATCTTCTAAACAAGTCCTATTAGTTTAACAACACAAAAATAGAGAAAGGTTGAAAAGGAAATCATTTTTAAGATCAATAATAAAATTACCATCATCGAAATTCAAAAGCTTGAGTTCACTAGATTTTGCATTGGCAAAGTCATATAAATTATCTCTAATTGAGTTCTATAATTTGAAAGTCAATCATCCTTAGATAATCTTGGTTCATTATACAAAATATAATAATTAAATAATTAGAATGTTAGTTAACAATATATTTTGATTATTGTTGATGTTGACTCTCAAACTCTTTCATCTATAGTAAAAAAAAAATTCCACTAATTATTTGGTGGAAAGAATTTGGAAATTGAATGATGTTTATAGATAGGAGAGATAAATAGATGATAGTTTGAGTGAAATAAAAGGTTAGGTAGAAAAAAATGGAAGAAAAGAGATCAGGGTCAGGCAAATATAAAAAAGCCTCCTTTTTTTTTTCCTTGAAGTAATGAGTCAAAGTATGATGAGAGTTTGCTCATTCCTTGTCCCTGAATTTGTTTAAATTTTGTTGTTATGCTAAAAAGCAAATTGAAACGAGGAAACAATAACAAGAATGTTTGATTAGAATAATTGGTGTGGTAAAGTTAATAATTTAGAGAGTAAAGAAATGATGAGTGGGAGAGTACGTAGCATCATGTTTACACAAAACATGCTCTGTGGACTCCACCAAAGTGCCTGCATCCTCTTCCCAATTCCCATGCTTCATTTTTCATTCATATTCATATTCCTTTTCTTTTCTCTCTACAAGCTTCATCAAAATTGTTAGATTAGAGTATTAACATTAGCTACACAAATTCTACCAATTAAAATGATAATTTTTTAACTCAAATGCAAAAAAACTAATGAAGTTTACACAAATTAAATAAAGTTAGTTCATATCATTTAATTTGAATAATCTCAATTCAATTTTTTAAAATTAAAAGCCCATACACACGTAACAACAAGTACTACTACAGCTACTAAGCTAACTACTTGCTAGTCAATTACTACTACCAAATCTGGTTCTATTAATATTTCTATTTTTTAAAATTTTTTATTTATTTATAGATATTAAATGAGTATCAAGAATTTATATTAATTCATCATTAATTGAAATATATTCTATTCTGTCATTAATTTTAGTTGACTTTTTGTTATTATTATTTTTCAATCATATCTGTACATTTTTAATTGACGGGTAAATAATTTTTTTTTTTTTCATTTCTATAATCCATATTTAATAATATTCAAGCAATGTTTTTTTTTTTTTTCATTTTCATCTTCTCTTATTGTTTTTGTTTTCTAGTGGTCTTTGTCCGAAAACTGTAGAAGATTTTCACGGGTTGGGACACTTCCTTAATTGGTGGGCTCTCTAAATAATAGAATTCCCTCCAAGTGTGAGAATGCATGTCGAATCAAGATTCTCACAGTTAAAATTTTAACTGCACTGTTTCAACCCTACAAAATCTTTATTTTTTTCATTAAAATACATCATGATTTTATTTCTAAAATTCCAAACTCTAAAGAATCTAAAGATATATATAAAGTTTGGCCTTTTATTAGTTATATGATAGAGGTGGGTGGATTGTTGTGGGGCCTGACTTGGGTGAGGTTGATGATTATGGAAGGATAAGAGATGGATGGAGGGAATGGTTACAAGTTGTTTTACACACCTGCTGTCTAACTTGGTGAAATGGATCACTTCTTCTCTCACACATATCACTTGATTTTGAGATAAAATTTAGTAATTTTGTTGTGGAAGACACAAAAAGAAGCAAGTTTTTGTTTATCATGGGAACATATATGCAGGGAATTATTAAGGAGAAAGTGGATTAGGAAGGTTGTGATAATGTTGAATATAGAAATTTGAAGCATTAGAGAGTAACATGGTGTCTTACTCTTAAATCGGGGTAGCACGATTGGTCAATAACAGTGGCAGGTGCAGGTAGCACAGCCAGGTTATTCTGAACTTCATACTCAGTGGTTGGTTTGAATAGGACCTTTGAAGTCACCATCAAGTCTATGCCAAAATGAACCAAAGGGTGACCAATGAATCATACATAAGGTGAAGCTGCTGAACCTCCAACTGTACCCTTCAGATTAATGCATAGTAGCAGCAACTAGCTAATTTAATGTAAAATTGATAGATATATATATTTAATAAATGCATGAGATGTGAAAGTTGTTCAAGGAAAATGTGGTAAGGATGGAGTGAAGGGAAAAGGACATTGGAGAGAAGTGGACGTATGCACGTGCATGGATGATGATGATGAAGGCATGCAGGTCAAGTCAAGTGGCAATGCATATTTGCAGTCAATAATTCAGATAACATGAAGAAATGAGAGAGTGAGAAGAAGGGTGAAAGAAGAGACGAACAACAAACCAAACCACTCGTCACTTTCTTCACTTTTCCTCTACAAAAACTGGTCCTGGCCCCATGCTGTTGCAACTTCATCACAATCTCTCTCTAACCAAGAATTCTGTCACTTAAATTTTTCAGTTTACAGGAGAAAGCAATCAAAAATTTGAACAGCTTTAGGGCATGCAACTTACAAGGACCATTTATATTTTTTCAAGTATGAGCAAAATCTTAACAGGAGTTAATATTAATTATGTTATGCTTTTGGTCTTCAAAGAAATAAATTTAGAATATATGCACATTTTCATCATCTTATCCAGGTACGTAATATAAATAGATTTTTCTTGCAAATCTTATCAACACATACCACACAATAATTTCATTGGAAGTGGACTAAAAACAAGTCCGAATAGCAGTCCCTTGCAAGATGATGAAATGTGAGGCCCAATTATTAAAGGCCAGATTAAAGGATTTGAACTTACAGAAGCCCAAGTCTGCAACAGATTTTTGTCTAAATCTTCAATCTTTAATAGCAGAATAGTAGTTAATAGAATTTTATTTTTATTTATAACCAGAATATATGAATTGGATGGTAGAGAAGACTTGTGCTGAAAATTCCAAATTTGCAATGTCATGAAGCACAGATGATAAAAAAATTATTAATTCGGATTTTTGTTGCTTTGTTGATACTTGCTTTTTTAAAGTTAGCAGATAAAATGTTTGAAAAATGAGGGATTGGGTATTGGAATTAGGAAAAGGAAAAACAAATTATTCAAATATTTTGGCTCTTGTTTTCTTTCTTTAATTTTTTTTCCTATGAAATTTGGTTCAGGGAGTCTTTTGTATCAGATCTTAGATTATTTATCTTAATTATAGAAATTGGATAGTATTGTCTAGTTTAACTGTCCAACTGGAAACTAATTCCAAAATAATTGATCTACTTATTTCTTAAAAATTGAATTGGAATTAAACTAATTAATTAATTAATAAATAAATAAATAAATTTGATAAAATTTGTTGGAAATTAGGTGTAATTGGTTTAAGTAAAAAAGTTTAAAGGATTTTTTTTAAGTATAATTTTTTTATAAAATATAATTTTTTTTCATTTATTTTCTGCGAGTCATATATACTTATAACTTCACTGTATTTACTAGATTTTATGTGTTTGTGAGCTTTATTTTTCATGATATTATTATATTATTAAAAAATATATAAAAATATTATTCTATTACACTATGTTTATTCTCAGTTAAAACTCCAATTCAACTTTTAAATCTTTTGGAATAATTTATTTATAATTATAGTAATTTTATATTTATAAATTTTTTTAATCAAAGTTAATTTAAGACTAATTGATTATTTACGTAACAAATAAAGAGTCATAATTGTATAATTTATTTGGATTTATAGTAAAAAAATATTATATCAAAAATTCTATTTAGTATTTGATAATAAATATTTTTTCATGATTATAAACGTATATTATAAAATTTAAAATTTAATAAACATACAAATTTAAAATTTATTAAATTAATAGGCAGTACAGATACTCTCATAGTAGTAACAAAGTAAAAAAAAATAGTGTAATGCATAAATTACAACATATATATCAATATCCATCATAATTTAGAAGCATAGATGTGCATGTAGATTTAAATATAGGTATAAAAGTTATATATACTTCTTGTCTATTCTTTCCCTAACAAAACACAAATCAAAATATATGAAAAATTCTAAACATTGAAATATGTAATTAATATTATAAACTTATTTAACATATTAACAACCTATCATACATTGAAATAAATTAATATGGTAATATATCAACTCAATTTTAAATTATATAAGATTTGATATTGTTAATTTACTTAAAAGAGTTCTGAGGTAGAATAAAATTTCACATTTCCGTGTACCACAAGACTAATTGACCATTTAAGAAATACTCTCTTCTTTTTTACATGTCTTGTGAGATTTTAACATCAAAATTAAAATATATAATAAAACTTCTTTTTTCTAATACACTAGTTTTGATATTTTTCACTTTCCTTTTTTTAGTTTTCACTTAATAATAAATACAGAGTATAAATTAATTTTAAATAAAATAAAAAATAAATGTAGAATAATTAAAAAATAATTAAATTTTGAAAAAGAAATTATGAGTAAAAACAGTCTATTAAAAAAAATGAGGTAGAAAGAAATTGTAATAATAAAGCATGGATGATGAAGTGGATCTGAATGTAAAAGGTAAGTGAGGGTAACAGTAGTTTAGAAATGGAGGAGTAGGTGATAGAGAAGCAAAATTGATTTCCAATTGCACAAAAACCATAAAATAATTTAGTAAGGAAGATGATGACTTTGCAATATGCAACTTGCAGATATCTATTTTTCCTTCCACATGCCATGTGATGTCCTGTGTGTGTGCAACTTTCCACTTTCAATTGAGGTCCGTTCCTGTCCATTCATGTCCATATTAGCTGTCACCCTCAATTAGCACACTCACCTCCTTTTGAGGAATTTGATGTTGTACAAATATTTCACAACAACTACCTCATCTCGTCCCCCCTAGTAGTTTTAGGTCCTAAACCATTTATCATGAAATTATAATTGAATACTAAAAGTGACATATACAGTAATTTTTTTTATAGATTCATAATGTAAAAATTTCTACTACACTCACAATATAATTTCCAGGAATCATGGAGTTTTGTGAGTTTAATGGATCATCTAAATCCCAAACATCTCCTTGGTCCCCACACAACTCATTAGGATATAGAAGTGTATATATACAACCTCAATGTAAAGAGAAACAAACATTTGTAAAGAAGTTATGATGGAACTTGAAAGCACAATGCTTATAATTTATTGATATATTAAAAATTGCAATACCCTGATACAATAAACCAAGAAATTTCCCTGTACAATAAGAAAATTCCCTTTTTCCATCGAAATAGGTGGAACCCCAAAATTCTTCATATTTACACTTCAAAATATAACTCAAAATAGTAAGAGCAATAAGAGCTTGCCGACAAAAAATCTCAGCCCTTATGAAGAACTTAGATCCCATGCAGAACAAATGAATTACCTTACCTACTTGATGGCATATGAACGGGTACATACTGATTCAAGAGCCTCAGTGAACAAGGAAGAGAAACTGGTCAATGCCTGAAACACTCCAGGCAAGCCTGTTTGCAAATTGTTGAGGGTCATGGCTCTTGTTACCTCCACAGCTTTTGAATGCCTCAGCATTTCATCTTCAACACGCCTTTGGCAGGTTGCCAGTTCCAGTTTTTTCTCAGCGAGTGGATCCCGAGCATCCAAACCTTGTCCATTGTCAGGTGCTGTATCTGGAAGGCCAATCCCTACCATAGAATATGAGCTGTAGAACTTCCTCTCTAGGTTTCTCAGAGAGGAAGCCTTTTTCTCAAGTTCCTTGGATGCAGTCTCGGTTCTTTTCTTCATCTTGAGCTCTTCAGATTGCTTGGAAGATATCACATGGACAACATTGATAAAGCTCTTGATGGCTTCAGATGCAACCGTGTCTGGAACTCGGTCAAGTGCGAGTTTCCACTCATCAAAAAAGTGGTATGTATCAGAGTTGTCCCTGCTGTTGATGTTATCATTGTTGACTGGAAGAAGGCTGAGCTTGAACCAGCCATGCAAGGATAGAATGAAGTCGCGCTGAAATTTTATAAGGCGACAAAAACTGGAGTGCCAAGCTGACACGGCTGCTTCAAGGTCCCGAGTTGCCTGCCTGTGCAGTTCAGAAGTGGAGTCACCTCTTGAAGATCTGTTCACAAGGCCACGGACTTGCTGCACTATGTTGCTTTGAATTTCATGGTAATTGTGCATTGCTTTCCACATATACATAAATCTACATTTAACATACCACAATTCATAAACATAATAGGACAACACGGTTTATCTTGAACAGACCATCCCCAATTTTAATGTAAAACATAATGGATGATAATAATTGTCGCTATGAGACAAATTCTTAATGTAAAATTATGGCACCTCAGTACATGGATGTTTCAAAAGTGAGAAAATCTCTGTTTCAGTACAAAATAAGCAAACACTAGGGATTGACAGATAATCCCAAACCCATACTCGGAATTCTGACAGTCAAGATTTATTCTCATGCCATGGACCTATATTTTTATATGCACCGACTCAGCTCAATAATCATCTGCCACTTTGAAGATATACTCAGAATGTGGAAACATATTACAGTCACGATTCATGCGGTTAAGGTTGTTTACAATGGCAGCAAAGTAAATATAGAGAATATCAAGCTCATAAAATTTCACATCAATCCAAGATAAAAAAGGTTATGCCATCAAAATATTTAATATAAAAATTAAGGCAAAATATAGTTTAGATTTCCTAGAATTTGACATGCAATCTGTTCGTTATATTTCAACAGTGTTATTACCATAATTTTTTGGGCGGAATTGTGGCTAATCTTACACTATCAATTGAACCCCACCATCATCAGAATCATACTATAATATGTTTATATACAACATATCCCACGGCAAGATAAGCCTGATAGGTTATTTAGAACAGTAAAATAAAAACAGATGAATATCAGAACAATAATTTTTTATAGCTTAAAGCACCCCCAGTCAAGAAGTTTAGAATCAGTTAACAAGGGTTATCCCATCATATGGTTTAACATACCTACTCCATCAATAAATTAGTTATGCTCCAATGGAGCCTAAAAGGGACAAAATAACAATATGACAGATGCACTGGTGGGCCAAGTTTTGATTATAAGAGGTAGGCAGTAGTTGGACAGTTTGGTACAAAGAAGCACATGCAATTACACAGCTGATAAAGCAAGTGGCATACGAGAGCGGTAAGCCATAATGTTTCCAACTACCATCCAAGATTTTCTTGACCCAAATTAGGCAGCATCTTCACACGAGGTAAATGAGGGGATTTGAAAAGTGTAAAAAAAAATTCAATTCTTTACAGTTAAATTTAAAAGTTCTTTACAGGGTTAGTCATTTAAACAGTTCAAAGTCCTCACATTCCAGCAGATCACATCAAGGTTTACAAATTGAGTGTAAATATATTCAACAAACAAGCCACAGTAGGATTCTAAATTATGGCCACTCAACAAGCCCCACATCTTCCAATTGTGTTTGATCATCAAGTCCAAATATCACATTCAATTTGTAAATGGATACAATAAGACCAAAGCACATAAACAGTTCATTAGTCCAAAATACTAGACAAATTTTGGGACCCAATTAAGTTATTAAATATTTATAACTATCCAAATGAGCACATCAGTGAGTTCATATGCATAATAACAGTTCATTAGTCCAAAATACTAGACAAATTTTGGGACCCAATTAAGTTATTAAATATTTATAACTATCCAAATGAGCACATCAGTGAGTTCATATGCATAATTTTTTGTAAATCGAATTAATAGACAATCACCATAGCTCTTCACTTCTTTGTTGATTAATGATGTACTGGTCTAATCTCGTGCTAGAACTTGATTTATTAGCTATCCCAACATTTGGAGCTAACAAGAGTAAAGCTATTGCAGAAGAGACATACCCATGAATGAGATCAACAAGCTGAGGGACAAGATCAGAGTCCCTAAGGCCAATAATGGCAGTTGAGGTTGTAGACACAGCCTGAGAAGTAACAGCTATTAGTGACTGCAGCCTATTTATGGAAGTCTTGGTTTTGAATATCTTAGCTTCATCCTCTCCTTTGTATTCCTGAGTCTGCAGAGCTGACAATTTCTTTTCATGTTCAATCTTCACACCTTCTCTAGCCTTAATTCAAGCACAATTTGTGGAAAGTGTTAGCATAGCGCACCTCGTTTCCAAAACACACGGTTAAGGTTTTTAGCTAAAAATAAATGCAACAGAACCACCTGACTTCAGTTTGGTAAAAAGGCAGCCAAGTTGGACACAACATTTATGGTGATTTCAAACATCCATAACAATATCCTAGGCATTACTTTTTTTTTTTTTCTTTTAGTGCCGTATGTCTAAAGAAACGTGCCTTTTTCAGTAAGTTTACCTAGACACATATGTGACAGAAAATGTTTGCCCTTCACACATAGCTTGGGGACAACAAAAAATGGTAAAATAGACCCAATTGAGTGTGAACAATCAATCACATGTAAGACAAAATTTGAAGAAACAGACAAGAGGGTTTAATTACTTGGAAAACCTGTAAACCGCTCTGTTCCTCACCCCTTCATTGCTCTTTTCAATTCGAGTCATCTCATCTCATTGGGGTAAAGAGTTAAAGGTTGTGGGTATTTCAGTCAATTCACAGACAACAAATTATCATTAAAATAATTCTACTCAACTGCTTAATTCTCGCTAATTTACAGCAAGAGTCGGGTTAAGACAAGCACCGCCCTCCAAATCAGGAAATATCCAAAACTAAGAATAATTCATAGGCAAGCACTGTTACCGTATCACCTAATATACACTTAAATCATTACTCGACATGTGTAAAAGCATTTTCGGGATAAGTATGTTTCTATCATGGAGCATTATTTGTACCACAATAATAAAGGTTGGTCCCAACAACCGAGGCCATTTTGGTCAATTCACAATGGGGAAAAAGGGAAAGGAGGTCATTTTCACCCTTAACAGTCAAATTCTGCTGTGACCTTACGCTACCAAAGTCCAACAAAACCTACACCGCATACCCTCACTCGTTTCCTTTTTTCCTTCACCTTTTTATGCTCTCGAAAAATATAATTAATTTTTCTAAAAAGGGAACCGCGTTATTATCCCAAATAACATCACCACCCTACAAATAACGATAAAATTACCTTAACCTCCTCGTACAGCTTTTTCTCCCACGCCAAAAGCCGTTCTAGAGTGGAGCAAAGACTCTTCGAACCGCCCGGTTCATCTAGCGAACCCGTGTCGAGCCGGTACTTAACCGCCAGCGGCGGTTTCGATGTCCAACTCGAGCTCAAGTTGCTCAATATGCTACTCGAGTGATACACAGTCTCTGCAAAATCAAATTAATCAAAATTCAATTCACACAAACCTACCCATATTTTTCAATTCACTCTTTGGAAGTCAAGAAAACCCAAAACCGTAACCTTCATCAGAAATTGACCCAAAAGGCAGAAAAATGAAAACTCCCCAATAACCAAACACAAACCTCTTAAAAACCCCTATTAAATACTTTTAAGATCCCACAACACAAATTAAAATTGTCCAATCCAAAGTTAAACTTATGACATTTCTTCAAGCTCTTTAAATTTGCTTTCCAATAAAAATACGAAAAAAAAAAAACTTTGCAACAAAGATGAACATAAGTTAGAAAAGAAAACATTTACATTCTTTATTAGATTCTAAGTTTTTGTTTTCCAATTCTCATTGAGACCCACAAAAAAAGATAATGTCTAAATCATAAAAACATATAGTTTGAGTTTGTTAAACATACTCCTCAACTGTTTGAAGCTGCGATCAAGCTGAGCCTTGCTGATCTCGAGCATCTCCGAAACCTGATCTCCAGAGGAAGCAGCATTATCAAAATTCTCCTTAATAGCATCCACCATCTCCCTCAAGTCTCTATGCCTCACCACCATCTTCATCTCCGCGACGGACGACGCAGCATCGAACCCTTTGGCGCCGCCGCCAGCGGCAACCGACTCAGCGCGCACGGATGACCCGAAATTGGACCGGGTCCCGATCTCGGACGGCGACTCCACATCCTGCTCCACCCCATCATCATCATCATCATCGGAGGAACTTGTGGTGCTGTAATGATCCCCCCATTCACTGCACTGAACCTCCTCCCTCTCCGTCTCAGTATACTCCTCAGGAAGATGGTGATGAGAGTGAGAATTAGAGCGAGTGTGAGAGGGAGAGTGAGAGTAAGTTTTTTGAGTTTCGAATTTTCCGCCGAAGTAATCGTATTCAGATCTCTCGGAATCGGAGTCGTGAATTTGGGGATTGGTGGGTTGGGTTTTGTGGGAGTAATGAGAGGGTGTTTGTGTTTTGTGAGAGTGAAGGGAAGGTGTTTGTGTTTGTGTTTGAGTCTGAGTATGCGAGAGTTTATGTTGGTGTTGATGTTGTTGTTCATGTTGTTGTTCTTCGGGAAAGTAATCGGAAGCGGGAGGAGGTGGGGGAGGGTAGAAATTTTCCCAGTTCCATACGGAGGAGGTTTGGGAAGGGGTGGAGGAGTATGTGGAATGCGCGGTGGGGAAAAAGTTCGAAGGAAAATTCGACACGTGGCTTCGCGGAGTGGACGAGGGGCTTGAGTCGGAGAGGATGTGGGGGAGCTTCGGCGGCGGCGGTTTGCGGCGCCGCGGCTGGCTGGGGGCGAGTTTCGGCGGCGGGGAAGGGTTGAAGGGAGGTGGAGAGTGATGGGGGTGATGGTGGTGGCGGGGTGGTGAGGGTGGGCGAGTGTGGTGGATGGGTGGTGGTGGTTGCTGGGAGTTGTTGAGGAAGACGGCGGGGGTGTGGTCGGAGACTGAGAGGGGTTCGCCGGCGGCGAAGGTGGAGAGGGCAGAGCCTGTGAGGCGGAGAGAGCGGCAGTAGTCGGAGTGGGCGGCGGCGAGTTGATGGCGCGCGTAGACTGCGTCCTTCATGAGACGGCGGCGGTCCTTGCAGCGACGCACGGTGTCCTCGTTTTCGAGCTTGGACGCCGAGCAACCCATGGTGGCGCGTGGGGAAAGTGGGGTGGGAAAAGAGTGTTGTTGAGTTCAAGTGAATGATGGAGTGAGAGTCATAGCGAGTGAGAGTGAATGAGTGTTGGGAGGGAATGGATGGGATGGCGTTTGGAAGTGCGTTTTAGGCTCCAACAAGTCCCGGTTTATTAGTTGTTTTCTTCTTTGTTTGTATTGTCTCTGGAATTTATTAACAAACACTGTGTTATTTTTATTTTTTTTGTTATAATAGGACATTAAAACAAGGTAATCATGGTGGGTGAATGGGGATTAAATAGTGTGAATATTTTTAGGTTCTTTTTATTTTAATTGAAATTTTTAAGCTAATGATGTGGAAAGGGTTTGAGTTTCTGATTATGCATAGATTTGTGTCTCCTCTGTTCTTATTACATGAAGAGACACACTAAATAATTTTTTATTATTTTACAGCTAATTGAATTAAAGTAATACATTTCTTACACTTTCTTTTTTCTTTAACATTTTTATTTTAAATATACTGTTTGTTATTTAGGAAAAATTATTAAAAATAACAAAATTTAGTGACTTTACTATTCGTTTACTAATTATTTTTGCGTTTGAGTCAGAAGCACAGTGCGTTAAAATTCGCGGACGGAAAGAAGAAAGTTAACGTTAATTATAAATAATAATAAATAATTAAAAATATTTAAATAATAAATAAGTTATCTTTCTTTTATTTTTTTATTTAATTTAAATAATTTTACTTTTTCATTTTTTATTCTTTCAAATTCATTTTCCAATTAAAAAAAAACATTAATAATAAATTTCGACCAATAATTAGTAAATGTTAATAAATATACTCTAACCCTCTTTTTGAGGTAAATATTAGTTTAAAAATTATTAGTTTAATTATTAACATTACATTATATAGTTTAAACTAAATTAATAATTTGACTTTAATGAATGAAAATGTAATTAAGAAAAAGTATTACTAAGCTATTTTTTTTACCAACAACATCATTTATAAGTATTATTAATAAATATTTTATATTAATAACATGATAATATAATTAATATTGGTATAATTATAACAGTTCATGTCCTTAAAAATACAAATTGTGGTTTCTCTTGTAATATATTATTACTAAACAGCTTACTTCAATTTTATTTTATTGGAAAAATTATTAAAAATTTCAAACAACTCATATTACTTAAAAATTATTTTACTAACCAATTCTTATTTTAAACTATTAGTATGTATTATAATAAAATTTAAATTAAAAATATAAAATAAATGTAAGTTCTTTAAAAATGTTATGAGAAAATAAAATTCATATATTTATTATTTTTAACGTGTGAAACAACTCTTATTGATTATTTTATTGAAGATGCTTTAACCTAATTGGTTTTAAGTTTAATTAATCAAATCACATAGGAATTTGAAATGAGTTATTCATATTAGAGTTTTTTTTATATAAAATTAGTACAGTCATTGTTAAAAATGTTATCATGTTTAGATCAATTATTTTATAACAACATAATATTATAAATACTGTGACGTTTTCTTAAGTTTTATTATCTTAAAATTAATTATAAGATTTAAAGTGTTAATATTAGGGTAAAACTGAAAAAAAAAAAAGAGATTTTTTTCTTAAATTTAAAAAACTAAAAAGAAAGTTTTTAAATGTAAAGGATCAAAGTGGAAATTACTAAAAATATAGAGACTAAGAAATAAAAAGTATTTTAATTGCACATAAATTAATTTTTTTCATCTCCTTCTCCATTTTTTTATCAATTAATCCTTAATATAAAAAAAATATAATATTTTTGTGGTAAACTAGAAATAAAACTATAATCTTGTTACTTTAGGATAATGAAATTCACCACTATTTTCAGTGATTTTTTTTTCCCACTCAATTAAGTTTTTTGAACTTGTGATAAAAGTTATGCAACTGGTTATTAAAAAAATTGAAAACCCTAGTGTTTGATTCAATATATTATAATAAAAACTACATGTTAGCTTTTGAAAGAAAAATAAAAACTACGAAATTGTGGATTGCCTTGTGGCATCTTTTGTGTCAGATATGGCTTGTTACATCACAAAGTCAACTATATTGAATATTCTTCATCAAGTTTAATTTTCATTAAATTAAATTTTCCTACATAATTTCCTTTTTAATCTAAGTAATCAGATTTTATAATTAAAAACTAAAGGGATCAACCCAAAATAACTTTTTAATCAAGTTTAATAAAAGAAAATGATAAGTGAACATTCAAACTTTAGTTCATACGTACATAGGATAATAAGCTGATAAACAATAAATAAATTAGAAAAAAAAAAGCTTAAAAAAACAAAATCTTAACATTCAAAAGTAAGGAATTTTTTACAATAATACTTTTTTAATTAGAAAAAAAGGAGGTGATTTAAAATCCATTGTTACTAGTTCATCATCGAATTTCGTTAATTGGAGATTAGGTCATTGTCCTAGAAAATCAAGGCATCAAAATTTTCAACAAAATCTAGTCATCAAATTTGGTTTGTTTGAAAAAGAAAACGATAGATATATGGATTCCGATTCACGTGAAAGGAAAGAAAATTTCTTAGATTATAAGACAAAATAGTTAAATTCTATGATTTTGCACCAATGGGAAGGAACTTGTATCACTATCATCATTGCTTGCACCCAACCACATCAATAAAATGCAACCCTTTTCTGGTTTCATAATAATACTGCAATTACTTCACACTAACAATACAACAAAACCTACCTTGCTGTTCCAAGCTGTAGTACCCCACATGTCTTCTGTAATTCTTTTCTCTATAGGATCATGCTCTGCAAATTTTTCATCTCACATTTCATAATCTTCACCTTCATCATACTTTTAACTTCATTCAAACTTATTAAGAAAAAGTAAAGAGTGTCCATCAAAAGAAAATACTAACCAGAAAAGAAGACACAGAAAAAAGGGACCATAAAGAAGATTTGGAGCAGTTGGAAAGTGTGAGATGAAGATCAACCTCCACGCAATAAAGTCAAAATATTTTCTCTACTTCTTAAGATGAATCGAACATGGTTTAAAACCCAATTAGGTTTTTGCTTAAAATACATAAAAGCAAGTTTAGTGCATGTGTGGAAACTCGTTAAATATGGAAGAATCACGTTTGTAAATCATATCCAAATTGTGAAACCTTCGTGTGAATGAATGAATATACGTCGGGTTCACTTTCACTTCTGAAAAAACCTCTTGACTGCATTTTTTGATGTTCAACTTTCCCACTTTTTTTTACTATCACATTTCATGAAAAGATGAAAGACGTGCACGACAAAGCATGAGAATGCAGAGACTGAAGAGTAATAGGAAGCATGCATGAATATGAATATTCGACGAATAAGTGAAACCTTTTTGTGGTAAAGCAAAGGATAAAAGAGAGTGAGAGGTGAAAGGAAGAAAATTCAAAACTAGTGAAACAACCTTTCATATCTATCACCATCTTTCCTACTCACAAAATCTCCTACTTTCACTTCAAGACACATCACATGCACATCCTTTTTTTCTTCTTCTATATTTAATGCCCTAAAAATATATTTTAAATGAAAGAAAAAGAAAGTTAACATTGCCTTTGGCCTTCTACCTTTCTTTCTTCTTGGACTTTCCAATGGGAATAAGCATGGAACCCCACCCCAGCTTTGTTCACTTGGAAGAGTATCCAATTCTTCACAAAAGCATAGTGACGTTTCTATCAAAATATTCTTTATCTTAACTTTCTTTTTTTCTTTTCTATTATCTCATCTTTCGAATTTTCCCTCCCTTTTTCTTCAATTGGATCATGCTGGGTTCAGTATCAATAACCGATGTTACTCTTCTCAAGTTTCAAAGCTGAGGATCATGCCATGCCATAGAGTGAAATTTGCAGAAAAACCATGAAGGTTAATTCAGTTTTTAGTAAACTAAACCCAGAAACATAATAATAAAGTTGATAGATTTGAAAAAGAGAAGGACTATACAAAGTTAGAACCAGTCCATGCATTATATAGTTCCTCAGATATAACTGTTCTTCTTTGAACTAAAAAATTAACATGTTAGGTAAGTTTCTGGTGCCTGTAACAACATGGTGTAGATAATTTTTAAGCATGAGATTTATTTGAACAAGTTTGTCATAAGTTTCTCTCTTGAAAAAGAAAAAGAAAACTTTTTTTTTTCATAAATTAAAATTATTTTATATATAAATTAAAAATAAAAATTAAAAATATTATATAAGAAATATAAAAAAATAATTTTAATTTTTCAACTCATTTATCTATATTAAAATAAATTTTTGAAAAATTGGGTCCGAGTATTATTATAGATCAATATTTTGTCAATATATTTTAATATATTATTGATTGAAAGTAGGACTGTTATAATCAACTAAAAAAATCCAAAATAATTGATTTCATAATTTATAAGTTAAATGTGAATAATAAACCAGACAAATTAAATTTAAATTAAAAATAAGTTCATTCAATAAATGAATGTTTATAATAATTTTCTTTTATTATTAGAGTTATACATTTTTATATAATTAATTTCAATTAAGTTTTAATTAATTTCATATTAATTTATTTAATATAAAATATTAAAAAATCACATAAAATAATTATAATTTCAAAACTAAACCGAACTAATAATCTGAATGAAATAGTTGGCAAACTTGAAATGAATAAATATATAATTTTATCAGGTCAAATTTAGTTCAATTTAATTGAATTGACCTCATTTTTAATATTGTTATAAAGATTAAGAGTTACTTTGAATGATTTTTTAATTTCAAATTCCAATCTAAAAAAAATAACAACAAATAAGAATATTTTAAAAAATTAATTATTATAGAGAATGTTATTAGCTGGTGAATTATTATAACTATAGAGTAAAAGAACTCATAAGTATAGAATCATTCAATTATTAATGAATTAAACAACTAAGAAAGACAATTAAACAAATTAAATATGAAAATAGATTTGGAGGAAGAAGGTTCTTTAAAGTTAGAGCCACTTTTTTGTCTTTAAAAAGAAGCATTCTTCCATCTTCCAAAATTCTTTTGTAAAAAAATTGGTGTAAAAAATACAGGATTATGTATAAGTTATCTTGTAGGTGCTACTTTTCAATCAAAATTAAAGTTTTATTTTTATAATTTGTATAGTAAAAAAATATTAAGATAAAATAATAATTTTGATTAGAAAATAACATGAATGTTAAGTTTTGTAAAATAAATTTGAAAAGAAAAAAATAAAATGTATAAGTGATGTGTGAGGCAAAAAGATTGGGATATGGTGGCCTTTATTGGGACAGGGGTGAGTAAGCAGAGTATGAAGCTTCACCACAACCACATAAGATTCATACAATTATTGTTTTATACCAAAAGTTTCAAGATTTTGGAATTAATTCTGGTTAGTACAAAATAATTTTTTTCTTATGAAAGATTTATAAAGTTTGAAAGCATAAATTCGATTTTGTGGGAATAACTTTTGCATGTAGTGACTTTAGCCACCCTATAAACAAATAAAAATAAAAATAAAAAGCATAAATTCACTTCTTTTTCTTTATTTGGTACAACTATTTGAGTCGGATGGAAGGAAACATTCGATTTTGAAAAGGAAAATTTTATTAAATTAGAATCTCTTAAAAAAAAAAAAAAACTACCAATATTACCTAAACCTAATTATCTAGTACTTATTTACTTCATCAACTATTTTAAGGAAATACTGATTTATTAATGCTATCAACAACCACAAAAGTAACATTCAATTAAAGTCTGATTTTGACTTTGAATATTTATTTCAAGCTGTTTTATTAGTAAATTTATTATCTTTGTAAAAAGTGTGCATGAATTTTAAGAAAATTGTGATGCATTTATAATAATTTACTTAACCATATTTTGTTGTATTTTTTTATTGTATCATTTATTTTAATTTAAAATTATTTTTCTTCTAATTTTACAAATTATTATCATTATTATTTAAATTGTTTACAAGTAACATATTTTATTTTAAAATTAGGTATTATGTCATTAAGGAAAGTACTAATAACATACTCTAATAGTTTTTCTAACAGATTTTATTATTAATTAAATTTAAATAAAAATTAAAAAATCATAATAAAAAATATTAAATGAAAAATAAATTTATATTTTTCGATAAATTTTAATCAATAGTAGATAATATATTGAATGAGTAAAGAATGTATTAATACTATTTATTTTTTACTTTATTATCAAATAGATATAAAAAAATTACTTAATACCTATTAATTTCAGGTTCAAAATTGTTCAAAATAAATTTTAGTGTTATAAGATTTTTATTTATTTTTTTCACATAAATACTGAACAATTTTAAATTTGAAAATGATAATGTTTTCTTATCTTCTTTATAATTCCTTTCTAAAAATTTGTCACTATTATTTTTTAAACAATTTTACAGAAATAATTATACTTTTCTGACAAATACATGACTTTAAATAAAAAAAATTGATTTAAAGTTATATTAAAAAATTAATGTTTTATTAGAAGATGAAAACATCAACATTTATAATTTCTTTGTATGATTAAAATTATAATAGAAGTAGTATTAATTAATTATGTAGTCTGCATAATTATAGGTGTTATTGAAACATCAATGAGACATAGTATGAAAAGCTTAAAATAGAGTATTGAAGAGTTACTCCGAGGTGGTGGGGCTACACACCAATCCAGAGAAAACTATTTTCTTTTCTTCTCTAAAAAGTCACACTGGACCTCTTCTTTCAACCCCATTTCCACAAACTTCATCTCTTTGAATGTGACTATTTAAATTCCAATTCCAACTCATTTTTCTTCTTGTGGACCCAATTTATCCACTTGCTATCTCTTTTCCTGTTTATAGTAAAATCTTCTTTTTCTGTCTTTTATGATGTCTGAATAAACCATTTGAAAGAAGCAACAGATACTAACCACCAGTTTGTAACATCATGCAAATATCCATAATCTGGCCTATTATTGTTTCATTATAAGAACAAAACTTATTTATGCTATGTCTACTTACAAGAAAGTTTCACAACTAATCATGCATGTGTATCAAGTCTGGTTTAATTTAAATTTGTATTTTTATAATACATAAAATTTGATTTTTCTAAAGCAAGATTAATATAAGTAATTTTAATGGAAGAAAAAAAATAAACAAACAATAAATTTAAAATCTATAAATTAATTTTTCAATATTCTCCTAAAATTGATAAATTTATCTTCTTCAAAATACTAAAGTGTAAAACATAAAATTATATTTATTCTTAATTGAAACAAGTTTCAAAAACTTCTATCAAGATTAAGAGAAAAAAAAGTTATCTAAACTAGATTGACTATCTTAATATTTTAAATCATAAATAATAAAATTATTAACTTTTATAATAAATAGCGAAAAAAATTATAATTAAACTAAGTTCCAACTAATTTATCAAATAAAAATTCTTATAATAACATCATATAAAAATTAAGTTGGAAAATACACAAGCTTTCTTGTTTTTACCTACTTTCACTTTAATGATTCAAATCTTATTTAAGAATTATAAAATGGAAAAAAAATAAAAATTAAAAGGGTAATGATTGTACAAGTTTTCTATGGTACATATGTGTGCCTATCAGGTTGGCTGGGTCGAACTGTACAATTGAACAGTGAAGCGCATTATCCCCTGTAATTCATCTATGCACCATCGATTGGCCATTACTGCTAATAACGGTTTTCATCCTCTCTCTCTGTTTTCTATGTAACTTCTTATGTTGTCTTTTCTTTACTAAGAAATTGTTAAAATATACTATCCTAAACAAAAGTAAGGATAATCCTTATAAGTCACGGTTTTGTTTTGCCCAGTCCAACAAAAGAGGAACCTTACCTTACCTCAAAGTACAGTGCCATTGATCAGACTGCTAATGTATCAGTGTTAGTTCAACCAGATAAAGGACAAACATAATAACCAATGAGATGAAACATCAACAATCCAATATATCATATACCTATATAATTTTTATTTTATTAAAAATACTTAAAGTAAAAGGTTAAAAGTAAAACAATAAAAAATACCGGTTCAAAAGTAGTTTTTTTAATTTGGTTTTAGGCTCCCATTATTTACTGAGTTTTGGAGTTCACACCATATTCATATTTGTTCCACATGGACATATTAGAATATGACTTGAACAGTTGGTGCAGTGTGGGCACCACCACGTTTTCTTTGCCAAACAGCTAGCAGAAAATGGAAAGTATCTGTGCTTTGTGTAAAACAAACAATATCTGAAGGGATCTATGCAGAAATACTAATCACTCATAAGACTGAATTCTGATACAATAACTAACAAGTTGCTGAGAAAACCTTTTTACCAGACAACATCCCAACCAGTGAGCTGGCAGGTGCCACCGTGATATTTGGGCTGCATTAACAGTTACAGCCACGGCAAAATATATATATATATATATATATATATATTTTGGAGTTGTATCCTCGTTTTTCATGAGGAAGGAAGCTTACTTTGTCATTAACAAAACCAAAATCTCCAAAAAGACCCTGCATCGGATGAAAGTGAAAGTCAGAGTCAATGTTTGTCCTGTATAATTTCTTAAAAACCTTAAGTATAAGAAATAAGAGAAATAAACACAAATAGTCCCACCTATTACAATCGTATTATATTTTCATCTTTGGAATCATCTTCAGAAACAGAATCCAATTCTCTACCCCACCCTCATCCCATCTTCTATTCACTCATTATCATAATCTAAGGCCACTAGAAATGGTATAGTGTTTGGTCTCTAATTTCAAACCAAGCAAAATATTGTAAAGAATACACATGATTAATTTATTTGGGAACTGATTGAAAATTAAGATTGTAGCAATGGAATAAACAAAAGAGGAACTCTTCACTGTTAACGACAAAGCATGTTGCTTAATTGCAATGTATCCACCAATTGCTTGCATTCAACTGAACTAATGGTTACATTATAAATTTCTTATTTGCTTTTTCTCTCTGACCAATGACTCTTAAAAATAAAAAATTAAAAGAAACAATTCACATCCCACTTAAAATGAGATATGATTAACTCTGGCCTAGATTCCTCATTCAGGGCCCCAGCAAATGTCTGCAACAGAAATCAGACATTTTTTACAGCAAACAATTAACAACAGAACAATAATAAAAAGCTGTCTTGCCTGTATCATGTACCACTCTTCAAATTCATCAAACAACTCCAGCCGTTCAATCCTAAACAGTAAAGTTCAACAATTAGTAACTTTTGACGAAATTTATAAAAGAAAGAAACAGGCTACCAACCATAAAGTAGATAGAAAGAGGAGATGGTATGGAGGATCAGGGAAGAACTGCCTTACATATGAAGATATGAACTGTAGTATCTAATAGAAATCAAGCAGTTCCATCATATGACAATCATAAGATATAAATAGAATATAGTACTTCTACAGATTAAAATGCTGATAGGAATACAAAACCAGGCAAAATTCTTCCTTAAAAGAGAAGTCAAGAAATCAAAGCTCAAAGAAAAAACAAATATTACTGATGCTTATTTAGGCAGAGCTGATGGGGGACCACCACCCTAAGAAACTTGGTCTTCCATTCTTATGTTTGTACACCATGACTTCAACATAAATATCA
This sequence comes from Macrotyloma uniflorum, assembly GCA_016859785.1. Classification (NCBI taxonomy): domain Eukaryota; kingdom Viridiplantae; phylum Streptophyta; class Magnoliopsida; order Fabales; family Fabaceae; genus Macrotyloma; species Macrotyloma uniflorum. Next base: position 3,031,425 of record BDMB01000008.1, on the reverse strand, counting down.
CCCAATCAAAAGAATATTTTGTTCTTTACAGTATATTATTGGACTGTTGGTCCGGCCAGACACAACAAAAGGATCATGATGACTAATCACAAGGATACCATAAATTTGTTTTATGAAATTAATTCTTCTTTAATCTTTGCAGGACTCAAGGCTACTGCTAAGATAATAAGTTTACTGTTATTAATCAGTAAATATCCTTTAGCATTAAAACATCAGAAAACACTAAAAAATTGTAAATTTAATATACAAACTTCCATCTAATTCATCAAGCGAAAAAGAAAGTAGAGAGGCAGAGTTTTTTCTTTTTTCATATTGTCAAAGTGTTGAACAATGAAAATGAATGACTAGTGCAAATAGAAAAAATACCTGCGTCTTTCTTGAGCATCAATCAAATCATTATAAACTCTGAGCCTGTCCCAGGCAACAGACTTCTGATACCCAGAAAAAATAGAAAGAAGTACTAAGAATATTAATGTTAATATTTGTGTAGAATAAATACACATTAAGACTACATGATGAACCATTTATGATAATATTGATAATAATTATGATGGCAACAGTTGCAGATTCTGAACCATTTCTAGTTTAGCCTACTAAGTTCCAAGAGTATTCATGCCTAGATGACTCCTTTAGGATCTCTAGATTAGATGGTATTCCAAAATTGTAAATTGAATCACATATCAGATGCACCTTAAAACAAAGATCTTTTCTAGCAAAAACTACATTATATATCTGCCATCCTTGGTCTAGAAATAATTTTTCCTTTGCAATTAACGTTGCCGTAGCATAAATACCCAACAGAGCAAAACCTCGACTCTGATGCAAAGTAGGAAAGTCAAATCATATTACAGTAGCATATACCTTAAGGATGATATTATCTATGGAAGTATTAATCAATGCATGAATGTATTTAGACCCCACTTTTATGCACCTGAGATAGATATATTTAATTCAAATATTAATTCAATTCAAACCTTCACTCAATCTACATGTCTCCAAAACATAGCAAACCTAAGTTTTAAAGGTAGAAGCAGATTAGCTCTTAAGTAGAACTTGTGAAGTACTTATAAGAACTCACAAGAGAACCCATGCACATGCAACTGAAAATATGTTGTGTCAAAGCCTGCAACGAGTGAAAATATCTACTTCTTTATAGCAGCATCTTCATCTGATTTATTCTCCACATCGAGAAACTGATAGAGAAATTTCCGAATAGCAGCCCAGCGAGCAAAGTAACCTATACAATCACAAACAATACAAAAGCACCAACAAACTAGTAAGTTGAAGGGCAGGAACTTAATCAAGTCAATAAGATATGTAAGTCCTACCTCGATTAGTCTCCTAACAGTCATTTATTCATTTAAACTCTGACAAAAGCTGAATACAAGATGAAATTGTGACCAAAAATGGGGAAAAAAATCAAGTTATCTGAACTAGTGTCACATGGATTGTCATACGTACATGGTACACGACCTTTCCCAGTACACAGAACAGGAGGGAAGACTTAACAGACTGCTATTTGGGATCAACATTCATTTAGAATTGGATCAGTATGCATGAGCTGCAATCCAAGAAAAGTAATTTATCCAGTAAATGTTTCCTCAAAACCATGTCTTTAACTTCTGAGCATGCATCGTGGCACGCCATGAGTAATCACATTCTCTCCACATACACTACAAAGTTACATTTCATCAGAAACCAAAAGCATTTTATGCCACTAAAGTACCATTCGGTACTACCGAGACAAGATTCAGATAGATTAGTGCTTATGCTTAATTAACCATCTAGGTTACCCTTCAATATTAATTTCGCCAAGTCTGAATGCAACCTTCTGTCACAACACCCTTGACAAGCCAATACGCAAACATATAACATTACTACACAACGATCTATTAACAAGAGATTTTTTAGCTTAAATGTTTTCAAATATATAAGATTATTTTAAATTTATAAAAAATAATATACATTCGCAATATGCAGTTATTCTTAAATCGAGATGAATAAGCAGTATTATTACCCACTTACAGAACTCATTTGGGATTGAATTTATTTTCGACGTTAACTCCTAGAACATTTTCAAACAACTTTATAGCTCGATTTTTTGTCATAGTTGCATAAAAGTTAGGCTTTAATAAATACGTTAAAGTTTGGTTTAAAATTTTCTAAATATATATATCAGGATTCACATAATACTACTATCACCTATGGTACTAGATGTCATTTTAATCCATTAGAGTTAATTGACTTTGTTTTGACATCGCTTATGAAAAATTAAGTATCCTTAATAAAAAGTTTCATCTTATTATTTATGACATTTAAAAATCACAAGAGAAAGAAATAGGATGTTATGGAATTGAGAATCTAATGACATTTTTTTATAAACAAAAAAATAGCTTTATATTTTTTTCATTAATAAAATAAAATAAGGCAATTCAATCCAACTTATTCTTAAACAACACTTTTAAGAAAATAAATAAAATAATATTTTTATAAAATTATGTGTAAATTAATTTATAAAAATTTAGTATTTTAACTTATAAGAAATAATTTTAAGTTAAAAAAATAACTTATTATTAAAAAAAATATTTGCAGAAAATTTTATCTTATCCCAGATACCTCAACAGATTCAGTTATTTTAAATTTTCATTTCATTTACTTTAATTTCATAATAATTAGTTAAATTTGGAACGAGCGTGAGATGTTATATAAAGAACCTGTAGAGGCAAAGAAGAGAAGAGAGAAGTTCCCTCGTTCTACCATTAATGTGAAATTCAAATCCGCGCCAAAGTAAATCGAATTGATTTTGTTAGAAGATGGAGAAGGAGGAATCGGAAGTAATCGAACACTTCGTGAAACAAACCATTACTTCCTCCAACGCTGATGCACTCGCTTCCGTCCTTGTTGAAGCCACTTCTCATCGCAACCTCTTCACTTTCTCAGAAATTCTCTCCCTCCCCAATCTTCAACAGGTTCTTCTCTTCGCTATTTTCACCGCACATTTTAAGACTTTACCTCATTTCTTTCTCCTGTGCTCTTCGTCATCACCATTGTAATCCTCCCTTATTATTATTTGCGTCTAAAAGTGATAGTAGTTGATTTGCGAAGGGAAGTGGAAAGGCAAAACTGACTTCATAAGCCTATAGTTTTTTTGTTTATTGATTTATGGCGTTCGCGTTCACTGTGATTATGTTATATTTTGGATGCAGTAAAATTGATCACGTTCTATGGCACCACCATTTGTATAATAACAAGAAAAATTTAAGGTTTCTTAAGAAAATCAAGAAATACAATAAATTTGTTTTAATTTAATAGAATATTTATAATATTTTTTATTTTATTTTATTTATTCTACTTATATATAAACTAACTAAAAAATCAGATTAATTATAAAAATATAAATGATAAAAGAATAATAAATTTGATCTTGAAAATGCCATTTAACTGAAATAAAATTTTCTCAAAAGTATGATTGTTAAAAAAATAAATAATAATAACAATTATTAGCATTATTATAAATATATTTAATTTAAGCTATTTTTAGTGATTTTTTCATATGATATGAAAAGTTGTGTGACATTTAATTGATCGTGTATTATGATGCATATTTTAAATTATTATTATTACTAGAGGGAAACAGCACGACAATTTATGTATCAGATTTTTTATTATACTATCTTAATTAAATGAGTATCACTTTGTATGTGAGTATAGATTATTATTTATTTTCTTTTGCACTGACTTTTTTTATCCAATCACCCAGAAAATTATGAGGAGCAAACTCGATGAATGTAGGTAACGCAATCTCTTTCAATAGTAATTAGGAGAAATATCTCCTTATGCATTGAAACATTCCAATTTGATTTAACCATTTTATCTATCATTCTTCTCCTAAACTTTATGATTAAAAAATAATATTATTTATATTTACTTCATCTTCCATATCCGAAATCGTTTCAAATTCTACAATGCCATCCAAGTTCTATAATATGTGGCAAAAAAGGATAGTTGTGAGGACTAGGGAATGTTGTAGAGCTTGAACGGAGTGAAAATGGGAAGACAATATGAATATAAAATAGTGTTTGCTTTTGCTTTTTTATCTGAATCTTAAAGTTTAGGTGAATGGGTGATAGATAGTGATTCATAAAATGCTTGAACCAACCAATTGGAATGTTGTAGTTGAAAAGAATTCAAATCTTTTTTCTTCCTCAATTGTTTCACTGTAGAAGGAGAAAAAAATATTTCATGTTATTTCTACCACTACACTATTGAGAGAAATTGTGTTACCTATAAGCTTTTACTTATCTGATAAAGAAGGATAATTAAGTAAGTAAAAATTTATACTCACAGATTTCTCAAAGATAGTCTTGTAAAAATGACAATATGAATATAAAAATTAACTAACTTTTATTAACTATTACAATTACGATATGTAATTTTTTACACTTTTTTTTCCTTATTTTCCTTTATAATATTATGTTTATTGTTTTAAGTATTTGGAGAGAAAAAAAAAAAAAAGAGAATACATGAACAATTATTTTATTAGAGTGTTATGGATAAAATAAAATAGAGAGAAAATAATTATTTTAAATGAAAATTAATAATATTGAAATATAGGAAAATTTTAAAAAAGATATCTGAATATAGTTTTAAATTTTTTCAAAAAGAATTTTTGAAAATAAACTCTTAAACAATTTTTACATCGATCAAATTATTTATGTATGAAATTTAATAACTTTTAAACAAGAAAAAATAATATTTATTAATTTTTTCTTAAAAAATTTCTTAAAAATTTTTGTAAATAAATAAAATAATTACATAATGATTATTATTTTTGACTTATACAAATATATATTATATTTTTTACAAACATTCTTAACTTTTTTTTGAATTAAGATATATAGGTATTATTTGATTATTAAGTCGTTCCAAACTTTTACTAAATACACAAATCACTTTTGGTTTATAAATAAAAAATTGAATAAAGTTACAATCAAAATACTCTTAAAAAGAAATATAAAATTATAATAGTTGAATGAAGAAAGTTTTACTTAAAAAAATATTATACTAAATATCTCTTAGATATATTTTGTGTTTTAAATGATGTGAACTTATGAATGTATAGAACTTAAGATCGTAATAAATAAGAAAAAATAAAAAGAATATGTACTCACATTTATGAATTTTGTCAACTCTATACATAACAATTTACGTTCTATATATATAGACATCTTGAAATAGTAATCATTTAATACTTTTTATCAATCATTTCAATACTTTTTACTATGTCAGGGCAGTTGATATCTCTAAAAAAACTTATCTTTTTTCTTTTTATTTTTGGACATTCTTTATAACTTCTAAATTTTATATTGTTTGTAGTTGATAAAATATAATAAAAAAATTGACATATAAAAGTTTGAATCCTTTTTAAAACATATGCAGAATAAGAGTGTATTTTATAATTATGTCTGATTAACAAAAGATAATTTTTATGTCAAAAGCATCAGTCTTGTTCACACAAAATATTTCTTCAGATTTATCAAACTTATAACATCTTAATATTTTTATTTAATTTTAATTAATACAAAAATATTTGTAAATCAAAATTTGATATTATATTTTGTTTTAAATGCTATTTTGATTTTTAGACGATATTAATTTAACAAATATTATTTGAAGAGGGAGAGATAACATACTAAAAGTAGTTACTTTTCTTATAAATACTAGTGGAGAAAATAAAGTGAGGAGAGAAATATTTATTTTTAAATAAAAATTAACTATTCTTTATTATTTTACAAAATATGGACACAAAATCGTGTGCATATTTCCACTAGTAAATGCATAATTTAGTTTAGGGAATTTCTGTTCTTCATTTTTTAGGTAATATGAAAATTTGTGAGTAGCATGAGAACGCTGTTTTTGCTAATTTTTTTGTGAATTAGTTCCTAAATGTCCTGCCGTAATTTTTTCCACTTGTGATTCCTCACAGCTTGAAACAACTAAGAATTCTGTCTATCTTGATATGCTTCGGTTGTTTGCACATGGAACATGGAGTGATTACAGGAGTAAGCCTATGGATTCACTTTTATGTTATTTTTGTCCCTCCCTACATTTATGATGGGTATTTTCCTTCCTCTATTGTTTGTTTTCTTTTCCAGCAGTAGTATGTTATTGATGTTTAGATAAAATATTGCAGCAACCATCTTTTAGATGATATGTTCATGGTGAATAATGAATTTTGGATTATAATCCTTGATGCGAAGACTGGATGTTAGCGTCTTGAGATGGAAAGTTCTAACATGTAAGATGGTTATATGAAATAGTGATTGAAAAATAATAAGGAAAAGCAATAGCCAAGCTATTTAATTTGTTTTGCCTTTTAAGCTATCATTTGTTTGTCTATAGTGACTATTATTTTTAGATTTTTTTTATTGTTTTATAATTTCTCTTTTTGTGTTTTTTCTATATAATTTATTTGAATTTGTGTTATTTTCGGTGAGTTTATGTTTATTACCCTTGATATTAATTTGTAATGTTTTTTCCCGTAAAAAATCTGCAGGATATTTTAGTTGTTAGTATATATATTACAGTTTTTTAACGTCATTGACATGTTTATGGACTTGACTGCAGCACCATCAAATGTGGTGTGGTGGGTTTTTTATTTTTTTTCTTGTGGCGTTGAACTGCTATTAGATATTGACCTCACTAGTTTTTTAATGCTTCTCGTAGTTATTATTAACATTACGGATTTATATGTACATGTGAGTATAAATAATATAAGGTATGCATACGGTATATTTTTCATTTTGTGATTTCTCATTCATAGCCCACTAATTCGGTATCATGCTTGGTGTATCCTGTAATATAAGAAGCCTTTATACACCTCATATTACTTTTGCAGTTTGCAAACAATATCATTAGGAAAACTCTTACATTTATCCTCATATATTGATTTTGTTATTTTGTTTTAACATCTCTGTTTCCTTATTAATTTATATGTAAGTAAAAATATAATAATAGTGTTTATTAAAAAGTTTAAGTTGCTCGTAGATAATGCCGATAGTCTTCCACAATTGATACCTGATCAGATCGTCAAGCTTAAGCAGCTCACTGTTCTTACACTGGCTGGGACATACAAGGTATTTATCTATTTGACCCGATATTATTGGCTATCTTGTGTTACTATTTTGCTTTACACTGTTACTGGAGGTAATCACTTAACCATTATAATGTGAGAATGACTGGCACTGTTGCTTTATTGGTGTAAGTAATGTTATCAATGGAAGTTGATCATACACACACACACATATATATATATTAGTTTTGGTGAAAAATGAATTATTTCTGTTAGGCATTCTCCAACCCCCACCCCTTCGCAGTAGTGTGCTAGATCCTGAATTTAGGTGCTTATGCCCTGATGGTTACCATGTCTGTTTTATTTCCATATCATTGTGGGTCTTGATAATTTCTTTATTCTATTTGTTACTTGCTGGCAGACCTTTTTTATAAGCTAGATTATTGACCAATGTGCATACAATGCAATTACTTGCTTGTAGTTCTTGTACGAATATAATGTAAAAAATAACTCAAGGGTAAAATTCAGTGGCGGTGTACTGATTTTACATCTTCTACATTTTGCAATACTCGCCTTTTATAATGGTGCTCCCCATTTGCCCTTAGATCTTTTATGGGATTAGGTTTTGTGATAGATAAAACAAGGGAAAACTACAGAAGACTAAAGTTTAAAAAAAATAAAATAAGAAACATGCTAAAATTCATATTCATTCTTGATGTCCATATACAGATGCATTAGGCTTCTTATAGCAAAGAAGACCTAACGGTCCTATAATCTGTGCCCTACTCCTGTACAAAGCATATTACTAGTCAATATATCCCTTCGGCCAAGAGGGCTTTTGTGTCTTTCTGTTGGGCCTGTCTATGTCCTTTGTGGGCTTGCCTATCATTTTGTTTATGATTTGTCCGTGGTGTTTTGCTCAGGATTATTTGAAAAATTAGTTCTCTTCTATGGAGGATATCTTTTTCTTTAGTTACACTTTAGAGAATATCTTATCCTCCCTTTAGCCCTCTTTAAACTTATAAAAAATGGAAGAGGAATCGAGCTCTTTCTTGGAATCTATTCCTTGATTTTGTATAGGATTATTTGATCGTAATCGTCATTTTGTTTAGGAATAACTCTGTCAACTTTTGCCTTTTCAGACTGAGCTCTTTATCTTGACATTTGTAATCAATTTTTTACGTGTATTTATTGTTCTTTAGGTACTACCCTATGACCAACTGATGCAGGAGTTAGATATGACAAATGTTCGTGAACTTGAAGATTTTCTAATTAATGAATGCATGCGCTCGGTAGGCATCATTCTCTTCAAGATAATATATTTCTGCTCAAACTCAAATGTGGTAATATTATGGAATGTGCATTTACGCAATCATTATTTTTTATTATTTATTCATTGCTATTATAATACAACAATTCATTAGAAGAGGGAGAGGAGTATGAGGGTATAATAACATCAAATCTTCTAACGGAAACAGGAGAGAGTATAATATAAATACATCTATTATGCTGCTATTTAATTCTTGTGCAGGAAAAAATCAGCATAAACCATAGTAAGTTTCATAAATCACATACAATCTGCTAAAGGAACTATTGGAAAAGTTTGGCATTATTCTTTACGAGATCATTTTTGGTACATCTTTACAAGATCTTTGCATATAAAGTGAATAATTTGTGTACAAATTGGTATTATAATCCAAGCAACAGCTATTGAGGAATCTGAGAACATTGTTGCAATTGTTATGTGATTGATCTATTTTATACAGTTAATGCCTAGAGATATTGCGTGAAATGGTCTTCCTTCCCCTTTATTTTTTTTTATAATTTTCATTTATTCCTCAGCTAATTCATTAATTTTCTTTTGCTATAATGATAAAATGCATTATATATGAAATAAGTATATCATTACTTTATGCTACTATTCTTTTCTTCTATATTTTTTTTATATTTTATCTGCTGGCTTGTGCTATTTTCTTTTATAACATTTTCTTAGTAGTCATTCTGCCGAAGATGTAAGATAGTCAAATTAATAAGTTTTATTGATTTCATCAGGGACTAGTAAAAGGAAAGCTGGATCAACTGCGACAATGTTTAGTGGTCCTAGCCTCCACATCATCTATCATTTTCTAAAAATTGCACTTTTGATCCCTTTTTGCTTTAATTTAACAAGTTCCCTATTACGAATTTAGTTGATCTTTGAGGGTCATTTCAGGTCAATTTTGCAGCAAGTAGGGACTTGAGGCCCGCTCAACTAGGGAGTATTATACAGACACTCTCTAACTGGTAATGCATTTTTTCCAAGTAGGAGATTGAATTTAGTCATATGTTTGATTTTTCGTAAATTGGCTACCTGTATATGGAAAAAAAAAGTATTGAATTGCCTCATCTGAAGGTAAACATGGATAGTGAGACTGGACAGTGGTAATATCAGTGCAGAGCTGTAATTTCAGTGCCTGATTATTTCGAAACATTGAATTTTGGGAGTATGGCCTCTTTTGAAAATAGGCTGTATTCTAGTTTGCTTAGCATTCAAGCTCGATTGAAGTTAGTTTGAACTTCCAATTATCAACATGTCTCAAATTTTGTATTTTATAGAAAGCTTTTGATTCCTAGGTTTTTGCTTTCTATTTCTGTTTGTCTTGTTTGTGGTTCAGAACTTTTCAAAATGGTAACTATCTACATTCTGCTATTGTTTAGAAAGTTATGGACTTTCTCTCCGAAATACTATTGAAATATAATTTGACTGGGAAACATAGGTTGTCTACATCAGAAAATCTTCTTGCTTCAATTCAAGAGAAGATAATATGGGTTGATGCTAGCGATGAAATTGAGAAGAAGCACAAGAAGGATGTGGAAAAGAACGTACAAAAAGTAAAGAATGATATTGTTTTCGAGGTCAGTTGAGTTTATTTTCATCCTTTCTTTTCTAAGCATCCTTCCCCTCCCTAACACGGATGAGAAAATATCCAATAAAAAATTATTGCATGTAATTTTGATCTTGTATATAACTTGTGATTTGGTCTCTATCCTGTGGGAAGTAGGATTATTTTGTGTAAAGGTTTGTTCTGATTATGTGGAAGCTGTTAATTTTCTTTTTGTGCATTGTGTGTTTTGGTATCGGTGGTGGATTATCTGGTGGATGTAGAATTCTTATGGCAGAACTATTTACCAACTTAAAATAAAAATCATGCAAATTTTCAACTTAAAATGATTGAAATACGAGGACTTTGATTAACTTCAAGTGGAAAGTTCCGTGGTCTTTCTTCCATCCTTTCTCCTGTCTTTTCTAAGCTCAAGAATTTTTTGTTTGGAGTTGTAGCTGAGGTAATTAATGTGGTCACTTTACTTTGTACGAGTGGAAGCCAGATCCATATTATCTTTCCTTTTAGCCCTCAGCTACTGATGCCTAGTACATTTGTTTTATCTTAAGCATGACAATAACAGAACCATACTAAGATACCGTGTGTTTACCATCATGGCCCAAAGTTATCATATCAACAATCTAGAGAAATTGCCATGACCAACTTCTGGATAGCGTCCTTGCTTTAATCTAAAATTCAATTAGCAAACCTAGGGTCAAACCATTGAAAGTGTAATCCCCACATATCCTTCTATTATTTACGTCCCATTTTTATTCTGGTGATTGCCTAGAAGTCACATGTGAAATCATGATACATCCTTTTTTCATTGTTGCTGGTTATCAGTACCTATTTGGGGCATTCATTGGTGGAATTCTGACAGAACTGGATCAGAATTAGTAAGAAAAAATGGAAAATTTATTCAAATCAATCCTCACATTGTAGCTCAATAGCAGATGGATTCATAAACGGAAATAAATGGTTATGACAAATTGCTGAAAAAAGAAAATATAATCAAGGTATTCGTGAGACCTGGACTCTCCCAATGATGTTTGATTTATGAAGTGAAACATGAGTTATAATGAGGGAGGGAAACAAAATCATGGCAGAAATACATAGCACTCTAAGATGATAACTGTCTGCATAAATATCATATCCAACCAGCCCTGTTATCTCTATATTGACTTTAAATTTTGAGCACAATTGTGTTGGGAAGGGTTTCTCGTTATGCTTGTAATGAATGGAAAAAACATTCAGTTAAATTTGTAGCTATATATTGCTGTGGGGCCTTCAACATCAAGATTATCATATACAAGGATTTGGAGTTTTAATGGATAATAATATAAAACCTTGTCTGCTAGACACTCTGATAATTGGCTGTGATAATTTATTTTGGGGATATATTGTCAACGTTTCTTACGTGATGGTAGAAGTTACACTCTGTAAACAGGCCGACAATGATTTTTGGAACAAAGATGATGGTGAAGTTCGCAACGTACTGAAAAGGTATCCTTAGGCAACTTTGCATATACCAGAGTCTGAGTATTTAATTAATGGATAAAACATGTTTTAAGTTAAAATTGGTCTTCTTAGTTTCTGAATTTTAAAAACAACGATTTTGGTCCTCGTATGTTTTATAATCGGTGGATTTCCCATCGTCCATCTTTTAAGGAACATAAGATATTAGACGAAGTACAATTATAATACAAAAAGGACCAAAATAATATTTTTAAAGTATAGAAACTTGGATAAATTTTGATAAAAATTGGGGGACTTAAACAACTTGTTACTTTGACGAATTGTTTTAATAATAAGTCTTTGATCAAACTAGTCATGACATCAACTGGCTGCAATACTAAAAACATCTTTGGTTTTCATTGTATGAATGAAACTGGGTATGTATAAATATTTAACCTCTTAAATCTCCCCACACAATATTTATTAGAAGCTACAGACCCTTCTTTCCCTGCCCTTTTCTTTTGACCTGCATGGCATGGTAAGGAAAGTTGGATATGAATGTTTTCTGTAGCATATATTTCAAGCTAGAATCTAATAGAGCTGCGCATATTTTATTGGATGATAATTTTTCTCTCTTATTCTATTACTATAAAGCTTGGAAAATTTGCAGGAAGCGGCATATAACATTTTGAACATTGGAATAGATGAAGACGCTCATTGGATGGGTGTTTTAGTAGCTTGCCTGACTTTTATTCTTGGCATTCCTCAACTGACATTACAACTTTTAGAGACAATTATATTTCTCATCGATATTGAACTTGTCTGTCACACCACAATGAGAGGTAAGATAAGAACAAAGATGGGAACCTCTTATTTCTAAAGGGTTATATTTTGGTAATTGATGCTAGAGTTTAACTATAAAACATTACCACGGACAATAAAATTCTACAAAAATAGGCAATTTTAGTAAAAAATAAAATCCAAATTTAACACAATGGTGAAGGATAACGTGGAAATACTCCATCCTACCCGAATATCTTTATTATTAAAGCATCAATAATTGATATTATGTGCATTTGCAATTCCATAACAAATCAGGAATATTCACAATTGTTTGAACTACTTTTTTATTTTAATGCATCATTTAATTAGTTTTGTTTAAAATTTTAACCCAATCCAATGATTTGGGATAACATCGATTTTCGATTTTAGTCGTAATTTTTTCTAAGAAAGTAGACTTGCGGATATGGAGTGGCTTTGGTTTCCTGATTTCCCCCTTCTTTATATATATTACTTGTTAGTTATTTACATGCAAGGTTTAGTGACATGGTTGTTCTCTCCCACTTCATTTCTTATCTTAATTCATGCCTATCAAATATATTGAATTGAACTCTGACCTAGCTTCTCCATTTTTCTTAATTGGGGGTTATGATGAAATTGAACATCATATTCAAGCACCACTTAAATAGATAGTTATTGTTATTTTTTTAATATTTTTCATGCTTTAAATAATAGTAGTATTTTGGTCAACATGTGTGTTTCTTCTTTCTCACGTTTTCACTCCACCGTCCCCCTATTCCTTCCTATTTTCTCACAAATTTCTCAATTATTGTCACGTCAATCAGAATGAATATTAAAAAAAATATATTACAGGATTTAAAACTAAAATCATACTGTTTTAAAGATAAAATTAAATCTAATTAATTAGTTTCACAAAAGTAAAATTATATTTAAGTCTATTAAGTGATATATTTATTACTAACTTGTTTATGGTTGATGATTTGAGTATATATAAAGTTAATATAAGGTAGAGATGCTTGTCGATCGAGAACACTTGCAATTTCCTTTTTAATTAATATCTAAAACTTTTAACAATTTCTATATTCGTGTCTCCATCCTCTAATCAACATTTTCTCCCATTATCATTGCAGATACAGAAACACATGAAGAGAATATTAACTTTCTTTATACAATTTTATTTTGTGAGAAAAAAAATTGATTTTTTAATCCTATTTCAATTTTATGTTCTTAAATTTCTGAAATTCTTCTACTGTTTAAATTTCAACTTTTTCTAAACATTATTATAAAAAAACTTCTATAAACATAAAATATATATAAAAAAACCATAAAAAGTTTAAAACTCACTTTACATGTAATATTTTGTATTTATATATACGAAGAAATATACCATTATAAAATATATATATTTACATTTCAAGAATAATAATTAGAAATTTATTTTTTTATTCACTTTAAAAATTTTTTAATCTAACAATTAAGATGGGTTCTTATTTTAAATTATTAAATTATAATAAAATAAATAATAAATATAAAAAATAAATATATTTTATTTATTTTTAGAATAAATGAAGGATTGAAACCTGTGAGGTTAAAAAGTTTCATTTTGAGGAACAAAAGGTCTTAATCAATTAATTATTTTCATCCTACCAACCTACTAACTTTATTAATAACTTTTAACAACTTCATTTTCAAAGAATCAGACTCCATTCATTTTTAACATCAGTTTAGTCTTACTTCAAATCATTCCAAGTTAACCTAAACTTATATATTATTTTTAAAATATAACTTCAAAATAATAATGTATTTATAATATAACTTTTAGATTTAATATTTTGTCTAATATGATATTATATATCTTATTCTAAATATTGTTAAGTCTTGATCAAATTGAATTCAAGTTCAGAAATAACTTATCAAAATTTTGTGCTTAAAATACATTGAGAGTTCTTATTTGTTAATTCGTTTTGGGTCTATGTTACGGTTAAAAAAAGATAGAAAAATATTAGATTAAATAGTTAAAGAATATTATAGCAAAGAGGTAAATTTCATGGGTGTTTTATACTCTTAATAACTTTATATATATAAAAAAAATCATCAATCTAACTGTTAATTTATAATTTCATATAATCATGATTATCTATATCAAATTTTATTGTAATTAAACAATAATATATCAAAATTCTATTATAATTAAACAACAATAAGACATTCATCAAACAATTCACATTCTAATATATTTTAAATATACACATTACATTGATTTTAGTTTATGTAAATAAAATATTAAATAATCTAGAGTAATATAAATATGAAAGGACTTTTAATATAACGTTCAATTTCGAAACACATAATTAAATTGAAATAAATAATATAAAATTTAATAAAATTATATCAGTATAATTTTATCTCTCTTTAAAATATTTAGATTAATTAGAATATATTGACTGAGCTATATTATTATCATTTGATTATTAACAAACTAATTTCTTTTATAATAATTATTTTAAAATTTTCGTTTAAGATAATTTTTAATTGGTTTGATAATATAAAAATATTTAAATTGATAGTGTATCAAATAATAGTCAAAAAGTGTATATCTTCGATAAGATATATTATACACATTGTCGGTCAAATGATTAACAATTACGAATTGTCGATAAGATATAGTATTTCATAAATATTTTAACAATTAACAATTTTATTCATTTTTTTTATATAGTTTGGTGATGATCAAATTGAATTTTTTTAGTTTGATTATTATAGTTTCAGTTATTGTAAATTTGTACACTATTAATCAATTACGAATTATCTTTATTAAACCATTTGTTTTATTCAACATGAAAATTATAAGATTAACCCATTTAAATTATTATTTCTAACGCAACTTATTTAATCACAAAATTATATAGACCGCAACACCCATATTAAGTGAAGACTATTGATTAGCATAGTATATTTAAAACATTCTACAGGTTAAGTCAAATTTATGAATGAAAAGAATATGAATAGCAAACAAAACTTTATTAAAGATTTTTAATTCAATTTTTTTATTAATCATCAATAAAAAAGTCGATACTTTGCGATAAAGACGTGATACTTGTAGAAGTTAATACTTTGATCATAGCTATTGTTTTTTCAAGTTATTCATTAAATTGTAGAAGTTTTACTTTGTCGGTCATCTATGACAAAAACGTGCTCTGCAGCAATGTCGTTGCTTCATGGTTCAGGTAATAGAGACTCTGAGTCTTAGTTTGAATTCGGTGTAGAAAAATAGTACTCTGAGTCACGTAAATGAATTCAATTCATCTACTTTTCTTTCAAATTCAAAGATACTTTCATATTATTAAAAAATTATTAAGATGGAAAAAGAAGAACACTTTAACGAAATGCAGTGAACATGTCCCATTAATTTGAAAGTCGTTCTTTTGTCTACTAACACATGAATTCGCACAAACATGAAACATAAAATAATTTAATGGTCGGAAACTACAACACCATATATAGTACTATATATACACGATCCATGCATGAAAACTCCTCACAAAGTTGGTAACAACAACAAAACTATCTCCAAATCTAAGATGGATACTAATTATGCCACAACTACTGTTACTACTACCTCTACCACTTCAGAATTTGATGTGACATTTTCGGACCCTATTGAACATTACATGCTTCATGATGAAGCAAATGCTTTGAACAACAATTTTATGTTCTCAAATGAGAGTTGGTTCTCTGGGAAAGGTGTGGAGGGTGGTAAAGCACAAGAGGAAGTTCCAAGAGGGACGAAGTACAAAGGAGTGAGGCGTAGGGCACATGGAAAGTTTGCTGCTGAGATAAAAGATCCCAACAAAAGTAATAGGATTTGGCTTGGGACTTATGACAGTGAAGAAGAAGCAGCTTTGGCTTATGACAATGCAGCTTTCAAGATTAGAGGGTCCAAAGCCAAGCTCAACTTTCCTCACCTCATTCCACCATTGCATCCGTCAAGCAGCCACATGGATGACCCTCCTTCTTCATCATCCACATCTGAGGATTGTTGAGAAGAGTCAAAGAAAAGAAAGGGACTAGTTGGTTTGCTGAATAAATTAGCACATGAAAGAAGCAGAGTTTGATGGTGTATTTGATTTTGATCTACGAAAAAATAAATGTTATTTTGTTATTGTTTGGTAGATTGATAGTAATATGATAAATTGTGGCATGCAAAATTAGCAATGTTATGTGAATCAAAAGGTTTTGGACTAAAAGATAAGAAATTTTGGTGGTGGAATGAAATTTTCAAGACAAAATAAGAAACAACGGAAAATAATTTAAAATCTTTAGGTTATAATAATGTGGAGAACTAGACATGATATTACAAGGTTAGGAATGAGATGATAAAATTGTGAGTGTAGTATTATTCAAGTTCACAATATATCACCCTACTCCGTAGTTACAAATATAAAAAAGAGTGTAGCAAAAAGAAAACACATTTCGGCCCGGAAGAAGAAAAAATAAAGGCCCAGAGGGTGTATTTAGCGTTGTGGAATTGGGCCATTGCACAGCTTACCATAGTAACATTTGGGCATTGCTATTTACACCACAACTTATTACTTAAATTCCTCAACTTTTCACTTTTATTACTTTTGATGAAAATTTCTTACAAAAGCAAGTTTTTCTGATGTTAGATTTTTTTAAAAAAAAATTATCGCATCGAAGTAATCTCTTTCTATAAAATAAATACAATGATAATTAATTTCTAATTTGTTAAATGGGTGTGAATTTGAAATATATAAAAAAATAGTTTTTTATGTGTTAAATTTTAAAAAATAAACAGTTTTCAAATTTTAACACGTGAATTAAATTGTGATAACTTATTAATATTATATATTTTTCAAAATAAATAAATATCTAATGAAATGTGTGTTCATAACATCTTATATATATGTCATATGTATTTGAATAAAACTCGATAACTCATGCCAAACTTATATGAATAATTTTGATGGAGTTTTTTTTTTTCCATTTGTTTTATTTTTGTAATTTCACTTTCCATTATATATATTCCATTTTGAAATTATTGGGTCGTTGAGGTTGATGATCAATCGATCATCTTTGTTCTATACATCATCATGTTTTTAAGAGAAAAAAAAAAGTGATAGAATTTTGTTGATTATATTTTAAGAATATCAAACAAAATTTAGGTAGAATTGAAGCAAAAGAAGACAAAGTTTGGGTAGTTCTACGAAAGTGATTGCCACGTGGGTTGGTATAAGTCTTTGTGTCACTTGCTCGAAGTTGTTATTCCCTTATTTTTTTTAATAAATATGATTACGTTTTTCTTTGACATGTATTCATTTAAAAAAAAAGTAATAATAATTTTTTTTAATATATTTATGTGGGTGACGTATTGAGCCTGATAAGGGCAATGTTTCATCACTCAACCCCATGCCTGCTTAATATTTTAATTAATTTCTTTTTTATAATTTACAATACTTAACTACTTAATATTTTCTTTATATAATACAGAATCTTGCTTAGTGGAATACAGACTATAGCCTTTTTTAACTTTAATATTTTAAATGTTGACATGTATGTGATTCTTATTTTAAATAAATAATATCATCAACATATTTTCTATTTCCAACGGCTACATGATAAAGGAACTAAAAATAAATTACTTTACACTAACACTACAAGTTAAAAGTTGAAAAAAGAGACTAAAATTACAATTCAACCAAATGGTTATGTATTTTACACTAACGATTTTAGTAAAAGTAAATAATATATACATTGATTAAACAAAAATATATACTTTGGGGAAATTAATTATCTTTAAGGATAAAGCTTAAATTATGCCAAAATCATCTAGTGATATAAACTAATTGATAAAGAAATTGTGTCAGAAGAAACCTTTTTTTTTCTTCCATTCTATAATTGTCGTTGGTTCTCCAAACATTCTCATTTTCATAGCCTATATAACTTCTTAGGCTTCTACCCAATCATGATCACCACCAAATAAAACACTATGGATAAGCATGCATTGCCACTAATAATGTTGAAGACTCATATTAAATATATATGGCCAACCTAACGAATCTTAATAAAGAAAAAAACTTTACTTTTTAAATACAATATTCGATCTATCCCGAAGGGAAAAAGGAATTTTTTACAATACTATTTAAAGAATATGTTCTAGAATTGTCATATTTTGAAATGAAATAAAGTATATCCATTATTTTGCTTTTGAAAGAAGTGGAGCCTAAGCTCACCAGAAGAGAAAAAGCAAACCAAACTCATGCATTAGGTTTATTTTATGCTAAGGTTTACCTCGAATATAATCATGAGATTCAACAAAAAAACTTGTTTATAATATTTAATCTTCTAGCTTTATGTATAGTTTTACAAAACCCAGTGTGATGTATAAAATTATCATTCAACTTTGGTTGCATATTGAAATACAAGGTGGGTGCTTTGGTTAGCTAGATGAGGTGTAACTCATAATACAGTTTATATAATTCAATATTTAACCTAAAGTTATTGTTAAAGATTTATAATAATAATTCCAATAGAGTTTGCTATGAGTAGTATTACTTAAAGTGAAGAAATAGGTGACGACAAATATTGCCACTTTCAAAGTTCAAGACCATGCCATAATCCATGGAACTTTCAAAGAAGCAACCATTTCAAAAATATTTTAAAAGGACCTGCACGTTGTGCCACAGTGGTTATCAGAAAAATACAATTTTTTAAACAAAAATCGATGCTATAAATGATACACAGCACCATGTAGTTCAAGGCACACACAGCGCAAAGTTAGCTGAAAATTGAAACATGGCTTCAGCCACCACGGATTCCGACTCTGCATTCTTGGAATCTGTTCAACAATACCTACTTGGACATGATTCCTTCAACTTCATGCCTGAAACCCACCATGTTGCTTCTCACGATCCACTTTCAAACCCTAAAACTGATGGTAATTTCCAGAATATTATTTTTCGCAGTGAGGATGCAACTGCTGCGGTGGCGCGTGACGTCCACGCGTCACCAACATGGAAGCACTACCGAGGTGTGAGGCGTCGGCCGTGGGGGAAGTTTGCGGCGGAAATAAGGGATCCAAAGAAGAATGGAGCTAGGGTTTGGCTTGGAACTTATGACACTGAAGAGAAAGCAGCTTTGGCTTATGACAAAGCTGCTTTCAAGATGCGTGGTAGAAAAGCTAAGTTGAATTTTCCTCATCTTATTGACTCTGATAATTTTGATATGCTGTCAGAACCGGTGGTAGAGACAAGTTCCAAGAGGAAATTGTTAGAAAGTTTTCAACCATCATCTCCATCATCGTCGTGTTCAGATTATAGCTCAGAGTCACAAGGGACAAAGAGAAGGAAGAACATGACTGATCTATTGAATAAGTTAGCCAAGAACAGAAGCCAAGCCAAGGTGGCGTGTTGAAGTGGGGTTAGAGAATTGTGTTACACAATTTCATCAATTGTTGATTGAGACTTCAATTTTATTGTAATCCAATCTCGTGTTCATAGAATGTAATTTTGTTCATTGAAATTCCCAAGCTTGATGAAATTATTTGCATATCAATAGTGATGTTCAAATTTGGATGTTTGACAGTATAAACGACAATTGATCCCAAAACATCAATAAAAACAATTGAAGATTGTATATTTTCAATTTTTATGTTGTAATTTAACTATTAAATAATTATATTATAAATGTGTAGGGAAATTTTCAATTTTTATATGATTAGTTCAACCTCATCTAAAAAGATAGATATATATTAATTTTTTTATGCAATAATTAATTATTTTTTGTTAGCGCCACCCTCCGGTGGTTAAAAAGTTATCGTCAGCAAGTGATGCAACGTAGTCGTCAAAAAAGTAGATAATTGAAATATTTTCTAAGTTAAAATATGTTTTGGAATTAATAAAATACGAGTCTTGGTGTTTTGTACCATATGAAGGATTTCTTCAACATATTATAGTAAATAGGTAATGAATCCATTAGAAGTATGAAATATATGTAGAAATGTGAGTCTTAACTATGTACTAATGAGATGTTGATTGGGATAACGTATATAGTCTATGTAGATGTTTTGTATGAAAAATGAAGATATTCCTTTGTATGTTATGTATAAAATAATCATTACGGTTTGACTGAACCAAAATTAAAGAGGGAAAATAAAAGAAAAGTGGTGAGAAGGAAATGCCTTTTGATTTTTCCTTTTATGACCAAGAAAAAAAGTTAAGTTAGTATAATAAATCTTCTAAATTTAAACCAATTTGTTTTTAGATTGGCTTATGTTTATGTTAAAGATCTTACATTACTTAGTGATATGGTCAAATTAATGTATATAAGTGAGGATAAACTTTACCTTATTAAGCTAATTCTATGAGATTGAGTTAAGTTCAAAGTTCACCTCTTATGATATCAAAATCTATCCTAACAAAGTTGAAGTTAGTTTAAATATACGTACTTTTAAATTTTTTGTTAAACACAAAAGAAATTGGAGTCCAATCTCATTTCCATCTCCAAAACCACTCCAACCTTCGCATAGCCACCAAAATGGTCCTTACATTTCCACCAACTTTCAAAGCAGAGGATGCTTTCGTTTTGATTTTAAAATATGATGCTAACATATCCGTTGAATATATTTTATATAAACAGTTAGCTCATTTTTTTTTTATTATTATTTTTTAAAGGTTGTTAAGAGAATTAATTTGTTTAAGATTGTTGATGTATAATGTTCAAGTGATACTTATACGACCATACGACCAGTTTCTCTCATCACAGATAGATTTTTTTATATTAATGAAATAAACTAATAAGAAAATATAATATTATTCTAAAAACAAATAAATATAAATAATTAATACCTAGGTATACAATTTACACTAACTATTAAATCAATAAATAACCTTTAAACTTCTCATTGCTAGCTAGGCTGCAAATTTTTATTTTAAATAAGCTATTGTCCACAAAATTTTAGAAATTTATTCTATCAATGTAACGTGAAGTTATAATTTAATGATGTAATGAATAAACTCACATTCTACATAAAAAAAAGTGATAATAACGACACTGGTGGCCTTGCGATTAGTTTATTGAACAAAATTTATAAATGGCACGTGAACACAACTGGTGTGACTCCCAAAAGCCATTGAAGTTTCATAGAAACAACCTTTGAAAGAACATTGTAGGAAATAACCCCTCATTCACAGTTTCATAAACAGAAACAGTTTCTATATATAAACACATTAGTGCCACAGTTTAAGGCTCAAGTTCTTTCACAACCACCAAACTTCAGCTCACACACCATTCTCTCTTAATTTTCACGTTCAAATCATGTCATCCACCACCACGGATTCAGAGTGTGCATATTTGGAACAGATTCAGCAGTACCTCCTTCACCATGATTCAACCATTGTAACGCCTTGTCAAGCTTTTCCTAGCCCTAGGCATGATAGTTGCTCGGATGCAAGTGTCCACTTTGAGCAACCTACTGAAGCGCGTGAAGTGAACGCGCCACCCAAATGGAGGCGTTACAGGGGTGTGAGGCGTCGGCCTTGGGGGAAGTTCGCAGCTGAGATAAGGGACCCAAAGAAAAATGGTGCTAGGGTTTGGCTCGGAACTTATGTGACTGAAGAGGAAGCAGCTTTGGCTTACGACAAAGCTGCTTTCAAGATGCGAGGCCGAAAGGCCAAGCTGAATTTTCCTCATCTCATTGACTCGGAGGTGTCACCGGAGCCTCCAAGTGTGGCGGCTTTGAAGCGGAGCTTGCCAGAGCCTTCTCCACCATCACCAATGGATGATAGTTGTTATAAGTCACAAGGGTCAAAGAGGAGAAAGAGCTTAGTCGATCTACTAAATAACTTGGCCAAGAATAAAAGCCAAGCCAAGGTGGTTGAAATGGCTTTAGAGGCAAATGTGGTTGAGCAATGGGTGAATGATTTGAATGATTGCAATCTAATCTGGTGCTCCTAATGTTAAGTTGTTGTCTCTTTTTTTTTGGTTTGTGTAGTCCCAAGTTCTTTGTTTTTTGCTGTGTCAATGCAGTTCCTAAATAAATTAGAAACGATTTTTGCATACTCTGGAGAAATTCAAGTTCTGATGTTTGACAACAATTATGAAATAGACATTTGAGCATAAATGGAACAAAGAGAATGTTGAAATATATCGACTAGAACATTTTTGTGTCTGATTTATTAGTTGAAAATATAGTCATTGTAAACTTTGTTTGACTTGTTATTATTTCAAACTTGGTCCAAGACAATATCTATTCTAAGTTTTTCTCCATACATACAGTACTGAGTTAAAACTTATGGTGCTCCTCGATCTGCATAATTTCAAGTTGCAAAATTAATGTCCATGTTGACTTACTGAGTTAAAAATTAACTGTATATAGAGTTTTAAATATATGTTTGAAAGAAATGGAATGTATTGACTTTAAAAAGAGTGAAGCAATAGATTGATTTGTTGGCAAAGGTCCTGTTTACTTGCTAAAATTTTATCCAGGCTAACTATAAAGTTAAATTATAATTAAGGATATCCAATTGCAAATCCCTTAATTAAAGTGAAGATGACTTTTCTATTGGTTGGATAATGTACTATGGCTAACTTTTTAAAGCAATGTTTCAAAAGGTAGACTGTAATAACAGGGTTGTGTGTAGCAGAAGAAAGAATTATAGTAGTCTCAATATAAAATGATGCATTGTGATTCAAATTTAACATTACATATAATCATTCATGGTGCCAATGATGTCTGCAGTTGTTCATCATTAGAATAAAACAAATTGTAAGCTTGGAGAAACCTGAAGGGTTTGCTTAATCAATGGTTAAAAGAAGAACTTGACATATGGTGTATGTGGCCATATAAATTTGAATAGCATTGACTTTGATTTTGTTTTTTCAAACTTGAAATTTTGCTTCGGATTTAGTTCATAAAGAAATAGTAATTTTACTTAACAATAACCTCGAAATTGATGCATCCGCGTGTAACCATTAGGCTATATATCAGTATTTTGTGTTTTGAAAGGCTATAATCATGATTATAAATCTGAGAATACGTGGAGATTAGTCAGCTAATTAATAATTAATTTGTATAAACAGGATTCCCTTTTAGAAAAGTAAGAGAGGCAGAAAGTATAAGATGTTATTGCTCTATCTCCGATATATAGATTCTATTATTCTAGTAACACGTGAAAAATGGCCTTTCATTATTCTATTCAACTTTGAAGTTCCGTTGACAAGCTCTGCTACATTCCATTAGTTTATTAGTGTTTTTGCACATCAGAATCTGCATAATAAGATTTGATTCCTTTTGTTGTCGATCAAATTACTGACACGCGCCAACTATGGAATCGATCAGGTTCTCTTAGCCAAGAATAAATTGTTATCAGGTTAATTTGATTTTACATCTACTTCTCAATTTTAGTAGCCGAATAGATTGATTTAATCTTATTTTCAACCATATTTGATGAAATTTAATTCAATCGAATTAAGTAATTGAAAAATATTATCAAATCTTTTCCTTTTGGCAAAAATTATAATTGTTGAAAAAATTTCTTTAAAATTACAATTTTCGACGTTTCTTGATCTTTTATAAACATAAATAATACTTTTTAAAATAAAGATATATCATATATAATTTAATTTTTTTCATTATATTTGCATTAATTATTCATATTTATTGTTCTTCTATAAATGATAAACATCTTACATACTTTCTCATGTCTATCCTATTTTCAAATATAATCTTAATAGAAAATACTCATTCTATTTCTTTTTTAAATGTGTTTAAGTTTTTTTTTTTTCTGGAGAAACCAAAAAATGCAATATATGTTTTATTTTAATAAAATATTTATTAAACCAGAAAGGGTACTGATGTGAATTTTAAATTTACTGCATGATATTTTAAATATAGTTAAGCTTTTCTGTAATTTAAAATCTTAGGAATGGATTAAGTTAATTATTAGATTTACAACATGCTATTTTAAGTAGAGTTAAAATTGTCATGAATGATTCCAAAAGCAGAGTAGGTATGCAATTTACTTTTGTTTCCCTTTAAATTACATTCTCGAAACTAACTGGGAATAAATGGAATTAATTATAGGATTAAAACAGAGTCACGAGTAAATATACATATAATTAGTTGTAAAAATTGAGATGCACCATTAAGATTTCCTTTCTAATATACAAAAGTAGCATCGCTCTAATATACAAGTTTATTTTGAAAACTATAATATTTTTGAAGAAAAAGTGAGGAAGTACGTATGGTGCAACAATTTTCTATTGTAATATGAATAATCATGACAAATATTTTTTCTTCTAATACATTTCCCATATCGATATGGGCATAATCATACCCTTGTGACGAACTTCTAATACATTCTATATATCAGTGTGTTTCCTACATCTATGTGGTCTTAGCCACATTCTTATAAGAGAAACTAATGAAATTTTTATACCAGTGACTCCTATACCATGTGTACGTAACCACACTAATATGTGAAAACCTTTGATGTAATTTTGATACTAGCATGCCTCTCACACCCATGTAAGAGAAGCCACATTTATGTGGGAGAATCTTTGACGTAATTTCTATAACGTGTCTATCACACTCATGTGGACACAGTTACAACTCATAGCCATCTTCTTGTGAGCAAATCTCCTTTGCAATTGAATTTAGACCTATAATTATAGAAAGTTACATATTAGACGGGTGAAAGCAAGAAAATTTTACCTTTAGATTGGGATGGACGAAAGTAATGTCAGACCAAAATAAGATTCTAACTATTTTTAATAAGATCAAATATTAGTATATCGTTTTTTCTTAAAATAAAATGCATGTGCTTATTCTTGAATACACTGTTATTCACAACGTTCTTGTTTAAATGTGAAATAAATAATATGGCGTGATATATAATTTCTTCAATGTATTTATCATGTCTCGGAATTGGTTTTAGAATTCCTGATGGAAGAAAAAGCTCTCGTAGGCAGGTATAAGGTTTTAAAAGAGAGAAAACAAAATTGATTACAGCTCAAAATATTAGAGAAAGGGAATTGTTTTTATGCACTTTTGAATGATCACAAGGATAAATTTAAAAGGATTGACGTTTATAAAAAAACAAAGTAAAAGAATAAATACATGAGAAATAAAAAAAATTAACTTATTATCACAAAATTTGAATTGGAAAGATAAAAAAAAAAAAAAAAAAAAACTCTTTAGAGGATGAATAATGGTAAACAGTAGTCCACCTAATAATTGTAATGTAATACATCTTCAAAACAGGCATATTTTTGCATTCTTCTAATCTCAATTCAATTTTAATGCAATTCTTTTACTTTTATGCATCATTTTCTTTTATTAGTCAACCATGATTTTATGATTTGATTTAGGCTTAAATAACTTTTTATGTCTCATAAATTTCAAATAGTTCTCAGTAAAAAATTATCTATTTTTATTTCTGTTTTAGTCTCTATCATTTATTATGACATAACACACCCCTTAAATGATAACATAGGAAATCAACAATGGAATAAAATTGAAACGTGTTATTTTTTTCCCTAATAATTTTTTACATTTTTCGTTCTCAATAACTAATATTTTTCGTTCTAAATTCTTGAAATATATATGATTTATAAATACCTAAATCCTTTTCTTCAAGACCTAATTTCCAGATTAGATATATTGAGAAATAAGATATCCAAAGTCTCAATCATATAAGGAATTAGAATTTGAAATAAAAAAAGAATAAAATATCCATTTGAATTGGAATTGCCATAAGGAATCTTATTACATGTGTAGAGGTATCTATAAGGTTTAACCCCAAGAACGTTTACACCACTACTTTTCCATAACACTCATGCTCATACTACAGGGTTCTAAGTTTTAAGTATAATTGATTAATAGTACAAGATGATGGAGAAGCTAATGATGTCACACATATTAACGCTAGTTGGGAACTTAATATAGGGAAAGACATTAAGATTATTTGTGACCTTACCTAACTCGTAAGAAAGTTTTATGGCATTGTTATAAAACTAACTATATTTTATGACAGGTAATATTGGCATTGTTATATTAAGATGGATTTATGACAATGTAAACAAGGATAAAATATGGAAGGATTGCAGAGGTAAATGTAAGAAGGTTACCTGGCGAGATACAGAACTTGTGCCCTTAATGAACCCAGATGTTGATCACATTAGCATGGTAATCTGCTGCAGAATTCAGCGTCTAGATGCCACAAATCTAACATCTCCAACAAGTATACTTCCAAAATCCAACTAGTTACTGATCCAGATGTAACCAGGCTTACAAAGCGTCAAAGCACATCATAAATTTGTTATTTAGTCACTTTGATTGCTAAATTATTTTCCTTGTATATTCTTGAAGACAAATCAGAAACAAGAGCGTAGTTACTGCTTTCATAGCATGCAGTCATAAATGCTGCTAATGTTACACGATTGACAAGAGGATCCATGTCTAGTAACTTATGAAAGAACAGGGCTGCCATTCCCACTTTCTTCTCGCTACTTAGCTTCCTTACCAGAGTGTTAACTGTCCGGATCCAGGGTTTCTTTTCCAGCCTTTCAAGAACAACCAGAGCAGAGCAACTGTCACCTATCTTGCAATATTCATGAGCCAAAGTGACTCGAGTAACTTCACACGGAGTAAGTCCCTTCTCTATCATGGCATCATACAATCCAAGAGCGTCATCCAACTTTGACTGTTTGTACAGCCCACTTATAAGAGCACCGTAAGTAAAAGAATCCGGAGCACAACCATGGTCACTCATCCTATGGAAAAACTTTAAAGCCAAACTCAAATTGCCTTCTCTACAGTAACCACATATCATTGACGTATAAGTGTGGTTTGTAGGAACAAGTCCAAATCTCAAAGCTTCCTCAAAAAACTTCTCACTCTCTTTCATTCTTTTTTCCCTACAAAACACTGCAATCAATGTAGTGTATGAATGCATGTCAGGTTGAATACCGCTCTTGACCATCTTATTGAACAACACCAACGCTTGCTTAATCTCCACCTGTTTGCAATGTTCAGATATGAGAATAGTATAAGTAAATTTATCAGCTTCCAACCCATTCCGAAACCCACTCTTAAGCACATTGTAAGCCTCTTGCACCCTTCCCTTTTTACAAAGTCCATCAACAATGGCATTGTAAGTACACACATTGGGACTAAAACCTTCCACATTCATCACATTCATCAACTCATACGCCCTTTCAATATTCCCCGTTTTGCAGTGCCCATCAACAAGAGTCGTGTATGTGTTTGTGTTTGGTGCCAATCCCTGCTCCTTCATCCGGCTCAGTAGCATCTCAGCCCGATTCATTTTCCCATCCCTGCAATAACCACTAATCATCGCAGTATAAGTAAACACATTGGGCTTGTGGTTCTCGCTTCGAACAAGCTTGAGAAACAATCTAAACGCCTTCTCAGTCCACCCTTTCTTGCAGAGCCCATTAATCAAAGCCGTATGCGTGTACACATTTGGCTTCCAACCTTTCCCAACCATTTCCTCCAACATCTCAAACGCCTGTTTCACGCTACCCCTCTTGCACAACCCGTCAATCATACACGTGAAATTAATCACATTAGGCCTCAAACCCATTTCACTCAACCTACGAAAATACCACAATGCCCTGGTCACAAAACCCTTCTCACAGAACTCTCTCACTACCAAAGTAAATGTCCCACTATCAATCACGAACCCTCTCTCAATCATGGCACTCAACCACCTATCCACCTCCAAAACATTACCCATTCTACAATAACCAACAACCATGACCCTGTAACTAACACAATTCGGTTGCACCCCTCTAGCGCATATTTCATCAAACACGTTCTCTGCATACTCAACCAAACCCATATCTATCACAATCCTAACGACCCAGTTCAGTGTTTTCGTACTGGGAACCAACCCTTGGTTGTGCATTTCGATGACCATTTCCACGGCCTCTTTGATCCTCCCGATTTCGGCGAAACTCTTCACCATACATTGCAATACGTCATGGGCCATCTCGAAATTTCTGTTTCCAATGAGAGACTCTGCGCACGCGATGTAGAGGCGCGTGAAGTGGCGGAACTTGGAGGAGGCAATTGCCCAGTTGAAGAATCGGTGGGCCACCACTGAACCAGCATCGGAGGCGAGCGTAGCGACGATGGTGACAACTTGATCGTGAGTTATGGAACTGGGGTCGACGTCGAGGTGCAGAGAGGAGAATCTCGTGTTTTTGTGGTGGTCTTCGTAAGAATCGTATACCAGTGAGCACACTTGTTTTACCGTGGACTGCACACATGATGACGATGATGATGATGATGTGTGGGTCAGTGATTTTGTGCGAAAGATGAAGGTTGAGGTGAGTGTGTGAGGAGAAGCATGAGTTCTTCTGAGAATCACAGAGGAAAACATGAAAAGAGTGCAGCTGCAACTCTGAAAGCGCTTCCTCTTTCAATTCATGTATTGTTTTTTTTTTTCTAATTCTGTCACAACTTCGGTGTAACCGGAATTCTGATGAAAATATGTCAGTAATTTAGACTTTTTTTTTTTTTTTTTTTTCTGGTAACACAAAATAATTATTTATCCCAATAAAACATCCGTCTTATTTATCAAATAATAATACTAGTGAAAACATAATTATATTATTACAGCTGTGTTCTATTTTTATTTATATCTTTATTGATAGAAATTAGTTCATATAATTAATCATATCAATTATTAAAATAAAAATCTTAAAAAAATTTATATAAACAAATCACAGAAATAAATAAAAAAATAATTATTAAATTTTAAGAATAAAGGTGAAAAAAATATGTAAAAAAAAATATCCAAAAAATAATTATATATTTTATTATACATGTAAGACGTCTTTTTTTTAAGAAACAAACTGTTTTTTTTTTTTAACTTAAAAAGGATTTTTTTAAAGTTGTATTGTAAAATTAAAATAATAGTAAATAATTGAAATAATTTTAAAATATGTATCAAACAAGTTATAATGTTTGTCAATCTTCACTCTTTTTTTTTTAAATTAAATAATATTGTCAAAGCATTGAGGGTATTTGTAGAAAATATATAAAAATTAATATATTTTTAGCTTGTGTTTTTTTTTTTTTAAATTATTTTCATTTCTTATATTTTAATATTCATCGATTCACTCTTTTCATTTTTTAAAATATGTAAATATAATTTTTTATTAATTTTATATCAATAAATATATATTATTAAATATTATATTTAGATATAAATAATAAATAAAATTAAATTTAATACTTTTATTAATTTTATAAAGATAAAAAATATCATTAAATATTAAATTTAGATATAAAAAAATTAAAATCATGTGCGTTAAAAGTTAATAAATCTTAAAATACAAGCATCAAAATAATTTTTGAGAAAAATAATGGGACGAAAATACATTTAACCTAAAATATAATCATCAAATTATATATATTTAAAAAATTATTTATTGTCTTGTAATCAACATATAATTTCAAATATTTTAATAAATAAATAAATTATTAACGTAAAGCTTAGAAGTCTGTTTTTT
Source organism: Macrotyloma uniflorum (assembly GCA_016859785.1). Taxonomy (NCBI): domain Eukaryota; kingdom Viridiplantae; phylum Streptophyta; class Magnoliopsida; order Fabales; family Fabaceae; genus Macrotyloma; species Macrotyloma uniflorum. Next base: position 3,001,677 of record BDMB01000008.1, on the reverse strand, counting down.
GTTAAATCTATTTTTTAAATTTATTTTAAGATTTCTTTTATTTTGAAATTAAAAATAAATATAATTGATTTCTTTTAATTATTTTTAAAAATTAATTTTTATAATAAAATTGAGGGTGGGTTATAAAATTGAAAAAGAAAATATTTTTAGCATAACAAAAAAATTATAAAGCTCGTCTCTTATTTTTATTATGGAGTTAATTGCTTAAATGAGCTCGAATATTTGATAAGCTTCATGAAGTTGTGAAAGATTTTTATTTTGGTCTCATTTTTTTTTTAAGAAAACTGTATTTATCAAATATATAAAGAAAAACCTTTTTAGTTGTTAAAAATAAATTTTGGAAAACTAAAGTGTTTTCCAAAGCCATTTTTTCTTAAAAAAAATCAAGAAATTATCAATTTTTAAATTTGAAGGATAGATTATTTTTTAATTTAAAAAAACTGAAATTAAATTTATCATAAATTTCAAATACTAACGAAATAATAATTACATTTATTTGATATATTTAATTTTAATAAATGTATATCCGAAAAGTACCGTTCATAATAATTTATTTAAAATATAAATTATCAATCGATAAAAAAAAATTTAAAATGCATTTTCATGTATACAATATTTTAATAAACGTTGTACAACACACGTATATTACACGCAGTATACACACTGACACTTAATATAAGTAACGTATAACAAAAATAAATAAATATGTATTTTTGTTTATTTATAAGTAACCGTTCAGTCTTCTTATTTCTTGTCTCTCTCCATTCTCTGACAATTTCCGAGTCTTTCTATGTTCCAATGTCTTCAACAAAGGTGAGTTTGCTTCAATTTCTATACAATGATCTTTGTTTACCTGATTCACACTATTTTTTTTTTTTTTGCTCCTTTGTGTTACTATCTGATATTGTGTTTATCCTTGCTCTCAGGAGGATAACCGAGGTTCCTTTGGATCAAAAAGATTTCGCAACGACGGTAGAAATATAATCTTTGTGGTGTTTCATACTGCAACTAGTTTCTTTCTTTTGAATTGATATCTTTTTATTTATTTATTTATTTATTTTATCTGGGTTGCGATAATGTTCTGATTTTGGTGTTTTTTGCTATGTAAAGAAGAATATGCATTACCCTTTTGTATACTGGACCATTTGAGAGTTGAATTTGCAAGTGAAAAAGTGAATAAGTTGAGTTTCACTTGTGAAAAGTTGTGTTCTTCTATAAGGAAAGATTTACCATAGACTGTCTCAGAAAAGTTGTGCTTCTTATGACTTATTCGTTTAGAGGTTGAAGCTAGTCGAAGGGAAACCAACCTGTGACCTTGTTTTATTGATTGGGAGAGAAGCTGTTTTATATATGAAAGTGAATATTGTGTGCGAAGGAAAATTTTAAGGTCAAAAAAAGGGGGGGAGGGGAAATATTCTCTTCCAAAAAAAAAATGAAAGGGGTAATATTTGCACTAAGAGGCTTGCAATTTCAGCCGATGGTGATTAGAGAGTGCGATGACAATTACAATTATAAAATACTTTACTTTCGTTTTCGTTGCTCCTGATCATGCTAGTAAATTTGTTGCCATGGAGTGGACAGAGAATAGGAGAGACCTTCTTTTTAGTTAATCTATAAAGCATTAAATCTGCCCCTTTTGATGACGCTTACTTTGTGTAGATGACCTGATGCATGAGCCTAGTGGAAGCTTAACTGTTGCAGTACTATATATAAATTTTCAAAGGTTTTAATGCTAACGGGTTGTTTTTTCTTTAATGGAATCAGCTTCGCATAAAGATGGAGACTGGACATGTCCTAATTGTGGGAACTTAAACTTTTCTTTTAGAATTGTTTGCAATCAGGGACGTTGTGGCGCTCAAAGACCATCCCTAAATCCAGTAAGTGCATGCTTGTTTTAGGTTGTCTTCATGCTCTTCCATTTTGGTGAATGACTAATTTTATTTGAAAAGTATCGAATGTGAAAACTTGTTTGTACTAGGTGTGTATGTACAACTAGACTCATAGGACCAAATTAATAAAAACTAGATTTCTTTTTCTACCAAGTGGATTAGGTTATGTTTAACTCAAACTAAGTGACAAATGTGAATTTAAAGTTTGTATACTTTTTTATTATTATTGCCTAGTAACTTTTAATTTTGATGAGTGGTTACTTGATTGGGATGTGCAGCCTGCCCTAATTACAAGCCCATATAGAAATAATCATCCCTTCTACGGTGGTTTTGCCATTCCTACCCCGTCATATGGAATGCCAGGTCAGTTTGGATCACTGATACAACATCCTGGTATACGGTACGATTACGGTCTGTATGCTAGGCCTGGTGCACCATCATATGGTCCATTGCCGATATTCTCACATGGAAGCTTTGGAGGTACATTTCCTATAATTGTATCAGCGATTTCTTTTCAAGCTATGGGTCTGTTTCTTATTGAAAAATTTGTTTGTGGGACAACTTTTTTCATAATTAGGGAACATTGCTTTATTTGTATATGACGAAATTATTATTAAAATATTAAACTCTAGTTTAGATGTAATCAATTTTTAAGATTCTAGAATGGAGTAAGAGCAAGTAAACTAATTGGTAGTAGATATTTGTCCTCCAAAAGATGAGGGAGAAAATAGTTATGAGATAACAAAGAAAAACTCTTGTAGGAGTGAAAATTTTCTCTTAATGTTTCAATGAGCAATCAGTAAGCTATAATAATATATACATTTGGCAGAGAGACCATTTTGTCTTTTAAATTCAAATTTCATGTATCCTATTTTTGAAAATTTCATGTATCTTGTTCTTTTTATTTTTAACACATTTGTAACGGACCCAAAAATATATTACGAAGCCCCGGGTATTACAAAAGGTATAATATTATATCTATTACAATAATCCTGGGTAGGTCTTCACAAAATACACTAGAAAATTTAAACTTCTACGGTCACTAAGGCATTAGATTACAACACAAATATAAAACTACCCTAATGTCTACCCTTGATATAGCAATAAACAAAGGTAAGCTAGCTGAATTTTAGGCTATTATTCAAACAAAGCAAATATTTCATTATTAGTTCACATATTAGGTGTAAGGACCTACCTAAGGTTTTATAGGATTCACACATTCACAAAGACAGACGACTTCAGACATCTGGGACTAACACTTGAGGTATTTCCAAGGACCGCGGGCCGAACTTCTGAATCTTTTTCACTTGAGTGTCATCCCACATCCCCTAACAACAAAATATCACTTCAGGGTGACTCCACCTATTGCCCTTTTGGGACAATTAGTGAGCTTCTATCGACTTTCATCACATGATATCTTAATCTATATAACTTGAAATATCATTAAGGTCTGGATACTCCATAAATATCCCTAAATCTATACACACTAAACTACTAATACTATTAGATTTATGTCAATATAACAAAACTTCCTCTCAATAGGAGTACCACATGCCTCAAAGCCATGTAAACCCATCATGCACCAATCCTCAGTATTCTCAACAATACATATCATTGCATTCAGGCAAAACCAAATTAAAGCCAACAGTTCAGCTACAGGGATCATCCGTTCAGCGGATTTGGACCTGAGAGCAAACCCAAGTCTGCGACCAATTCCACTCAACACGGGCTAGCTCTGCTCAACAGATTGAAAAACTAGTTTTGCTCAGTGTAGGATCCTTCACTAAACGGATTTAGGCCCGAAGTCCCTGGAGCAAATATGCTCAACGAATCCCCTTGCGCTCAGCGGATTATAAATCTGAGTTGGTTTTCTAGGCACCACTAGTTCCTTGAGTACCTAACAACAAACCCAATACCCCACCCTGAAACCAAACAGGTCTAGACCCACAATGAGAAGAAAACCCCTCAAAATCACACCCCAAAGGAACACCCTCATGAAACCCCAAAACCCTAACCGCTAAGGGTGAGTTTGGGCATGAAAAACTTATTCAAATTAAAATTCTAATCAGTTGGGATGGTTCCTCTCTTTAAGAGCTTTCCGATGGTAGGCTCAGGGCTCGAAAATGATAAAAGATGGGTGAGAACCTTAAAGAGAAGGTAGAGGACCTAAGGAGAGGAGGGTTTAGAGAGATGGTGATATTTTGAATAATGAGGGATGAAGGGTCTAACTTTCTACATATAACTTTTTCAAAACTTAACTAAACCACTTCATCCTTCACTAACTAAAACTTCTCCACCTCAATTAAACTAATTTCCTCTAGGTCCTTACACATTTATATTGTCCTTACACATTTATATGTTTTAGTTTATACTTACACAGTGAATGGTAACCAAATGATTTAATTTCTCTAGTATTTTTCTAATGACATAAATATAATCATGGGTAAAGTACACAATTTATCTTTGCTATTTGAGGCAAGTTTCAATGAAATAATTACTTATTCTATGGTTCCAGTTTAGTTATACAAACGTGGCACCAATTGTTTTTGATATATATTATCAAATCTTGTAATTTGATACCTGCATTTCATGTAGAAAGTGGAAACCTGAAAATAGAAAATCATATTAAAGTGTGTTGCTGCATTGCTCTTGGTGCATATTAAATTTTTGACATATTGAGGAGCATTTAAATGAAATCAACATCGATACTATGATATGAAACACTGACATTGTAAGAAATAAAGCTGCTATGTATAGCACACATATTTTGATGCGATATTGTTTAGCACTGTTAAAATGCTGACTAAAATTGTTTATAGATTTCTTATATGATCATGTTCAAGATTGTTGTTTTATTCTTTCATACTTCAAAATGCCAATACTTAAGAGTTTATTTATTCATTGATAATAAGAAAAATTGAAGTAGGAATGAGAGAACTAGGGTACTAGAGTCCTATAAAATACATAAACAGAATTTTTATCTTAATTCTTTGAACACAAAAAGCATAATTGAAAATAAGGGGAGATTTTTATATTTATTCTGTGAAAACAGAAAAATGTTTTCTCAAATCAACAGCCTCTTAGTTTTCAATGTTTAAACGAAATTAGTTAAGGACTAGGATTTTTTGTTTTTTAACTGGACCTGACTCTGATTTTGACTACTCATGCTATAAATTCCTCTTTAGGTGCCTATGTTATTAAGCTTTGAAATTGATTGATAAAATTATCAAGTTTTTCCGTTCTTGTTCAAATCACAGAAATATCTGGTTTATGTTGGTTCTTAGTTCTGCTTCAATGTCTCTTTTGTTTTGCAACTATAGTTAATCATGTTACTTTGAATCAGCTATTAGTTATGGTCCAAGGCCTAGAATTGATGGCTATGGATATGGCTTTCAAAGTCCTCAATGGGCAGAAGGATTAGTAGCTAATAATTTTGCATCTCGAAAACGCAGAGGAGGTATTTTCAGGATCTATTACTAGATCATCTTTCTATTCAACCTGTTCTTTGTGATGTCTTCGTTTTCCAACATTGAATTATTTGTTTGATCTAGAAATACTTTATTCTCCTGGTTTTGAACAATATTTACCAATTTTCTAGTTTGTGAAAAGTTGCAACGGTGCCTCTTGTTAAGTTAGCTTATCATGGTGTCTTTGTTTTTGTCCTGTTTCATATATTACTTAATCCTAAAAATTTGCTGGCTCTTTGATTAATTGTCTTTTGCAAAGGGTTAGCTCATTGTCTTAAAATGTTTAACTTGACTAAGTAGTTTTAACTAGCTTGTCGGACAGAAAAATATACTAGTAAACAAGTGCCGTTTGTTGTTCCACAGAAGAAAAGCAGTTCTGATGTAAACGTTCACTTTTTCACCATATTCTATAAAAAGATATTGAGAAACGAAATTTGTATCTGTTGAATTTGAAATTTATTATAATTTGCCTTCTTTCCTAGCTACCATCAATTAGCCTTTATAGTTTCATAAGATCTGATTGTTTGTTTAGAGTTTGGCCTTCTGGTCCATATTAAACTTGCAAAACTTCTATGATCTAATCTCTATAATAAAACCTCTGACACAATTGGGCATCAGAGGCAATCAGAGTGTGTTTTATTTTGCATTTACATGAAGTTTTGCCATAAGATGACATCTTAACCGTGTTAATATGAAATAATTGTCTTTGCAGGGCCAGATGGTTTATCTGAAGGGGACTGGATTTGTCCAAAATGTGAGAATGTTAACTTTGCCTTTAGAACCACTTGCAACATCAAACATTGTGGAGCTGCCAGACCTGTAAGTGTTTTCGATTGTTCCAATTCTGTGATAATCACCTTGTTGTGTGAATCTGTAATGCTCAGAAGCTACAACAGGGAATGTAACATAATACTTTGTAGTAGTATTATCAATATATGGAAATGTCTCACAATAAAGAGAGAGAAAAAAAAATTAAAATATGTGGTACCAATGTAGATAACCAAGTTGCCCTGAGCACTAAGTCTGCACCTGAAACAAGCAACAAATACAAAGGCAGTAATAACGAATGACCTTGGATTTTAACTTCCAAGTCCTTGATAAAGCCTCCAGCTACCAATGCATTGCCATTTCCTACCAACACTTTGAAATTTGGAATAAGCTCAATTGGTACTTTAGGCAATGAGCAAGCCTTAGTTGCTAGAAGTTATCCGAACTACCACTATCCAAAGAACCTGTACTGACATGACATTTATGGAGCCTTGGAAATGCATAGTTCTCAAACCCGCAGACCCTTTCAATCATTGTAAGATATGATAATCAGTAAGTGACTAAGGAATAGGGAGAACAATCTCATAATGTGGGTTAGGTTGGATTTCCACATTCTCATCCTCTTCCATATGCAACAAGGGTACTGCTTGTTAGGACATTTATGAGTAGGTGAGAACCTGATCATCATAAGGAAAACATAAATCCTTCTGCCTTTCAAGTTCCATTTCAGCAAGTGTCATTTTCTTAACCGGAGTGGTTCTAGCAGAGATGGAGGGTTAGTCAACAATGGTGGTAAGGTAGTGGACTTTAAGGGATTGAGAAAAGGGTAGATTGGTGTTTTATGGTTGTAATTGGAATGATAGGTTTTGGGTTTGGAAATGTACTTCTATTCGTAGAGCTTAGTTGATGACACATCAAATTAGGGTAGGTGGAGTTTGTGCAATCACATCCCGTCGAATGTCAACCTTTAATTCCCGATCAAGGCAATCCAACAACGTCTCTAGAGTAACCCCCTTGAACCCGATTAGCTAATGCAATGAACCTCACATAATATTCATGCATTTGTGCCCTAGGACATTCATAGGATGAAGATCCAAACTTAAGCTCTAATGCTCAGGTAAATCTGACCCACGATTGAAATGGGTTAACAGGAGACATAATCTGAAACCACGGAAGAACTTCCTTGTCAGATGCATTGTTGCTATCGTTAACCTTTCCTCATTTGACGTGTGATAATAACTACAAAATTATTCAGCCTTAAAGATCCACTGCAGCACATCTAAACCATCAAAATGAGGAAAGTCTAACTTCACAATGCAAACCTGAAAGGGTTGAGGCGAAATGATGTTAGCTGAGTGTGATTCTTCGTTTTAGTTTGTCGTCATCAGCGTATCTAGACCAAATTCTAACATTTCAAATCCCCCATAAACTCCATGAGTTTCTTCATGCCCTTATCCTGAGAGTCCATCGTGTCCATGAATTTCTTCTTGTCTGACAGAAGTTCTTTCGAGCAAGTATTCTCAGCCGTCAAGAGATGAAATCACCAATTATGATATAACCTATAATATGGCTTAGAAGCCACAACATGGAATTTAAGAATAATGCTCTATAATATTGTTGATATATGGAAATGTCTCACAATGAAGATAAACATAAAAAAAGTTATAGAGCAGAAATTGATGGCAGAGAAAAATGAACCAAAAGACAGAAAGAGGTTCCAAATCAATTCATCCATGTCTTCTCTCTCCCGCAACTACCTGACCAACTAATTTCTTCACCTTTTGTCTCTTTTGCCACGCGGCCATGATTGATTAACTCATCCAAAGTATTTTTTACCCCTCCATAATGAAATCTGAATTATCATTTGTTACATAATCAAGAATGGATATTGCACATTCAAGAGATGTTCCTTTCTTTTGAGATCAAGCTTTGTTCACTGTATTAATAAGCATCAAATACATGAGTTAACAATGGAACTATTATATGGATGCAAACGGATATTAAAACATGATTTCTAATAGTAATGTTTTTCCCTCCTTTATTTGGATAAAATGATAATTTTGTTATGTAAGCTTAAGTCCATAAATGGCATTTCAGAGAATGATTTTTACCTATAGCTCAATCAACATATATAAATACATCGACTTAAATTTCTGATTCTGGTTTAAGTTAAATGAAATCCTGACTGGTGCCTTGTGTTACCAAATATAATTTAGTTTGAGGATAGTATAATCTTGTGAGTATCATGCATGGTAAAAATTTAGTTAACGAGTGATGAAAAAGTAAACAACTCTGAAATAGTATTATTGAATGAAAACGGAATCTGCCTTGAACCGAAAACTACTGCCTAGTGAGGCAGAGTATTACAGAGCATAAAGGGAAAAAAAAGATGAACAGAATGACCAAGAGAGAGAACGGTCCTGATTCAATCAATGCCCCCTTCTCTCTATATATAAACTTTCTATATAATGTATTTCCTCTGGCTTAAAAAATCTCTCAATTTAGAATTAATTATTTTGGGTCTAGGGCTTTTCCTCCTTTTCTTGACTATAGAAACTCTGGTCACGTAAATTTTCGGTTGCCTCTCCTAGTTCCATATTTTCCCCTTCATTTTCGTTTATTACATTATATTTGTATACCTGCTCATTACATATGCACAGGTATCTTATGTTAAACATTTGATTGTTGATTTTAGAAAGTAAAAAAATATGAGAGATATTCTCAACTAATCAGACTAGTTCATTGTCAAACCCTTAAAGCTTTACTTATTAGTTTCGATGATTTTTCTGCTTAAATCCTTAATTTAGCTCTGTAAACAGTCATTACTATATTTTGTCATGGTGGATTTTAACAATACATGCTGGTCTGTTCCATGTTTTGTTGAAGAGCTCAAACCAACCAAGTACAACAGTTATTCCTGAAGGTAGTTGGACTTGTAAAAAATGCGGTAACCTCAATTATCCCTTTCGAAATGTATGCAACCGCAAAGACTGTAGAACTGATAAAACAGTTTCTGTCTAGGGACATCACTATCATCATGTAAATAGAGATTTCATTGCATTTGGCTCCCCTTTTGTAAAGAAAAGTTACTCTTAAATGAAGATGAAAGTGGATAGCAATGACTTTGTACGGAAAGATTTCCCTACAAATAATTTTGCTTTGATTATTGATTACAATTATTTCTGTTAATTTAATATGACAATTTATATTGAAAGCATACCAGAAGTGGTAGCATATGAGATTTTGAAGTATCCCTTTGTTATCAATTCTTTAAAAAAGAGTTATCTGTTGAAATAGAAAATTAACAGATAATTGTGAATATCTTGATATCATCTTATACTTTTTTTTCTTATAGTAATTTATTATTGTGTTGATAATTTCGGTTCACTTTCTAGAGACAGGCTATTAATTTTTAAAAAATATTATCTGTTGAAACATATAGTTATTATTAGTTATCTGTATTTTTTTTTTAAGATTTAATTTCAGTCTTTGAAATTATTTTTTGTTCTCTCTTTAACTTTTTATACTATTATTATTAGTACTAATTGAAAGAAGGTTAATTTAAGAATTTAAAGAGTTTTTAAACATTTAAGGATTTATTCAAGTTTTTCTTCGTTTTTAGTGCTAATATAACAATAAAATACAGATTTAGAAACTAAATAAACCATACAGAAAAAATACATTACAATAACCCAATATAACATGATTGCTTTGGTTGCATTTAATCCTCGTCTCGTAGATTCCGTGAATAAACCACATATGAAAGTGTAATTTGCCTAAAATAACAATAATCTATCCTGGTTTCCGAAAAGTAAAGGCATGTACTTTAACTCAATTTAGTATAAGGAAACTTCATAAGATGCGAGTTTCTATATAATTTTCAATGTCATTTCTGACTAATTTGTTAGTATCTCATTAATTGATTTCAAGACTTCAGAAAGGCGAGATCAAGTTTTGAAGTTTTAAATATCTTCAATATTGATCTTAAAAGTTTCCCCCAAATTTTTAATTTCAATCATCTTCTAAAATTTAAATTTTGATGGAAGAAATTTAAAACTAGTTTTTTTTAATTAAGCTGAGAAACACTGGAAAAATTGGTCTAAGACTTAAATTAATCATTAAAATAAATGAAAAGTGTAACAAAAAAATAAGTTCTGTACTTAAAATTATTTGTGAAAGAATCAACCAATAGAATATTTTTATTAAAAGTTATAGTAATATTGCATTAAAATTCAGATTAAGGTGTTAGTAATATTTTAATTTGATTGAATTTTTTGTTCTTCTATCATTTTCAATTTTGGATTATTAATTTTTTAGTTGCACAAATTTAATTTTTTAATTTTTAAAATTATTTAATTTTGGTCTTGTTAGATGATTATTCTCATAGTCAAGCGATGACTATTAACATAGTTTCATTGGCGATAATTTGACTTGCCAAAGTAATAATGACATAATAGTCCTATATCACTTTCAATTTTTCCATTTTTTGAAAATATATCCCTTGCTATGTGAGTGCCACGTAAGCAGATCAAGTCTAATATTATTTTATGAAACTTTTCACTATTGATTCTCCAACCTAGAATCAAAACATCGATTCGTAATCTTGCTTCCTGAACAAACCATGGATGGTTCTAACTCTGAATGCAGATAGATTAATATAATCTGCATTATTCAAACAAGTTACATTCTGCTTTAAGCATAGTGGCAAGCTATTCCACGCCAAGAATCAGACCAATAATAATTAAACAATTGATAATATCTTGTTAGTCTTTGAAGTGTATAGAGAAAGTCATACTTTCCTTTAACAAAAAAGTTAAGAGATTCCATTTAACTCACTTCCGTGTCATCCCCACCACCGTGTTTAAAGTTAATCTTTCTTTACAGCTATTGTGTTCAATCTCTACAACAAAATAATTATGGCGTTGAACTTCATGGAAGGAAAAGGTTCTTCATTCTTTTTTTTCCCTTTCATCATATATATAATATAGAATACTCATTTATCATAAACTGATGATATATACTACATTTTTTATTTTGCATCTCAGGACTATCAACCACCCAGTTGTTGAACTTGGTAGTGAATACACTGTATGATCAATTTGTTGTGAAGGATATCAAGGGATTTGATGGATTCAATGTTGGCATTCTTGATGCCTTCAAGTAAGCATGTAGTTCAATTCTGATGAGAATGTTATCTACCATTAGTTTATTCCTTGAAATGATAAGTAACGAAATGATGATGATGGAAGATAGTTTTTCCATAAACATTTATAGAATAAAACGAAAAATAGAATAAACTTGTACTCTATAGATAGTGAAGCAAGGTATGGAAATTGAGTTTTATAAGGACTTGTAGTCCATTGCTATATATGGCATCAAATTTGTTTAGCATTTTTGTTCTCACTCTCTCAAAATTAAAGGTGGTTGATATTAGTTATGTCTGATACATGCTAATAAACTTAATGCAGCACTATCAACATGGCCTTACCCGGCAAGCATTATATTGCACCTTCATATAAAGATGTAAAGGTTAGTTATTTCCTTTGCATGCATCGTCTTTATATTCTAAGGCATATAGTTTAATTTTGCTTTGATTAACCTTATATAGAATAAACTTATCTCAAAACCAAAACAAAACCAATAACTAGTATTTTGAACATCCTTTGTTCCAGGACTTGTTCGAAGAGTGGAAAGAAATGGATGCAGAAGAGAAAAAGAAGAAGTTCATTGAGTTCATTAATGAGAAAGTAAATATGAACAAAGTAGATGAGTCTATGTTAATCACTGCAATACTGGCACCATCAGCAGCCATGATGGCTAAGAAAACAGGACAAATAGTGCCTCAACTTGCAATCATGAATGCCATTCCTGATGTTGTATTTGTGCCCTCAGCTACACTTTTGGCTCTAACTGCTATCAAGATCATAAGATTAACCTTCACTGGAAAGACAACATCCAAGGATACAGTGCCATCTACAAATGAAATAGAAGAAGAACCTCAAATTAAAGCGGAACAAGAACCTCAAACTCCAACTACACCTGAAACTGAAATAGAAGAAGAACCTCAAATTAAAGCGGAACAAGAACCTCAAACTCCAACTAAACCTGAAACTGAAGTAGAAGAAAAACCTCAAATTGAAACTGAACAAGAACCTCAAACCACAACTACACCCGAAACTTTAAAAGAACCTCAAATTGAAACTGAACAAGAACCTCAAACTACAACTACACCTGAAACTTTAAAAGAAGAACCTCAAATTGAAAATGAACAAGAACCTCAAACTGAAACTAAACAAGAACCTCCAACTACAGCTACACCTGAAACTAAAATAGAAAAGGAACCTCAACCTCAACCTACAGCTGCGCCAGAAACTTCAAGAGAAGGACCTCAAGTTGCAACTGTACAGAAACCTCACATTATAACAGGGCATGTTCACAAGGACAACACCACTTGTTTCTTATGTAATGAATACCACTATTACTGAGTACATTCAAATACCTTATATATGTGGTTTTCTCTACATTTTTCAATCTCCATAAATTCTTTTGATAGTATTGTTGATCATCAGTTAGATTACCAAATTGTGAACATTTGTTTTGGTTGTTTAGGTGAGGAGCTAATTGCTAGGTTAATGAAGGAAGGAAGGACTAATGCTATACTGTGAGGAGACTAATGTCAGCATTGAAATGAAGTTGGAAGCCTTGTTTGGATACCTAACCTGATGGTGCTTGAAACTAGGTAAAAATTTGCTCCTGGACACAGTGCTTGAGCATAGGATTTGCAATTGCATGGCATTAGGTTAGCAAAATTACTAATATACTGTAAAATGGTAATAGGGTCAGAACAACATTTGAATGTAGGCAACCTAGCACTCTTTTGCAAAGGGTAATCTTTGGCTTCAAAGAAATGAAGATAATTTTTTCTTCATCTCTTTTCATGAATAGCTAAATCTCTCTTACTTGAATGTTGATGTAGTTTAAATAGATAATATGATGTACAAAAATGATAAATGTGAATAGCTAAATCTCTCTTATTTGAATGTTGATGTAGTTTAAATAGATAATATGATGTACAAAAATGATAAATGTAAATAGTCTGTTTCTATTTAGAATTCTCAAAAATATATTTTATGTTTTTTTTTTGTCATTTTAGCATCTATATTTTGAAAATGATGGTATCTTGATTTTTTTTATAATATATGAATTTTTCCCTTTATTGTAGTATTCTTATATTTATAGCAAGAACCAAATTCATTAAAGACTAATTTTCACTTTGGTTGTAATTCATTGTATATGAAAGTAATAAACTTCAAAAAAGTTTTCTAGTAGTCCTATTACCATTTAAAATTTAAACTTGAGAACTTAGTGTTATTTTAATCTTTGACTTTAATAATTTATTATTATTTTAATCCTGAAAACATGTTTAATATTTTAATTAAATCTTACTAACATAACACCAACTTATTAAGTTATTTTCAATTTCCATACAAGAATTATTTATCAATAAAAATATATTAATACATGTTCTGTAAATATGAGTTGTTTAAGATTGAAAATTTTTAATTTTAAACAATATTCTATATTAAAATAATAATTTTATTAATAAATAAGCCTTATAAGTTATTCTCAGTAGAAATTTTATAAAAAAGACAGGTGATTAAATTTGGTAATTTAAATAATAGTAAATAATTAAGTTGAGAAAATAAAATGATAATAAATAATTTAAATCCAAGACGTAAAATAACATCGTGTTAGATTTACACTACTAAAGTTATTGTTTACCTAGTTATCAATTACTTTTTTTTTCCAAAATAATAGTAATTTAAGATTATGAATAATAAAAAGTATTTAATTAGGAGAGGTAAAGTTATTTTTTTAAATAAGACGAATTTTATGTTGAAAATTTTAAGTTTTTATTTGCATTCAAAAATAGATTTGAGAAAAGGAAAGGAAAAGAAATAAGAAAATAAAAATAGAAAATAAAATTATTTAAATTAAAAAAAAAAAGTAAAATTAAATAGAAAGTGAAATTATTTTATTTATTATAAATATTTTTTTAATATCATTTTTTATGATTTAAAAATTATAATCAATTATGATTATAATAATTGTAGGCATATTAAATTTAAAAAATATATTTAAGTTTGAAAACGAACACATATATTTTTATTTATTATTTTTTTAAGAAATAATTGTGTAATTTATCTCTCTTCCCATATCAATAGATACAAACAAGATAAATATTCATAAATTCTATTTTCATTATTCGTGTACACCCAAAAGAAACGAAACATAAGTAAAGAAAATAAACCAATTTTGGATTCACCCAAATTTTACTATTGTTGAGAAGTCAATGTTTGGCTAATATAACCCTAGAAAACGAAACTAAACTATATATTATTATTATTATTATTATTATTATATATATAGTTAAAAATTTTATTTTATTTTTAATAATATTTTAAATTTATAACACAAAATTTATTATAATAATTAATCTAGAAAATAAAAAAATAAAAAATATTATATATCATAATGACTATAAAATAATGTAGAACATAAAAAATATTTTATGAACATTTATGTTTTTGACACCCACGTAACACATCGTTTCAAATCTCTCTCCAACCCTTTCTTCTCCATGAATCGAGACTCAAGTCAAGGAGAACACTTTACACTGGAGATCAATGGTGGTCATAGGAAACTGTAGATAGGAGAACACAGTAGATGTTGTTGTAGCATTTCTCACGATTTAGACTTCACCTTCTTCTTCTTCTTCTTCTTCTTCTTCTTCTTCTGGTGGTGGATGTTTTGTTAGGAATCTGAACCAGTTTTTCTCTAAAACTTAATTGGAGAAGAAGAGATAGATGGAGGAGCTGAAGGAGTAAGTGTAATGGGAGAGGAAAACCAACCTCAACAAAGAACCCTATGGAGCAACGCAGAGAGAAAATGCTTACACCTTGTCCAATGCAAGACAAAGAGCGTTACCACCCTTCTCCAAATCCACGCCTTCATGCTCCGACACTCTCTCCACAACAACGTCAACCTCCTCACCGCTTTCATCACCACCTGCGCCTCCCTCGCTACCGCCTCCGCCACGCGCCCTCTCGCGCTCGTCCAATACGCGCGCCGTTTCTTCGAACTCGCCCGCACCCGCGATACATTCCTCTGCAACTCCATGATCACCACTCACTTCGCCGCTCGCCAGTTCTCCGAGCCCTTCACCCTCTTCCGAGACCTCCGCCGCAAAACACCGTCTTTTACGCCTAATGGGTACACCTTCACCGCACTCGTGAAGGGTTGCTCGGCGTGTGTGGCCATTGGGGAGGGTCTGCAGCTTCATGGGGTGGTTTTAAGAAATGGGGTTTGCTTTGATTTGTATGTGGCAACTGCGCTGGTGGATATGTACGTGAAGTTTGGGGTTTTGAGTAGTGCGCGGAAGGTGTTTGATGAAATGTATGTGAGAAGCAAGGTTTCGTGGACCGCAGTTATTGTGGGGTATGCGAGGTGTGGGGATATGGGTGAGGCTAGGAGACTTTTTGATGAGATGGAAGATCGGGACGTTGCGGCTTTTAACGCAATGATTGATGGGTATGTGAAGACAGGGAGTGTGGGTTTGGCAAGGGAGTTGTTTGATGAGATGAGGGAGAGGAATGTGGTTTCTTGGACTAGTATGATTTCTGGGTATTGTAGTAATGGTGATGTTGAGAATGCTAGATTGATGTTTGACCTTATGCCGGAGAAGAATTTGTTTAGTTGGAATGCCATGATTGGGGGGTATTGCCAGAATAGAAGGTCTCATGAAGCGTTGGAATTGTTTCGTGAGATGCAGACGGCGTTGGTGGAGCCAAATGAGGTAACTGTTGTGTGTGTTCTTCCGGCTGTGTCTTATTTGGGTGCTTTGGATTTGGGGATTTGGATTCACAGGATTGCTCAAAGGAAGAAGTTTGATAGGTCTGCTCGCGTTGGCACTGCTTTGATTGACATGTATGCAAAATGTGGTGAAATCATGAAAGCGAAATTGATTTTTGAGGAGATGATTGAGAGGGAAACGGCTTCGTGGAATGCTTTGATAAATGGCTTTGCAGTCAATGGCTGTGCGAAGGAAGCATTGGAGGTGTTTACAAGGATGATGGAGGAAGGGTTTAGACCCAATGAGGTAACTATGATTGGTGTGCTATCTGCTTGCAACCATTGTGGTCTGGTGGAGGAAGGAAGAAGATGGTTCAAAGCACTGGAGAGATTTGGAATTGTGCCACAGATTGAGCATTATGGTTGTATGGTTGACCTTCTAGGAAGGGCTGGATGCTTGGATGAGGCTGAAAAATTAATTCAAGCCATGCCTTATGATGCTAATGGTATAATATTGAGTTCTTTTCTCTTTGCTTGTGGTTACTTTAATGATGTATTAAGGGCAGAGAGAGTGCTGAAAGAGGTGGTGAAAATGGATGAGGATATTGCGGGAAACTATGTGATGTTGAGAAACCTGTATGCCTCGGAGCAAAGGTGGAGAGATGCGGAGGATGTTAAACAAATGATGAAGAAAAGAGGAACAAGTAAAGAGGTTGCTTACAGTGTTATTGGGGTTGATGGAAGCTTTAGAGAGTTTGTCGCTGGTGATTACTTGCATTCACATCGGGAGGCTATTCAGTTAACCTTGGGGCAGTTAAATAAGCACATGAAAGTTGAAATAGTCTATTGACAATGGAAACCAAGAAATCTGAAAGAAGGAGAGGTCTAAAGGAAGTCAATGAAAAGTGGGAGTCCCAACGTATGTGTATTTCTGTGTCTATAGTTTTCCTTGTATTTATTTCTTAGTTTGACTCATATAATATATAATATATGATGTGTGCCTACATATATATTACTTAAATGTTAAAATCTTTTCTTGGCAGGATGAGGAGAAAGCACCATATTTATATGTGGAAGTGGATTTTAAGGAGGTACAAATCTGAATACCTTTCAAAGGTTTTAGTTTCCAAGACAATTTGTTTTTAGTTGTCTATACTTTATGGGTTTTGAGTTGGATTGATTTATATATGTTTTCTCACGATTAATACTATTGAGTTTAACTAAATACATATCTAATTTTGAAGTGAAGAGGAAAATAAACTGTTTAGAGTTTTTAAAAGGATCAAATAAATCTTTGGCACCACTAAAATTAGCCTGAATTGAAATTTACCCCGTTTAAAGTCTTCAAACCCTACACATTTAGTCCCTCTAGTAATGCAGCCACTCTTCCTCGTTTAGCCAAACAGAGAAAAGAGAAAGCATAATGATGCTAAGTAAAATTTATATGTTCTTGTGTCTTTTCCTAAGATTTGTAGCAATCTCTGTACTAGAATCTTATCATAATTTCCCTTCTTTCCTACCTACCTACCTTCACTTTTTCATCATACCTGATTGCTTGTTCAGAGTTTGGTCTTCTGGTCCATTCTAAACTAGCAAAACTTTGATGATCTAATCTCTGTCATAAAACCTCTGACATAATTTAGCAGCACAGGCAATCAATGTGTTTGTTTTGCATTTATATGAAACTTTATTGTAAGATGACATCTTAACCGTCTTAATATGAAAGAATTGTCTTTGCAGGGCCAGATGGTTTATCTGAAGGAAACTGGTTTGTCCAAAATCTGAGAATGTTAGCATTGCCTTTAGAACACTTGCAACATCAAACAAAGTGTTTTCGTTTGTTGCAATTTTCTGATAATCAATCACCTTGTTGCATGCATCCTGAATGGATATTGCGCATACAAAAGATGACCTTTTCTTTTGAGATCTAGCTTTCTTCTTCACCACATTTATAACCTTCAAGTACAGAAGTCCAATAATGGAACGATTATACGGATGCAAACAGATATTAAAACATGATTTCTAATAGTATGTTTTCCCTCGTTTATTTGTATAAAATGATAATTCTGTTCTGTAAGTTAAGTCCATAAATGAAATGTCAGAAAGTTTTTTATCTTTAGCAGAATCAACATGTATAAGTACATCGATTTAAATTTCTGATAAAGTTAAATGAAAACCTCGCCGATGCCTTGTTAAGAAATTTAATTTAGTGTGAAGATAGTATAACCTTGTATCTTTCATGGAATATTTATATACCAGTTCATTACATGTGCACTAGTATTTTATGTTAAACATTTGAATGTAGATTTTAGAAAGTAAAAAATGAGATATTTTCGACCAATCAGACTAGTTCATTGTCAAACCCTTCATGTTTTACTTGTTAGTTTCGATGATTTTTCTGCTTAATAACTCCTTAATTTTAACTCTGAAACAGTCTTTGTTATATCTCACTTTGTTATGATGGATTTTAACATTACATGCTGCTGTTCCATGCTTTGTTGAAGAGCTCAGACCAACCAAGTACAACAGCTATTTCTGAAGGTAGTTGGACTTGTAAAAAATGCGGGAACCTCAACTATCCCTTTCGAAATGTATGCAACCGCAATGACAGTAAAACTGATCACAACAGCTTCTGTCGATTGACATCACTATCATGTAAATAGAGATTTCAGCATTTGTCTCCTTTTGTAAAGGAAAGTTGCTCTTAAATGAAGATGAAATTGGGGTAGCACTGACTTTGTAAGGGAAGATTTCTCTACAAATAAATTTTCCTTGATTATTGATTACAATTATTTTTGTGTTAATGATAATTTATATTTAAAGGATGCCAAAAGTGGTAGCATATGATATTTGAAGTATGCTCTTGTTCATATTGAATGACATGAAAATAATGTTTGGTCTTTAATTGAATTCAAGAACGTTTCCTGGTCACTTTTACACAATAGCATGTTGATATATATGAGAGGAATTAGGATAATGATATTCACACCTGTATCTAGTCACTTTTACACAATTTCATGCTTAGTTAGAAACTTAGTAATTTGTTTGCGTTGATAACTGTTTTATCACTTTCTAAAGCCAGCCGGTTTATTCTTAGAAGAAAAATTGTCTGTGAAATGGAACACTAACATATAATTGTGAATATCTTGATATATTCTTATGCTTTATTCCTATAGTAATTTATTATTTTGTTGATAATTTCGGTTCACTTTCTAAATCCAGACTATTAAAACTTTTTTTAAATAGTCTGTTAAAAAAGCAAGTTATTAATAGACATCTTATTTTTTAAGATTTCATTGAAGTATCTGAAATGATTTCATTTAAGATACTAGAGAAGTGTATCATAAAGGGATAAAAACTAGGTGCATCAGGAATTCGACAAGAACTTAATAGATCCATTGGCATTTTGAATCTAAGGAAGAAAATCTCCAAATCAAAATATCATGTCGTAACAAAAAATTCATATTTAATTATGGACAAGAGGAAACTGATTCACAGACGTCAAATACCTGTTGAGAAAATGAGTAGACCTCCAAGAACTGCAAATAGCACAACACAAATACTAAAAACCGTAGTGTCTTCCTCTTCATTCCCTCAGGGACGTTTTCTCTCTGTAAAGTGATAATTTTTAATCCTATTTTTGAAGAATTGTATGACTTCTTTTTGTCGCTTTTATTTTCTTTCCTCTGTCCCTTTTTCATCTAATTCTGCTGTGACACATCCTCTTCTTCATATATATATATATATATATATATATATATATAATTGGGAAGAATAATTGGATTTCCGGTAGTTAATGAATTGGTTGAAAAATGCTAAGTGTTACGAATACACTTTTTAACAGACTTTAATTGATTAATGGTTTCTAATAATTTTAAATTAATGAAGAAAACGCATTGCTTCGATTTTTCTTGAAATAATTACGGTAATCATCTTTTTCCAATAGAACAGCACGTCTAATGTTTTGGACCAAACATTGTTTTATGTTTTCGGTCCACTATTTTATGTTGTTTTGTGCTTTCGGCCCCATCAACCTAAGGTGCAATTTACATACCAGTTGGAAATTTTTATTAATGCCAATTAGTTTTAAAATAAAGTCTAAAAAGCCACAACAGTGCAGCATGTTTTATCTTACAATATGCTTGCAGAATTAACTTGTATG
This sequence comes from Macrotyloma uniflorum, assembly GCA_016859785.1. Lineage (NCBI taxonomy): Eukaryota > Viridiplantae > Streptophyta > Magnoliopsida > Fabales > Fabaceae > Macrotyloma > Macrotyloma uniflorum. The sequence goes on along the minus strand of BDMB01000008.1, from coordinate 2,981,539 downwards.
GAATCAACACTTGCAGAAACAGATATGGTAAATAAGAAATAAGAAAAAAAAAATTGAAAGAAGACACTCACCTGTGTCAAAAAACATAACAGCGTATGCAGTGACTCTTCCGGGACAAAGAGAAAAGACTTATTAAATTACAGACTCTATAATCCCCCCCAAGCAAATAAAGTAAAAAATTGCTCAAAATAAGAATTCTCAGATAATTATAAATACAAGCTTTCTTTATACATAGAGCATGCTACCTTTACGTCATGTACAATTGAACTCATTTGTTGATGAAAGAACGCATCTTGATGTAAGAAAAAGTATGTCCGACATAACTACCATTTACACATTATGATTGATAAATTCTGAACTCCTGTAGTTGTCTCAAGAAACAAATAATCAGTGCTTGCAGATTCAAAAGCAGACTATCTCCGCTTCCAACCCTTTGAGCCAACTTTCCTCCTTCCCCTCTTTTTGCTCCTACGCAAATTTGAGTTCGAAGCAGAACCAACTTGCAAAGTAGAAACACCATTCTCAGTGTCCATGTCAGATTCTGAGACTTGAGCAGTGGACATGGATTTATGCTCTTCAACTGGTTCTTTGGTTTTCTCCATAAATTGATTCCTAACACTCTCAAAATCATGCAACTCTTCCTTAGCTGCCTTATTTTGTATAAGAATTCCATCCTTGGTCTGCATGCAAAGGATTTGGCATTACAAATTGACAATGTCTATAATGATCCTTAAACAAACAGAGAGATATGGAACGAAGTTTACGATTCACATATAAAACTTAATAGATGGATTGTTTGGTCCATGAATAAAATTCTTGTTATCAGCTCAAAATTTTAAGTAACAGTACACATCAAAGAACACAGTTGACCGAACAAAGTACTCGCAAGAAGCACTTCTAAACGAGGGATGATATACACATATATGATGTGGGAGCTAGCGCCACGAGGATATGCCAATATTTAAAAACCTATTATACAGAGACATAAGAAACATTTAAATTCAAGTCCCAAGGACATTCGACTACAAAAAAAAATTTAGTACATCTCAATTTTCTGCGGTGAACTGCATAACAAGAAATCGGAACAAAGATAAAGAGAAATATAGATGTTCTATGGCATCTCAATTCTGGTGAACAACTTCTGCCTTGTAACAGAAACTAAACAAAACCAGCAGCCTGGTGTAAGTATTGGGCAACTCCCTTTTCACGACTATAACCACTACCCAATATCAAGCACAAGCACAAATTAATGCAAGCAAAATAGAAAACATAAGAACATACACGTTGAAATTACATTTGCATACAAAATAACTTACATTTTCCTGGAGAAACTCAAGCTGGGACCTATTGGTGGTTTCAATAAATGGAGTTATCAGGGCCCGAGTTTGTAATGTATTTTCAGTCAGAAGTAGATCTTCTGTGTTTAACTCAGATTTATGCTGTGATGGAGCACGAACAAATCTGACTGGAAATGTGTTGTTATTACCAACAAAAGTAGAATTATGACCAGAATGATTAAATCCATCAGATGGTCCAACCATGCTCAACTGAGTTACAGAACAGAACTTTCCTGGATTTTCACTAACGACATTATCAATCCGAGTTTTCAATTTCTCAACATGTGACTGTAGCTCTTGAATCTTTTGAATGATGTCATTGATAGCTTTATCATTGTCTTCAAGATCAGCAGAAGATAATGTATCATTAAACTTGACCTCCTCAATAATATCTACATGAAACAAAACAGAATTAAAATTCCAGTCATGGAAAGTGGAAACAAATAACATTGGATTAAAACCTGTTTCACAAAAATCGTCATACTCATACCAACAAACCTGTTTCACCTTGTATGATTCACAATTTAACGGCATGATTTTAGTAGTTAAAAAAATAAAAAATACAGCATTAGGTACACTACTGTCACTCACTCAAGGCATCACCACAAAAATCTTCCTTACAAGCTCCCTGGTTTGTGTTCTCTGGAATTAGACAGAAAAGGAGAAAAAGATTAGAGAGGAACATCACATTAGCAAAAAATACTACAACCAACCAAGAAATGTCATACCATAGTAAGAGAATACACTATGGTTAGACACATATGATGATAAATCACGCTCTTCAGCTTTTTTCCTTTTCTTTCTCTTCATAACTTTATTTGTGCCAATGCCATCATATATAGGTACTGACTTCACATTAAGATCATCAATTGAGAACTTTGAAAACTCAAGCTGCTTTCTATAATCATATGCCGCAAGCTCTTTATCATATTTCAGTGCTAGATTGTTAAGATTCTTCACTTGCAATTCTAGCCACTTACAGCGCCACCTAACAGGCTGAATGAAACTCCTCCAATGCCATGTTGTCGCCTTGTTCCTTCTGAATGGTTAATAGTGTAAATTGTGAAACAAATGCAATTGATATTCTAATCAAACACATTGCAGCCAAGACTAAGTAACATTGAAACAAAAATACGACACATCACAACTTTAGTCATGTCAAACAAAAAAAATAGATAGTCAATCTTTTTATTTGAAGTGGGTAGTATCACATAGTACTTGTATCAAAATAAAGGGAATGAAAGCATATGATTCTTCCGTAATATCTACCTAGAAAGTAACCCTGAAAAGAGCCTTTTATTAGCGCAAAAGGACGGAAATGATAGCGAAAATGATTGGATGATAACTGTAATGCAGATTGCTTGTATACATGGTTAGTTCTTTTCCCCCCTCTTTTTGTGTCTTCAATTATGCTTTATTGTTTTCTTCAGACACAACAAGAAGAATTGAGACTAAATCAGAAACATACCTAGATGGAGAAGTCTTACTTTGATCATCATCACACATCGGCAGCGATTCTACTCCAGTATCAGTGAACGCAGTGCCCGAGGCATCCTCTGTGCCAGAATCTGTATCACCAAAAGAACTGGAACTGGAACATTCAGAATCAGTGACATCCTCACAAGCATCTTCCACTGCCTTGCCACCAAAGTTTATGCTCCCACTCCCAACTATATTAACCTGCACATCCTCCTCATTTGCAACCATAGGAATATGCTCAATTCCCTGGCAGCTATTTCCAGGATGCCGAACCACCTTTTGCTCTTTTGATTCTGAAAATGTTGAGACAGGAACCCTTACATTCTCCTTTTCTAGAGCATCCTTTTCTGGCTTCACATTGCCAGAAACCATTTTTCCAAATCATTCAACCTTTCCTATTCAGAGACGAAAGCAAGGATCAGATCACAATGTCATGACTGGAATTGGAAACATGCGAAATACCCCACCCTATTTCAATCAACTTATCCCACAAACCCTTACGGAGAAATTGAACGTCGGGAGTTGTGAAATTATTAACAATTTTGAAAGAAAACATGGATAATATAAAGAAAAGCAGTGAAATTCAATCTTTATAGAATTAGGTTAGTACAAGAACGTGCGTTATCTTAAAAGGGGTTGATATGATCCACGAAAAAAAATACAAAAACCCAAGAATCGTAATAATACAGGAAAGAAAGACAGTGACAGAGAGAAAGACTTACAAGAGAAGAGAGATGAATTTCGCTTGGTGGAGTTAGAATTGGGATTGTCGTTTGAAGCGCTTATTTATTTTATTTGGTGGTTCAAATGGAACATGTTCTGCGTTTGTTGTTGAGCTTTTGCGTATGTATATGATTTTTTTTGTCTGCGTTTCTCTGCCAAAATATTAATATCCTATGTAATTATTTATTTATTTATTTATTTATTTATTATTATTATTATTATTATTATTATAAGAATAACTTTATTAAGCGTGTTTGACCGTTATTAATTTCGGATTAGAGGGCGTGATATTTTATCGATTTGATATTAAGTAATAGATTTTTAAAAGATTATATATATATATATATATATATATATATATATTAATTTCATATTAGAAGACGTGATAATTTATCGATTTGATATTAAGTAGGGGTGTTCAGAACTGAACCGACTCAAAAAAAAAAATCGAAAACCGATCCAAAAAACCGAACCGAACCAAACCGAACCGCAATTATTAAATAATATTATACTTATTTTTAATTTTATTTTCCTAAATCCTAAACCAAAACCTAACCTACCGTCATTGTCTATTACAACTTTCATCTCCTTAGACGCATCTTAGGGTTCTAGGGTTCCTTACTTGAAACTCCCTTATTCTGATTTCATTATCTCATCGTTAACTCTTATTCAAATCCATCTTCATCACACCATTTCACCCTCTCCATGGTCAATAGAGATTGAAGAATAATGGCAAGACATTGAAAGAATTGAAATGGGTATTTTCATATTTTACCTAAACTTTTTTATTATGTAATTATTTTTTATCTACTTTTTTAATTTTATTGATTATTATATTTTATATGTTTCTAGAAATTCTTCCAGTCCTACCACTACATGAAGAGAATTCTGATGTTGAGTCTGATTAGTTGTTATAGAAATTAATTTTTATATAGTATGATGATTTCTTGACAAATTATGTTTTTTTCTTATAAAAAGTGTCAAGAAATGTTGTAATTTGAATTTAACTAATCATGTTTTATTTTTTACAGGTTGTAATTATTGATATTTGACAATTGATCTATTTAGATTTTTTTTGTGTATTTTTGTTAGTGGTTTTGTCAAATATTATATTGTTATTTTGTTAGTATTAAATTAAAACAATATATGATTTGATGGTTAAAAAGATACATTTCTTCTATTCCATATTTTTTTTAATCGGTAATGACAAATATATTGATAAAAATTGGTACTAAAAATACTAAAAATAATTATAAAATATAATTAAGCAAAAGTGTGCAAAAAATTAAATAGTAATATTATCATTTTTTGTTTTCAATCCTTTATCTAACCATATGAAATCTAGTTAATGATATAATTTTATTAGTTTATTATTTAAAAAAATAAAAATAGTCAATTAGTAATAAAAAAATAAAATTAAAAATAAAAAAAAATAAAAACCGCAAAAACCGATCCAAACCAAACCGTTAAAATTGGTTTGGTTTGGTTCGGATTTTTTTTTATTTCAAACCGAACCAAACCGAACCGCAAATAATTTTTATATTTGGTTCGGATAAATTTTAGCAAAAAATCGAACCAAACCGCACCGCGATTACCCCTAATATTAAGTAATAGATTTTTAAAAGATTATATATAAATAATAGGTAGATTATTAATAAAAAAACAATGTAAAGTTAAAATAGATTTATATAAAAAAGACAAAATTATTAATGTTGTAAATAAATGGTATAAATAATTGTGTTTTTTTTCTAAAAAAAAAAAAGTTACGCAGGTGATATATATACAGTTAAAATTAAAACATTTCATTCACGTAAAGATAATACAGGTTGATGAGGATAACGATCACATAATCTTCTAGCAAATTTCATTCATCAAAATTGAAAATTGTACTATAACATAGATCATAATTATAATGTAAATAATAACGTCATGATGTTAAACACATAATAATTATATATTTTACTTAATTAATTTATGCATTAAAAATAATTTACTTATTTATTTAATATTTTATAATAAATTAATTTATAATTAATAATAAAAAAACACTTTTAAAAGAAAAAAAAAATATGACAACTAAAGTTAATAAAAAAAATTAAGACACAAAATATATTTAAGTAAATTATTTTATATTAGGTAAATTACACAAGGATAAAAAAAAGTAAAATAGAAATTATTATTTTTTACATTACATATCATTTTAATATTTTATTTGATGTACTATAAATTATTAAATTATAGATGTCAATTTAGTTGAGATTTGATAATAATACTTAAAAATATTTAAAAAATTAAGTTATAAATAAATTATATTTATTTTAAATAAAAATACAATGTTAAAATTAAATTATTGAATTAAAAATAACAATATATATATATATAATTATCTTATTTATATTAATAAATATATTATTTAATTATATTATGTAGCCAAATAAATATAATTATCTTAATTTAAAATATTCTTTATTATCTTATTACATTAATTTTTTTTTTAAAATTTAGCATTAATTAATGATAAGGATTAAAAAATGGTTAGAAAATATCATGAATTTAAAATTAACATTTTTTAATAAGAACTAAAAAGAATATTTAAACCTTTTTATATATTTATTTACTCTTTTATTTATTGTGAATGTGGGATTAATTATCAGAACTAGTTACTAATAGAATGATAGTAATGATAATGGAATAACATTTAATAAAATAATGATATAATAATAATAGTTTTGGAATTATGAATTGCGAAAGGAATAAAACAAATAATATTTTTTTTTCCAAAATTAACAAATAATAGTTAATTTCTTTGATCAATTATTTTAACATTTGTTCCTAATAGATATTACAGTTATACAACACAAACTGCGCAGTTTGACTTGGTACGGCAAAAAAAAACTATTCCCATTGCTTTCGGAGAGTTATTATGAGATCAATAATCTCCATCAAATGACATCAAAGTTACTCCTCATACACCAAGGTTTTGGAATACTTTCCTTTGTTCAGGTAAGAAATTGATCTTATGTTTGTTCCAACTCTTTTCTCATTTTGTATACAAGAGTTACATTTTGATAATGATCAAACTATCCAATTTGATGTTCACAATTATAATAGGTTCTAAGAATGTTGAATTTGTTGATATACAGTTATCATGGATCCCTTTAAAGGACAAGGAGGCATTCAGATGCTGCTAACTGCTGAACAAGAAGCACAACATATTGTTTCTGTTGCAAGAAATTGTAAGAACTCAGTTCTTTTTATATAGTCTTGTTATCAAGGTCTTATAAAAACTGTTTTGTAACCGCGATTTGAGGCCCCGTTAGCTGTATTTGTGTTTAATTTCCTGCCCTATTAAGGAATGGGACGAAATTACAATTGGTTGTGATCTACAAACTTATACCATTGAATATGAATTAATGAATGTTGTGTTCAATTTTTCAGTAAGGACCCAAAGGTTGAAGCAGGCAAAGGACGAGGCAGAGAAGGAGGCTGCACAATACAGATCTCACATGGAAGATGAGTATCAGAATTCAATTTCAGAGGTACAAACTGATGTTTAAGGTATTATAGGTCAAAATTCAAATATGTCATGTTTTCATTGGATTGACAATGTTTTGCTATTGGGTTGAGTTTCCTTAGACCACTGGGAGTTCTGGATCTACTGTAAAAAGGCTTGAGGAGGAGACAGAGGCTAAGATTCAAGATTTAAACAAATCAACTTCAAATATCTCATCAGAAGTGGTTGACATGCTGCTCAAGTGTGTTACAAATATCAAAATATAATGGCCTAAGGTTAGTATCCTAATTCACCTTTCAACTATTCAATTTCACAAAGCTCAGAGAGGGTTATTCATTTAACTTGATTCTTATTTATCATCTCGTTCATTTTCATATGCTTAATCATTACCAAAAAATTTTAATTAGCAAAAGTCACCTTTTCCTCATTGATGTATGGCTCTGGGGTTTTGGCCAATATATTAAATCTGGAAACAACATACCTTAACCATTCCTGTTGTCCAGAATCACAACCAAATTCAATAGGATTTCATTTTACGTGGGTAATTTGAGAGAAACATTATTAAGGATAGGGTTCTTTCACTACTGTGCCCAATTTGTTAGTTAAAAACATGGATATATGCAATAATGATTTGTGAATATAACTACATAATCTTCTAGATTCGCTTTTTTACCATTAATTCAATTATATGATAAGAAGTCTAGGTAAAACTACAAGGAAGTGCTACTGAATTAATCATAAACAATGGCATGATGATCACATCATTTAGGGGTGTCTTATATTTGATTACTCTTTATTATCTCTGCATTTAACTGTGTATTTATGGTTTGTTTTCTTATGATTCAGTATTGCAGAAGGTGCCAACATAAAGAGTCATGACCTACAATAAAATTTAACAGGCAAATCTAGGAAGATTCATCTGAAGATTGTTTGCTTTTGTCTAGGCTACAAAACTCCTGCTTCAACAATTATATATTTCTTGTCACAAAGTGAACAAAAGCAATTTTTTTTCTCATTTAATATAATTAAATGCTTTAGTAATATCTTTATATTGTTAAGAATGTTTATGGAAATATGGAACTCTTTTATCCTTTCTGTAAAATAACATTTTGGTTCAATTCGCAAAATTGAAATTTTTGAACTCAAATGTTTTAGGTTGGTTTCCACTGAACTTTCTAACCTTATGTGCTCTCTCACACACATATTTATATCATTTATTTATCTCTCTATATATATAATGTACACTTGCTAATTTATTTAATTTGAATATGATAGCAAATTATATCATTAGCAGATTAAAATACGTCTACGCAACTTAGTAACATACTCCAACTAAAATAACAAGTGTACATTAAAAAATGTTTGAAGTTTGATGTATATTTGAAATATTTTAACAGACTAATATTAACTTAAGATATTGTTATGACTTAGCTTAATAATATAATTGTTGCTAAAAAATAAGTATGATTTTAAATGTTCCTATCATTTCATATTTTAAATTATTTAACTTATAAAAAAAATTATTTTTATTTTTCTTTCGTCAAAAATACTTATAAAGAAGTTTGTCTTAATAATATATAAAACATCATCTCTAATAAGATATTCTTATTAGAACAATAACAATGTGGAAACATTAACTTTACTACTCATTGATTCCTCATAAATGAATTAATTGTTACTAATCCACATAAATTAGATAATTTTTTTAGTTTCTGAAAAAGAAAAAAAAATCTCTCGTTTAGAGTATTAGATTAAAGAATATTTTTTGTAATCTTCCATGCTTTGAAAATAATAAATAATAACTATGTTTTTAACCAATTTATGTTCATATCTCAACCAAGGCTGACAATAGTCTTTAACAAGCATTTGTCTCTAGTGTATGTAGCTCAAAACCTTTAAAAAGAGATGATGAAGCTTTGCAGTTGGTAACGTCAACATCAACTCATTCTAATCTTTCTCTCTACATTTCATAGTTTTAACCTTTACAACATATATCTAATAAGAAGTTTATAGTATGTGTGGTTTACTCTTAATCCTTTCTTTGTGAAATAGCTAGTAAATAGACTCTTTTTAAAAAAAATAAAAATACTTGGATTTTGAGCTTAGAGAGATTAGTGTAAAAACCTAACAATTTAAGATATTACTAGATGAAGAAAGTAAAAAAGAATAATTGTATTAGTTTTATCTTTTAAAAACAATTTTGGAGATATACTACAAACTAAAACATAGTCTCTAGGTAAAAACTTTGCATTCTCTCTTTTCTAAGCTCTGCTTTATAAGTTGATTAAGAAAAAAAAATAAACATTTAATATAGTGTGTTTTGTTTAAACTTCTTTTAAAAAAATATATTTTTTTAATAAAATAGTCACTTATTATAATTTTTAACATATTTGAATGAATTCAAAAAAAATGGGAAAAAAATTGTTTTCTACTGTTTTTTAAAAAACAACTTATGACTATTTTTTCTTGAAAAAAAAATGCAATAGATTAGAAAAAAAAATATATTAAAATACAAAAAATTATATAATGACTTTAAAATAAATAACATGTAAAAATATTTTTTAAACACAAATAAACATATCCATTAATACAAGTTAAAAACATTTTTTTGATAAAGAACTTTTTCGACAAACTAAATCTCATTCCATCCTATGTATAAACACAATTCAACCTCCTTGTTTTCCTATGTTTTATATATGAAAAATATATCACAAGTGGTTCTTTTAATACGTGGTTTATGAAAATAAAAACCACGTATAATATTCTCATTGGAGACAAAATAGAAAATTCATTCAAAAAAAAAGGAGTAAATATTGACCTCCCCAAACAAATTCACCTAAAAATCTCTAAGTATATTGGGAATGAAGGAGGAAGTGATATCATAAATATATTCCACTGAGATTCTATTTCTAGGTGGTAACTGAAGCCAACCGAAACTTTAACATTGTGTCTCTAAAATAGCTCTAAAAATATAATTATACAGAATACTTTAGAATAATACAAAGAGGAAAAAAAAAAAAAAAAACATCAAGGCAATGAAATTTATGTCAATGTGCCTATCTGTTGCAGCCTTGATATGAAAAGATTGATACAAGGGAGAAGAAATACATCTCAAAATAAGAACTGTTTTCTAAGCAGTTCCAAAGATGATGAAAAATAAGAACTTGTCGTCAAGTTATAACTTGCTTCACATCACATGCATCACGCTCACCGAGTAGTGTTCTTATGACACATTGGGCAGTTTGTGAACATGTGAAATATTACAAGTTCAAAATGATATGATAAAGAGGACTGTAAACAACAAAGATCTACACAGTATGCTCCATCTGGTGATACTCAAGATTGCGAAGAACGATTCGAGCAAAGATTTTTGCTTCAAGTGGGGCAGTTGCTGCTGCAGCCGCACCTCGCAAAACTCGTGGTGCTCCCAAGTTCTGCATGAGGCTAGCATGGTGCATGGCATGTCGTCCACCAGGAATTGTAAACTGTAGTCGAAAAGATCAACACATAAGAATGTCAGAATTCAAACCGGATATGGATAACAAAAAAATTATGTTGCTCCTTGCTATAGTTACCTGGAGAAGAGCAAATGCTGCACAAGCCTTGAGTATAGATGATGAATTTCGTAGCATAGTAATGAATCTTCCAATTTCAGCACCACTGAAAAAACATTAAAAATGAAATACGGTAGATGTTCCAACATGAGTAAATATGGATAATCGATAGAAAAAGAAAACGTTTTTGAAAGTAGAATGAACTCTAGAGCACAAGGTATACTATTAAAACCCCAAAAAGAAAAAATAGAGAAGCACAAATACAGAAACAAAGAGAAGAGAAAATATAATGAAGCTGTCAGTCTCCAAGCACCTGTGATACAGTATACATCTAAGACATGCATGAGAGAAGCCATAAACACAATCCTATCCCAAAACAAACCTAGCAGCATTACACCGCAAGAGGCAGAAACCACAAAAATTTGACCTTGCTTTTACGTAGTAAAACATGCTGAAAGTAGGATTTTAATGGCAAACACATATTAAGCTGCATACAATAGTTGTGTGAATACATATTTTGTAAGTCCTTCCAATCTTAGGTCCATGAATTAGACATGGGGGAGACTTCTCAATCAAGCATTGTCCTTGAGTAAAAAATGCACTCTGGAAGAAGAAAGAAACAATACACACTTTGGGATATTCACTATACTTTAACAAACTATATTCCCATACTAAACATATAAGCTGAATGAATGCAGATAAAGGAAGAAAAGTGTTAAAAACTTCAAATAGTATGCACTATTGCAAACACAAAATTTTGTTCCCAAAACAAAGAATGCCAGAGAAGCATGCAGCTGACAATGCCTTTGTATCATCAGAAAACAAGACCATATACGAGGTAGTAAGGTACAAATATGCTGAAAAAGAGCAACTTTTACAAGGTATAAAGGGGAAAAGGAAACCTGCATCTCAGATGTCCCGCTTCTTGAATACGTGCACCTTCAGTAACCTGTGCTAATGCTGCAGGAGCAGATGATGCAGCAGCAGCTGCAAATGCTTGTGGATCAGAGAACATAAGAACAAAAGCTTCAATGTGTTTCAAAGCCATCCTTCTAGCTCCATCCAAGCTCACACTTTTAGAAGTACTTTCAGATGGAGTGCCTACTAAAGCATATTCATCCATTCTGCAAAACATGTCATGATGCTCAAATAATATGCATAAAATTATCTCTTATACCAAGTTTCATTGGTTAAACAATTTCTTTTACCACAGTAAAGTCATTTTCATTTGCATCATATATTCATTCTACTATAAATACAAATCAAATCAAAATTTGAACAGAAATAAAGTAAACCGAAGATACACCATGTTTCCAAATCAAATCTCCCTAATGTAACCCGTATCTCAACAAATGACATTAACCAAATAAAAAAAATAAGCATTCTAAGAAACAAACAGAAAGGGTGACAAGGACAGCCGAATTAATCGAATTATTTACCTCCCATCAAACATGTAAGCCAATGCCAATGCAGCCATGAAGCGTGCCATTTTCGATACTGATGAAGAACAGAGATCAACAAGTGCTGATACTCCACCTTCCTCTACTATTCGTAGAGCATTACTAGCATTGAAAGCAAGATTCCATAGTGCTCCTGCAGCAGTTTCATGAACATCCTGAAAGTGGAAAGTGGTTTAGAATTTAATCAGGACTTTACATATATAAATAGATAAAGATGTTAAAAAAAATACAGACATAAAGTATATAAATATTTGTGGGATGATAAATACTTGTGGGCAAAGTATGAAGGAGCAAAAACTCACATAGTATACACGACTAAGTATTGCCCACAAGAGGCTAAAATACAAATAATGAAAGCTTGAAAACAAGAATTCTATAATGCATTAAAAGATGCACAAGTCACAAGGAGACTAAGGCTTTCCGCACAACGGTTACACATATGACTTGTATAGTTATACTATAAATGTATGTAACCAAATTCACTAGTTATTACTCTTTCTAACATCAGAATCATGTGGGAAAAAAGGTTTTATGTGGTGAGAATTTCCAAAACTACAATTGTTTGAGATGTAATAAATCATTCATGTATCTTTGCCTAACACTTGCTTATGGGGGATTGTTGATCTAGAGTTCAATCCTTGCCACCCCCATTCCTTTACTAAAATGTAGGCCTGTGGATTATCCACACTTCATGCCCAGACAGCTCTTGCTTGAGAGGGAATGTTAGTGGTGATATAAAAGTCAGTCATGTGTCTTCACTTAACAGCTTAAGCCCTTCGGGATTTTTAGTTCATGTCAACAATAACTAAAGTAAAAAATTTATCATATCATAACATAGAAAAGTCACTATTGAAAAGCAAAACAGCCCGCTAGCACCAAATATAAGGTGTTCTGTTTGACCACCTGCTTAACCCAGATAACGTGTTGTGCAGTATGAATTAATATGAAAAAATATTGATAAAACCCTAATAGAGAAAAAGGCTTATAGAACCCCACCAATACCATAAGTGCAAACAGCTACTCTAAAGCAACTTAAAAGACTAAAATAATAACAAGAACAACAATGAACTAGTTGATCCACCAAAATGGGATACATTTTCGGCATTGTTATGTATTTGTCTAGCATTGATTAATAAACATGTACATTAAGGTAAAAAATAAAGGGAATAAGTTACCTCTGCTTCAGACCGTGCAAGTGCAATCAGAGGTGCAACACCTCCTTCTCGTCCAATGGCAACACTAAGCAAACAAAAACCAATATTAATGAATATAAGCATAATCTAGTACAGAAAGATAATTAAATTATATAATGACAACTTCCTTTACCAAATTCAAATCCATATATTAGTCAAAGAAAACAAACAAAATGTTAAAAATCTTACATTACAGGTAAAAATGTTTTAGAAGACATTAACAAGGATTAAAATCATACAAAGGGCACATTGAACTAAAATCATTTATTTTATTAATGAAAAGTGAGAACTGTATGGACCAGAACAGGTCTTCTAATTCATTTTCTGTTTTTGACAAAGTCAATTGGAAACTATCTATCATGCGGTTAAGAGGGTGAAAGCAAAGCATATGATGAATACCTAGTATATTTTGACAACTGAATAGATGTAATGAATACACAAGCTATGAACTAACATATAGACAGTGAACCTAGACACCAGAAAAAGTACCATGACTAATTACATATCTAATGCTCCATGAAGTTGGTCCATATATAATGAACTTATTTGAGAAATTCACAGGGGCTTTGATGAAGACATCTATAAATGATCATTAGATTGACAAATCTAGCAGTTTGGTGATATCTCCCGATAACATATTCCTTAATGAATTTACAGTTAATATCAATATGTTTGGTCCTTTCACAAAACACCAGCTTGGAAGCAATATCTAAAGCCACTTGATTGTCACATATAAGCATCATTTACATAATCTTCCCAAATCAAAGCTTCTTCATTTAGTTTATAACTTTTCCAGGATAAAAGATTGCCAACAATGAATACACAATACACAAATGTTAATCATCTATCCAAAGGAGATACTACCCAAACAATTGAAGTATCCAACAGTTTGCAGATGCTCCTTACTCCCTTATCTTCACAAATTAGGCCTTTTTCATTTGGTCCTTTAATAAAATTGAGGATACAAAGCATGGTATCCCAATGACCTTCACAATGGGAATTCAAGAACTGGACTAACCACATTGACCACAAGATATGTTTGGATGGAAAAAGTGAGAAGTCTAGTTTCCTAACCAATCTTTTCTACCAAATTGGACCTAATAATAGTGGCTCCTCCTAATCTGGTTGTAGTGCAACATATAATAAATCCATAAAGTATCTTAAAGATATGTTGAGATACCATCATGATGTCATCTTGATTGTTTTTACCCATCTCCTTGATTTCCCTAATTCTATTTCCTTGCACAAGTAATAAATGGTTAATACTAATAGTGGCACATAACGGCAACCCCCAAAAAAACTATAGTAGGATGACTACTATTCTGAATATATACATACGTATATTCTAGATTTTTATATATACACAATTTCTATGTTGATTATTATATAATAATCTTTTATTTTCTTTATAATTATTATATGAATTCATTTAACTATTACATTTTAATTCATATGCGGTTTATATATAGCTATATATTTTTAGATGTTAAATAATATAATTATGTAAATATTTTTTTTATAATTTTAAATATTAGAGCACTTTGCATATTTTTATAATAATATAATATATGATTAATTATGAAAAGCAGTAAAAATAGTATTATACTATTAATATTGTTTGGGTTGGAGAGTTAACAACTTAAGATTCAGGCCCAATACCCACTCTGATCCAAAAAACAATACCAAGACCCCAAAAGTAAAAGAAAGTGAAAAGAACCTAGACCATTTCATCCATCGGCCAACATCTTTCAAAAAGAGTTGCCAAATCTATTTCTCTTCAACACTTTCTGCCACACGAGAAAAACATATTTGTCTTCACAAAAGGTGTAGAACATCTTCAACGCACCGAAAAAATAAAACATACTCACTTCTATTATCACAACAAATCCCCACTGCCTCACCCCATTTTGCATCACCTCAGTTCAAAATTTGCAACACAACTCACAAATTGCTGCTAAAATGACACAATTAACTAAATTTCTTGTTTCCTCATTTTAATTTAGTTTTCCTGCAATTTGAGATAACATCTAGTTTCCTTAGATAGCCCGATCATAATCCTTGAACTTCAGGGAATGATTTAGATTTTGTGTATATAAATAATTGTACAAATCACTAGACAATATACAAGAATCATACCTTCCATCATTGGCATCATTCATGAAAAGAGGTTTTTGTTTTGCTGCACATGGCTCTCAAAGCTCATTTTTTTCCTTTTTCTTTTTTATCTATCTATCCTCTTCTTCCCTTCAAATCAATATCGCATTGACTTCGTCTAGTGCCACAAATATACTATTCCTAAGTGTGACAATTGTGTTTATGTTGCCTTTACAACTATTGGGAAAAACCCAAGTCTCACATTGACAAGAAATATATTTTCGTGGAGTTGAGGTAGATTCAAACCCACATTCTAAGATGGTATAATAACATATCCCGTATCCATTAAAAAGGGTCACTCACTATATTATATCACGCGCCAAATCCAATAGTATTGGGCATGAGGTGTATAGGAGAAAAGTGAAATCTTAGATTGACTAAAGATAGTGTCTAAAGTGAGTACATAACTAGAGGAAAACTATCTCGAGATTTGTTGTGGGTTTGAGTTAAACCCTAACCCACATTCTAAAATCAACAAGCCCCAACAAGTTGTTTTCTTTTTCTTGGTTTAGTGTTGTTTGTATGGCTAACATTCTTGGTACATCAATTTTTCTTTGGCTCAAGATTTTTCATGCTTTTTGCCAACAATGGCTATTCTAGAAGACATGGTTATGTTTATTAGAACAATATTTGCCTCTAACCTTAGCTATTAAGCATTTGATGATGTGAGCTTCTAGGTTAGATGGTTAAGCATTGATATCATTGTAGTTAGTATCACACGATTCATGATACAATTCAAGTGATTCGAATAGCAGGCGCAACAAATGGCATGGCTAAATCAACAATTATGGACACAAATCGGGTCGCATTCATGGCAAATCATGCAACACGACCCAACTTCAAAAAGCCCTAAGCTTTTGTAAAAATAGAGGGAAATCAGCCAATATGTTCTCCTCACAAAATCGAACCTATCTCCTTTGTGTGACGCAGCCTTCTCTTCATCATCTTCGTTGGTCCTTCCATCATTTTCTCTATTGACCTCTCCTCTCTTTGTTTCTGACATCGTTCCTACTATAGAACTCTCCTCCCTTAAATGTGAGTGACCCACTCCTTTTCTACTCTCTTTTTGTGGGTTAGCTTGTGGGTTTTAGTCGAATCCCATATTATTGTGTTGTTAATCCCCTGTTTTTGCAATTATATTGCTACCTTGCTATGGGTTATTGACACAAGATTTGATTTTTAATTATATGACACTCTAGTTAGCTATTTGACTTCAAAATTCTAATACATATATACCTACGTATATATTTATGTCATGTTTGTGCTTTTAAACATATTATATATATATATATATATATATGTTATGTTTTATTTTGATCATGATCCAATTTGCAGTTCAAGGTTTGTATCTCAATTCAAGACTTGTCTCATTCTTGGAAATGATTGTTGACCAAAACAGCCAACAAGGTGAAGTCAGCAATTGTCACCAGCAATGACATGCCAACAGTTGGTGATGATGTGGCAATCAAAAGGTTTTGTATTTTCAACACTTCAAGCAGCAAAATATTACATAGGTTCCCATTAATGAAAAAACAAATCATCAAACCCCATGCCTAATATATGAGCTTGTAGGTTTGTCATAATGATACAAGATGCCTCATATCAATGCAAGCTTCAATTCAATAGGAAATAAAGGCCAAGCACAACATATCACTTGTCAATAAAGAACAAAATTTCATTCCAAAATAGCAAATAGTCAAGCTCCTTTCATTTATCGTATATTCCATATTAAATCAAAGATTGTCAAAATCGAAATCCTACTTAAGATCAGAAAGTAAAAAATTGTAAATCATGTTATTGTATCATTAATATCTTGCAGTTATTGTATTATTAATATCCTGGAGTTATTGCACTTTTAATGTATTTCATATTAATATCTTTCATTTAGCTTATTCATCTTGTAGTTACTGTTTTATTAATATCTTAATTTAATAACCATTATAAAAAGAAAATAAGAAAAAAAGGAGTGGGGGGGGACCAAAATCAGAGACTGATTTCAAAGGCCCAGAACAAGCCCAATGTGAGTTTTAGAATCAACCAAAACAAAGGAAAGAAAAAGAAACAAGACACAATTAATAAAATCTGAGAAAAAGGTCGAAAATCGGGGGGAAGCGAAATCGAAAAGAGGGAGGTGTCCAACTTAAAACAGAGAATGTAGAGAAAGAACAGTGTACTCTGCAGCTGTGTGGGAAAGTAAAGGTGTCACAAATTACTCAGCTGAGTCAGCAAAGAGACGCGTTGCTTAAGAGAGAGCCTTTTTAGGGCCAAAAAACCACAAAAATGGGCTTTCTCTGCACTAGGCTGCCCAACCCTCAATGTTGCAGATCTTCAAAGCACAGAAACATGACAATCTCACAAGCAAGTGAATTTGCCTGCTGATCCTGGTACGATCAACTCCACAGCAATCCCACACTGAATCGAGCTCGGAAGCCATCCAAAACTATGGATCGAATGATCTTAAAAGTAAAATTTATGATTTCGACAACAATGTTCCAGATATATGCCTCTGATGTTACCCTCAATTTTTTTCCTTCATTCTTCAGATCTAGCTGAGCCATCACTATTTGCTAAAGCTTTGACCAAGAGGTAATCAATCCAATAAGTGGTACAAGAACCAAGGTCATGACCTCAATTTATAGAAAGGCACAAAACTGCCAGAGGCAAGTTCTCTAAAGGGGAGGGGGATAGTGACTTTGGGCCAGTATTCTGCATTGAGAAGGCTGAGGTTGGTGGAAATCTGATTGACTAAAGAACTAGAATGAATGCAGTTAAGCGGAAAAAGTTGCACCTTAATTATCTTTAGCCTAGACATTAGCGCTCCATCCAACAAACATAATCTTCACACAAAATGTTCTATTTCGTAAAGAGGTTAGTTAACTCAATCCTTTCTTCTCATCAGTAGTTGAATTACATTTCCATTTCAAAAATGAAACTTGAATCAACTGACATTAGCACTTAACTCTCACAAGAAAAAGTACCAATTTCAACTGAAGAAGATGCCAACATTAAAAAATAATCCAAACACCAAAATCATCCTCCCCTCCTAAAAAGTCAACTGAGTAAAGACAGTTTTCACAGTTACAATGCATTCCCTTCATGCCTTGCACTCATCTAGCTCATGCCATATTTTTCAGAAAGGATATTAGTTATTAAACCTTAGGCCTATCTGGAATTGGATGAAGGGAATGGAAGAGAGATTTAGAATTAGATAATCAAAGAAGATATTGCAATAAGATCTTGTGTACATAACAAAATTAAAAAGGAAAAAAACAGTGGTAGAAAGACTATTCTATGATTTCCCAGTTTCCTCCATTGCTCACATAAAGATTTAGGTTCAAAATATGAACGGAGATAGGATTACAAATATTGGGATTACAAAAGAAGGTTAGAAGATTCCAAAACTCAGTATCACTTTTATAAATTCAAAAGAAGAGACAAAGATTTGTCAAAAAGGAAGAAAGAAAAATATGAAAAGGACCCACAAAAGAATCATCTCAAACCCAAAAGAGGAGATAAAAAATGAAAGGGAACATAAGAAAGCAAAAGAACAATACAGTAAACACAACTAAATCCAAAAATTAATAAATACTAGACACTGAAACCTAAAATAATGGCAACCAGTCCTAAAAGAGAAATATAATTTTCAAGTAGACAAATATTGTACCCCGATACTCCATCATATATGACAAGAGTTGCAAACAAGTCATAAGAATCAAGATTTAGAGAAATCAAATACAAACTGAACTATTACAAGTACGTTACCTATTAGTTTCTGAGACTGACAATCCCCACAGAGCTCCAGCAGCCCTCTCTTGAAGTCCAGGGGATGCATTAGCACAAGCTTGGGCAAGAGCAACCTATACAAACCACAATGTCAAATATCAACGCACTAAACTTTGCAGTTTCCTACAAGATTAATGCTATGGTAAAAGGATGTACAAGATCCATAAAAAGATTATTTTTGTTCAGAAAAAGGAAAAAAAAAACAAATTTATTCATCTCTATAGCCTCTTCATATTAACTGTCAAATAAAATAGAAAATGGTTGGAAACATTATTACATAATCTCCAAAAATACTACTGCACAAAAGCATGATTCAATAGAAATAACATTTATCACAAATTATTTATAAGAATGCATTTTAAAAAGTCTATTCACGTATAGAATATCCACATCTATAGTATCTATGAAGTATCTTAACCTAAAAAATTTTACCCGCTTGGTCTACATAATAGAGAAAGATAGGGTTCAGAGAAGACAAAACTGAAAAAGGATTTCTGACAATGATAAATGGATTCATTACGGAGAATGTAAATATACATGTATTATAGACTACTAAGGACTGATTGCTTAGTCAGCAGTCAGTTACACAGTTACAGCTCACTGAAACTTGCAAGAGTATCATTTAACAGTAGAATATTATATCTCTAATATGAATGTTCTGCATATAGGATGTACTGTAGAAGAAAGCTATTTCACTCAAGCAATTCCATACTATCTCTCAGTCTCTCCCCCCCTTTCTCCATTCCTCTCTGCCCCCCACTTTAAATTTAACAATGGTTTATAGTGCCGGTTTCTCCCTTATTTCTCAGATTTGCAGTTTCTTTTGAAATGTTTCTTATCATCCCTGGTATCTTTTTATTTCTATACAATACTACAATTCTTCTACTTAAAAAAAAATAGCTTAACATGGTACAAAACTTACCAAGGCCTGAACTCCACCAGATGCGGCGATGGCTTCTCGATTTCTATCGTCAAATGACAAATTCCAAAGTGCACCAGCAGCCTCTTGCCTATATCAGAGTTAACGCAAAGTTAGAATGGCAGTAATATGTTTCAAGGTACAAACAAGATCACACAAGTAAAAAAGAAGAAGCATCAAAGGTAAACCAATTATTACACAAGCTTAAACTGTTGTGTAAAGGTGTATTAATGGTTTATGAAGCCTATTTCTACAAGCAATGGCCATTTTCTTCAATCATACGCAGTTCAAGTCATTGTTTGGAAGTTCACAGAAGTTACAACTTCTAAAGTTGGTATTAGTTTAAGTGCGTTTTTTTCTGTAGCAAACTTAAGCATGAGCATTCAGAGGTATAATTTATTAATACAGGTGTTAAGTCAGTGTTTTGTATCACAATTATTCAGTCTCATATGCAAACATATTCACTTGTGTTCCCTCCATCTA
This sequence comes from Macrotyloma uniflorum, assembly GCA_016859785.1. Taxonomy (NCBI): domain Eukaryota; kingdom Viridiplantae; phylum Streptophyta; class Magnoliopsida; order Fabales; family Fabaceae; genus Macrotyloma; species Macrotyloma uniflorum. The sequence continues at coordinate 2,960,940 of BDMB01000008.1, read as the reverse complement.
TCTTTCCTCTATTCCACCTAATCCCTAAATTTTTTTATCAAAAACATTCATAAAAGTAATACACAAGTACAATATAACACACTCAAAGATCAGTTAGAGATTACCTGACACCCTCATGGGGAGAACGGGTGAGTTGAACAAGAGCCTCAAGAGCACCTGCTTCTTGTCCAACAGCAGCATTGTTACTGTTACTATCTCCATGTGCAGCTAAGTTAGCTAATGCACGAGCAGCCTGATGTTTAACAGGAGTTATGTCAATCACCCCACACCAATGCACTTACATCGCTGGATGGAAATTAAAAGATTTGAAAAAACATAGAAAAGATTCTGAAGAATCAATATCTAGGTTAAAAAATACTGCACATGCATCTGTATTTAATGTAAACATGAAGAATTCATAGGAAATTATATAAATCATCTCTTAGCTAGATCATCATTAGCATTGTCTATATTTGCAAAATCACAGCTAAGACATGCATGCCATCCCCAGTGTGGCACTAGCACAAAATCATTGACCAGCGTACGACACAATTTAGACTACATCTCCATTATACCTTTGTTAAGTATAACTGATAGCAGAAAACTACACATAAAAAGTTGATCTATGATTCCCATTCCACTTATAAGTCTACATTATTGTTATGCGGAATAGGAAAGATAAGACAAGACAGTGTTATCAATCATGGTTATCAAACTCAAGCTTTAACTCATACAAACGTACGAGTTCATGAGTTCACTACCCGATTCATGTTAACTCGCTTGTAGAATCGTTATTGAGTGGGCTCGATGGGATTGTGGTAATCTCAGGTGAACTTGGCCAAACTCCCAAGTTGACCAGTTCAAGTGCCCTTTAACCCCCCCTGTCTCATTTTGGCATGCAAAAGTGGAAGAAAGGAGAAGACCCACAATTAGGGTTCTCCATGGTGCTCATCCATGTGTCGTTTCTCTTCATGGTGACAGAGCTACTCTTCTCATCACAACGCCTGTCTTTTTGCCAGTGATGACAACAACCATCGCAACTCCCATCTCATATCCCTTCTCTGTTCATTGTTTGTTCTCGGCATTGAGGCACAAGCAAGTGGTTTGCAAATTTCTTGAAGCTCCATTCTCTGCACAATTTGAATATATGTCTCTTTTTTAGTTATTAAGATGTTTTCTTATTAAGAACTTCTGTCTTGTATGAACTTATGTTTTTATTTCTTGTTGTTTGAACTTATTTAGTAATGAACTACTTGACTTGTTACTTTTTATTGAGGTTTAATATTTTGCATTATTGTGAAATTAAAATGTTCAATCATTATGTTATTTAACAGTATTTTCATATTTCTTATATGAAGTAAACTTGTCAGAGTTTACGATTCAAGTTTATGAATCAAGTTTATGGACCTCTCACTAGTTTAAGTAAACTCTCAAGTTTGACAATGTCGTTATCAATGGAAGATGGAAGAAGGCCAAAATTCTGCATTACAAACATGCCACTGTGGCTTATGCCGCTGGCATTGCAAGTCTCCCTTCACACCATTGCAAGTCTCCCTTCACATATTGCCTATGGCAGTTGGCAAAAAATCCGCCATGACTGCCATGGCACCGCCATTTAACAACATTAAGAAAAGATAGAAAAAATAAGTCCAGAAATTGAATAAAGGAATCCAGAATCAGACTGAAATTCTAGATGCAAGTAAACAACCTTGTAATGTGATGGCACCATCAATGTCAAAAGGATTTAGTCATTGCTAAGCCTTCCAACTTCCAAATTAAGGACTAGTAGGTAAAAAATCAAATAATCCCACTGACAACACAATTTCATAGCCCCGCAGCCCTTTGCAGGAGCAAAAGGAAATAACAATTATTGTTGGAAAGGAAAGTTGCCTCAATTATGGTCACTCCTAGCCTGACTTAATTGTAGCCTCAAGGATGGTGTTTAGCCTTGCATCAACTAGAGATATTAATTAAATAGAGCTTATAAAGTTTGGAGAATCCTCCCCTTACAAACTGGTTTTATGGAATTTAATTAAGCCCTAATGCTAAGAGCTATCGATCATGTACACAATCATAACAGCATTTTTAAAATAACTACGATGATTTCCAATATGCAATTGACAGGTATTATCTACCAAATAAAACAGCTTCAAAGATCTTAGTAATTGAATTGGATGGTACTAAAATACTAAAAAGTAGTGCTACCTGCTCTTGCACTCCCTCAAATTTGCACTTACGTGCAAGCATCACCAGAGCATGTACACCTCCTGCCAGTGCAACCTCTGTACTACACTTGTCATCAGCTGCCAAATTAGCCAAAGCACCAGCCGCCCGTTCCTGAATAATAAAACCCATCTAATCAACCAACTGCCATACGCATTATAAATAGAAACTTACATTACTGGACATAAGAAGCAATATAATAAAAGTCACTTAACAAGCTCATACATAAAATCAGAGAAACTTACTAAAACTCCATCTCCACTAGAGGACCACTTGAATATAAGATCCACTAAAGCTTGTATTCCACCAGCTTCAGCAATGGCACCCTATGATGAAACCTCTTAAGTTTATACTTTAAAATTTAAGCATTAAGTTTCAACAAATGAAAACTAAATAATATAGGAAATCCAAATTCCAACCTTATGCTCCTCTCCAACGGAGAGATTCCATAATCCTCCAGCAGCCTCTTCAGCCACTAGCTTGTTCATAGACCTAGCCAAACCAGCAAGAATCTCAATCCCGCCCTCTTCGGCAACAGCTTTGGCCACATTGGCATTGACAGACAAATTTGCAATGGCCTAAACAATTTTTGAAAGTTTGAAGAAAAAATACACATTGATTATGTCAGATATTTATAGTGAAATTGGCCTTTTAAACGCATAAATTATCAAGATCACCTCAACAAAGTGTAAACATCAATGTTTCTTACTACAATACAGTAAAAAAATGACTAGAAATTACAAGGTGCATATTTACACAAAGGTGAGGAAAGAGCACCTTAGCTGCCTCAGATTGAAGCCCTTCCCTCCAAGATTTTGCCAGGCCAAGTAGGAGGCGTATGCCCTCATCTCGCATAACTGCTTCAGCCCTTCCATAATCTATGCTGGCATTTTCGTCATCAATTACAACAAATGTTGCAAGTCCTGTGGCTGCCCTCTCTTGAACATCCTCCTGAGAACTCTGCATTAGACTGAGCAAAAGCGCTCCACCTTGTTCAACCCAGAAATTATCAAGACCCTGCTGGGGACTCTCGGCAGAACGCAAAAGTGTATGGGATAGCATCCACTCAAGCCAGGGTATAATTTCATTAAGGTCCTTATCATTATTCTTTGAGGTCCTCCAGTCCAAAAACACATTCTTTCCTCTCTTTATATTATCAAAAAATAAAGAAGCCAGTCCTTTAAAAATATCAGTGCGAAGGGAAACTAATAACTTGTTTTTATATTTACTAGCAGAAAAGCTAGTGTCTTCTTCAAGGATAGGACAATTCAGAGCAATCAAAACCCTCAAATTCTGTGATAAGGATAACATTCTGAAAACAGCAGATGCACCAATATCAGTTCTTGAAACATCTAACCCAATCAGGTTAGGAAGTTTATGCCAAAGATGGGAAACCACACCCCACTTCATACTTGACGTCCCCGCAACAGAAAGGAAACGAACTGAGAACACATTTCCCAGTGCAACCTCGTCAACATTCAGACAGTCAATGAACCCAATATCAGTCAACTTTGGACAATGCTTAGCCAAGGCATTAATAGCATCAGCATTTACATCCCTAATACCCGACAGTCTAAGTTTATTCAAGTTAGTACAGCAATGAGCTATTGCTTTGATAGCATCACTACTTATTCTCTCACAAAAATCTGGTCCAAGCTGAAGGCTCTCAAGTGACTCATGCCGAGCCACAATCACTGAAAGAGTAGCATCAGTAATTTTCCTGCAATAGTCACCGCTCAATTCACGCAAGTTCTTAGCTCGAAGATGAATTATTGCATCAGCAGACTCCGCCCCCCGAAACCTGAGCTTCTGTAGATTCACACACCTCGGAGCAAGTGATGAAGCCATGGCAGTATCAAACCTGTGCGAACGAAGATCCAGAGAAGTCCACAAGCATGGGGAGCTACCAAGAGACCTCCAAGTCTTACAAGTTGACGACAAGCTAGCTCGATCTCGGTAACTCAGACATGACAACAGCTGAATTACTGTGTCATCAGGCAAGCAGTTCCAATCAACAACTCCTTGGGGTTCCAAATGCAAAACCTCATCTTGAACTTCAGGGAAACTAGATTGCACCACATTCCCTTTGCTTTTCCTCGCTACCTTCCTCCTCACTCTACGATTCATGTCTCAACAAAATCACAGCAAAACCAATACCAAAACCTTCAAACTTCAAACCCCAAATCCCCAAACCACTGCAAGAATTCACCAATACAACAGCCTCAGACACACAAATCCAAAAACCATTGAAAAAGATAACACCACCCTCCAAAACATAATCACCCCTCCACCCCCAAAAAACCCTAGTCTTCAACCAAAGTTAACAAACCAAAACAACTAAACAAACAGACCTGAAACCCCACAACATGAAACAACCCAACCCTAGATGCCAAAAAATGGATAAAACCCAGAATTCATATGCAGGTAAGAGCACAAAAAAAGAATAATAAAATGTTATTATTTTATCAAACCTGTGGACTCAGGGTATGTGGTCTTTGTTGGATACACAAATCAGATACATTCAATAGAATTTGCAATGAAACCGACCAAAGAAAAATGAGTAAAGAATGAAGTTTGTTGAATGGGGTCTGAGAAAAATAGATAATTCATAGGGGAATCCAGAGGATGAGAAGGGTTGGCTTACATACATGAGAGGGTCGTAGGAACGAAAATGAGGAAGAAAAAGAGAAGGGTGATTACGTTAAATAGAAGGAAAATGTGAGCGGAGAAGACACGAGAATTCCAGCATTGGGGAAAAGGGAAGGGAGGAGGAATGAGGGATGGGATGGAAGGAAGGAGAACAACAATGCTGTGAAACTACAACTCATAAAATCAGCATCTTATTTATATATATACATATATTTATATATATACATATATAATTAATTTCAATTGCAAACCTTTTTTTTTAAATAAATTTTCATCGCCTATATGCATTAAGAGCTTACATCATACATAAAATAAGTACATATAATATTAAAACAAAGAGGTTTATTTCACTAAATCAAGGTAGACCATGAACTAATATCTTGCTACATGAATATTAATCTTTTCAAATATATGTTGTTTTTTATACTTAGACATGACAATTCTTCTTCTCAAATTATAATATGAATTTTGATCATACTAACTTTGATATTTAATCTAAAAATGTTTTAAAAGATATATTGTAGGAAACATCATCTATATTACATAGCACACTTTTAGGATACTTAAAAGAGATATATCTTAACTTCTCTTACATATGTAAAATAACATGCACAATGCAATGTATATGGTAAAAAAATATTAATTTTTTATACCAAACATGATCGATGTCCATGTATATTTGTTGATTGTTTACTACAATAAAATAGGATTAATTATTTTTTTCTTCTATAAAAATTGTATAGTCAAAATATATAGTCATCACTTGTTCAAAATAGTTAGGATTGTTTGGTGATTAAAAAAGAAAAGATGTGATAGAATATAAAAATTAAGTAATTCAGTGTACACTAGATTTTTTTTTTCTAACTTCTTTCTTGTTAAACTCCTCTGACCAAGAGTCTGAGCTTGGTTTTCTCCTTCTAATAACTTTTTCCAAATCTCAAAATTGTCATATCTTTTATCATGTCATTGAATTGGATTAACCATTTAATAGTTATATAAACTTGTTATTGAATCCAATTTTAATTTGAAAACATAAGAAAAACTTAAGTCAATTCACATAATTAAGTTGAATGATTTGTTATATAGGATACTTATATCCTTTAAAACATTTACTATATATTCACTCATTTTTCATCTAAAATGAATGCATTTATGAGTTATTAACAATCTATTTTTAAGTTATTAATAATATAATTTATACTCATTTGTTAGAAGAGTTATTACTTTGAATTACAAATCGTGTCTTTAAACATGATCATTACTAAATTTGTTAATGTTATGGTATTTTTGAATAAATTTTAAATCTATGACCTTTTGAATTGTTTTTATTGATTTTGACGAATCTATATGTTTCTCTCTTATATAACAAACCAAGGTAATATATTATTTTTAAAAAAATCAGTGTGATAATAATACATTTTCTTATCTTAATAGCTAATATTTTATTTAACATAATGTTATATTTATATTGATATCATTTATCTTAAATATATATTATAAAATGTATTTATATTACATGACTTTGACTCTTTATTGGACTGAGTTTGGTTTCAAGTTGAATCAAACAAAATTTTGGATGAAGTTAACAAATACATAGGATAACCTGTGTGAACTTATCCCTAGAGAACTATTGGATAAAATTAGGATAATTTAAGAACATAATAAACTCTTAATATTGTGATTTTTTAGGTGAATTAGATAGTAGTAGTATACTAATATATAAATTAGAATAATTAAATAAAATAAGAGTGTCTTTAAGAGTTATTATTCTTTAATAAGAATATTCTTATTTTTAATTTATTTTAAAATTCAATTTCAATATTTTCAAATTAATTATCAAACAGTTAAACACAATCTTGTACACAATATAGATTATTCATGTTACACCATAAAAACTATCAATATGATACTTTTTTTTTCAAAGTTATCATATTCTATTCCTTGCATGCAATACGTACATATTTAATTATAAACAAGATTTTATCTTATTATTAAGATAAATTAACATATGATTCTCTTATTTATTGGTATATCATTTTTTTAAATACATATTTAAGTAGAGTCTTAATCAAAATTTTGATCACATGTGTGTTTAGATATGATATTTTATTTAGTAAAATGATTTTTTTTCTTTAAAAAATATGAAATTTCACTCATAAATAAAATTAAAAATATTAAAACATAACATAAAAAACATTCAAACATAAATTTTAAAATAAGTAAAAATAGCAGTGAGTCATTTAAACATAAGTTCCACAATTCAACAATATAATAATAAACATAATCATTCTTAAATTAAAAAAAAATGATATAATTATTTACATGAGATTTTATTATTATTATTATTATTATTATTATTATACACAATTATCATATTTTAAAATTTAAATACGTTTATTCGTTATATAATTTAAAATTCTAAGATATATGTTACATATTACAATCTAAAATATTTCGAATCTTAATTTGATTATTTATATTTTAAAATTTAGTTTTGAGTTATTTCTAAATAAACAAATTTACTATAAAAAAAAAGGTGTAAATAAGTGAAATTAAAATTTATCATGTTGTTTAAAAAAATATTTTTTTTTCTTTTTATCAGTCAATATATTACACATTTCATATAAAAAATAAAAAGAACATTTGTCATTAATGAATTATATAAATAAATAATAACAAAAATATAAAAAATGAATAATTTATAAAAATTGAAGAAGCTACTTAACACATTACTAAAATCTCACAAATATGTATAAAAAAAATATAATAAATATATATTCACACCTTAAACAAAATATTATATGGTATATAAATATAAATATAAAAATCAAGAAAATATATGATTTATCTAGCTTTGTTATCCTCTATTTTTTTCTTAATTTAGAAATCAAATAATAAAAAATTGAAATTTTACTATTAAACCAAAAATAATATCTAAGGAATTAAAAATATAATCTTAAATTATTAAAATACAAGTCATAACTAAAAATATTATCAACTTAATATCATACTAATCAATTTCATTCATCTCATTTTTTTATAAATATTTGTTTCATAATTTTTTTAAAAAATAAACTAATATTTAAATAGGATGTTGAAAACCAAATTAATTTTAAAAAAATTAAAAATGGATCAAAATTAATTTCTTTATCTATTTTTTTAAAATAATATGGTTTAATTTATATTTAAAATTTAAAAAAATTAAAGTAAATAACTGTATATTATATTTAAATATAAAGTTATACAGTAGTATAACTAATCCTTCGAACTAATCTATGAAAGAGGACTTTGGAGGTAGTGTTTGGACACCATTATGAAAAAGAATATGGGACATATAGTCACATAGGAAGTGAGAAAGAAAAAAAAAATGAAAATGTAGTAGACACAAACACTAAATAAAATCAAGCATCAGTTCTACAACAATAACAGTGTTGCTTTATTGAGACATACTTTTACTACACAAACATTGTTTGAAATTCGATACTCATGATCTTATGATCTTTGGCTAGAGTTATGACTCATGAGTTACTTCTTGTTGTAAGACTTTTTTAACTATAATTTTACATTTTTATGCTATCTATTAATTTATTCTTTCAGACTAATTATATGCAGTTTCTTAACTTGCAAGTAAATAATCAATTCTATCAATCAATGCTTCCATGCTGCCAAAAAGTTACATGCAATACTAGATTCAACTATTCATGTAATCTCACACAAGTTGAATAACAATTTTTGGTTTGACATGACATAAATAATCGGGAGTTCTGAATGTCTTCATTGCAGTTCTAACACTGGTAGTAAAGAACAAGTCCTAGTAGTCACTAAAATTGAATTGCAAGATTACTAGGCTTTAATTGCAGTGCTTTTTATTAGCTAAATAAACTGATATCAGATAGGTTGTGTTTTTTGTCAGAGACAGGATCACTACTACCATAACAAGCCCTAGCTATTGGTTCTTAACACAATTAAATCACTTTAGTTCAAAGTACTGCAGGAAAATGTATGACCTTCAGAAGTTGAAACAAACAAGTGCTAGTTTGTATGACCTCTGACTACAATTGTAAAAGACATCAGTACCAAGTGACAATGACATTCAACATTAAAACTGAATGACAATGACAAAACTAGAAAGAGTCTTTCTTTTAATTAAAAAAGGTTTACCCACTAAAACAGTCACAAAAACAAATTTCTACTCAAATACTTCACTCCACAAAGACAGTTCTTGAACCCCATCTCACTAGAAAAGCATTATTGTACAGAGGAATAACATACTCTTCACAATCCATCCATTTTTTTTATGTAGAATTACATACTAGTAAATGGAACAAAATATACTTTCCTCCATTTCTTGGAGATAGTACATAACATTTTATTTACATTGTTCATAGTATATAGCATCGTTTCTATTTACTACTAGATGCTACACACTGAGAAATAGAAAAAAGCTTTGTCAAACTAAAAGAGGATAAAAACAAAAGTGACCCCGAACTAAAGGGGTCAAACATACCACTCACTCTTCTACGCCAACTTGTAGTAACAATTATTTTCTGAGAGGAGAAACTCAAACTCTTTCCCACATGGACACCTGAAACCAAGACTTACGCATTGTTCAGCCCACTCAACACTAACTGCTTCTTCAGAATCTCCTCCTCCCAAATTATCCTGCGCCAAATTATCATCCTGCAAACACACAGATTGAACACATTGAACATGAAACATCAAAATTAATCTACGCAGTCAAACTATATATCCAAAAAATAATAACAAGTGATGTATTCAGAATTACATATTATAGAGTTTATCCTCTATTCACTTTCAATATAAAATTTTTTATGCTGTCAACTTAGAAAAAATCATCTCAAGTGTGACTTTTAAAACAGTTACAGTTCATAGTAAGATGTAATAGATTATTATAAACATGTAATTACTTTTTCTTCCATATATTTTCAACATATTTTGTCCTCTTTTTTTTTTCTCTGGAGTTCTCTTTTCTACACCCCTTTCTCCCCAAAAATAGAGTAGATGCTTGCAATTTTTCTTCACTAATTGGATGTAAAACTCTTCAAGTACATTCTAATTAAATTATATACTATATATCTTCTAAGTAGAATTACAGAACCAAACACATTAAAAATAAAACGACTTATTACAGTTCAAGATCACGAAAAACAAGTCCTACACACACATACCTGAGGTAGGACTTTTTCATCTTCAGCTACTGCACCCTCTTCATCTCTTCCATCTTCTTCTTCATCTTTCATAACTTCATCCCACCATTGCTTCATTTCTTTCAATCTCTCCTTCATCCTTTTCAGTTTCTGCAATCACACCCACAAAAAAAACAAACAAAACAAAAACAAACCCATTATTCCAAAACCCAAAAAAGATCAAAACTCTTCATTCCCTTTCAATTTCCCAACCCTCTCCATACCAAGGAATCAGGCAGGGCTGTTTCCTCGGAGTTCAGACACGGCGAAGGAACAGTTACGTCCGAAACGCTCCTCCTGAGTCCCGGCGGCAGGGGCGGCAGCCCGGAACATCTCGTCGGAGGCGTGGGGGTCACCGGCGCAGGGGGACGATACGGGTCGGAGACGCAGCGGCGGAGGACGGGGAAGGAACGGCGCTTGTTTACGAGGGGATTGAGGTTGAGGGGAATGGGAACGGCGGAGAAGCCGTATAGGGAGAGATCCTCGTGGTCACAGAAGAGCTTCTTGGCACAGGGCTCCCCGGATAAAGAGGAAGAGGGCGGCGATCGGCGCTTCATGGGGTTGTTGACGGCGGAGCAGGGCGGCTGATGATGGCAGCAGGCGTTGTTGAGGTGCATCTTGGACAAGAGGTCGGTGGACTCCACCGCTGACGGATGATCAGTGTGATCATGCATTGGTTGTGTCAGCTTTGGGGGTGAGTTTGTGTTAATGGCGTATTTGTGTTTGTGTGGTGTCTGTGTTGGTGTTGGTTGCGTAGAAGTTGCAGTGATGGGTTCCTTCAGATCACCCATTTCTTGATTTTCTTCTTTGCTTCTTTCTTCTTTCTTTCCCACTTCGTGTTTGTTTTCTTTCTTTCTTTTTGGGTTGTGAAGATGGGGTGACCAAGAAGAAACACCAAAGCTTTGTGTTATGTATAAGGATTTTGAATTTAACGGCTACTAATATTTACTATTTATTATTTATATAGATAAATTAACAAAAATAGTTTAATATTTAAGGATAATAATATTTAAATAATTATTTATAATCAATCAAACATAAAATATTTTCACTTAATTTTATTATCTTCTCATAGATGATCATATTTTCACCTTATTAATTTAATATATCATTTATTACATCATTAATAAATTGACACAGATTAAATAAATTTCGTAAAATTAAAAACATAGTAAAATTTGTAAAAAAATAAATTTTAATTATAAAATGTATAATTTAAAATATAATATATACTTAACTTTAATTAAAATTGATCATATCATCACATTATTAATAACTTTCAATAGAGAGAAACATAAAATATATATAATTTTAAAATTTAAAGGATAAAATTAAAAAAACTAAAAATTCATAGGAAAAGTTTAATAATAAATTTATGCAGTTAAAACTTTATTTTACACACGCCTATTAACCCATTAACCCATTAATGTACCCAAGCACACGAAAAAAAAACTTTCTAAGAAAAATTATTTTAAATTAACAATAAAATAAACTAAATCTTTTATTTTATTTTTATGCAATAAAATTATATTAAAAATATTAATAATGTTACAATTAAAATATTTGAATTTTAAAATTAGATAAGACAGTGTTGATTTTAAATAAATAAATAAAAACGTGTTATAGAAAACCAATTAAATGATAGTGACAATATAAATTAAATTTATCTCTAAACTTTTTCAATAAAACAAATGTACAAAGCATGGGAATAAAATTAAAATAATTTAATTTTAAAAGAAAGACTTAATAACATCTTTCTTTCACAATTTCACTAATTTTATTATCAACTAACTCTTTTTTCTTTTTTATGAATTTTAAGGTGACTTAAAAAAACATCTCAACTATTATATTTTTAAAATTTTACCACCTATTTTTTTTTTCACGATTTTACTATCAAACTTTCAACCTTCTCCTATTTTAAGGCCAAAGGTTTTTAGACTTTAAAAAAAGTTGTTAAATATAATTACATATTATATATATAATAATTATTATTAATAAAAAATAATATAGTTTTAAAATTTAAAAATGATATGACTTTATGAATGACAACCTTACCCATATTTGTAAGTCATGTAAATGTATTACTTCATTTAATTTGTAAAAATTATTTTAATTTGTAATCTTTAATAACATAATACATCAAATATAAATATTCAATGATTCTGGTTCAATTATTATTATTATTTTTCAGTGTTTAATTATTTGACCTTATGAAATTTTTTATAGTTTTTTTTATGATGATAAAATGAAGAACTATGTAATTTATGTTCATTTTTAATATAATATTTTTTTAAAATATTTTTATTTTTTCTATTATTATTATTTAAAAATAAAAAATAATTTATACGATAAATAAAAATCATTTATTTAGTTAGAATAATTAATTAATTTATAAACTTTTTTTATAAAATAAATTAAGTAAACAAATTTTTTTGTTACATTAAATTCTTGTTTGGATTGATGAAAAAAAAAATGAAAGAAGAAAAAAAAGATGTTTAAAAAATTAAATTATTTGAATTAAAAAAAATTGTATGTAAAAAAAAAAATATACAATAATTAATTTAATTAATGTGATAAAATTAAAAAATATTATAAAAGATAAAAAAAAATTATTAATTAAAATATCTTTAAATGTAAAAAATATATTTTAAATAAAATTAATATTATTTAGTATTAATTATTATTTTTATAAATAAAAATCGTTAAATAACTAATAATTTGTTTAGAAAAAAAAGTATTATTAAAAAAAAAAATTTCATAAAATTAACATAAAATAAATTTTTTAATATAGTTTTTGATAGTAGAATATTATATTTTTTAATATACTAAAAAACGAAATACATTTCATCAAAATATTATTTTTTCTATTTTAATTATTTCAAATATTAATAATAATATTAATAATAATATTAATAATTTTTTATTATTTTTTAATAATTATTTTAATTTGAATATTTGAAAAAAATTAATTTAATTCTTTATTATATATACAAATTTATGAAATTAATTTTCATGTTAATTTGAACTTTAATACTATAAATTATTTTATATATAATTAATAAATTATTTTATATATAATTAAAATTAAGGATTAATGTGAATTATATGGTGGATTTGAAACATTGATCTTATATATAAGAAATAAAAGATAAAGTTTTACATCATTTAAAAATTAAAATTAAAAATCATTTTATATATATTTTTTAAAAATTATAAATTGAAAACTCACAATGATGAAAATGATAGATGTCTGACTGATGATTTGATATAACCTATTATTATCCCTTTTTAAAATAATCAAAATAATACGTTTATATTGAAAAGATATATAACAATGATGGACAGACAAGATATATTTCTATGTAAAATTATATTTATTGATTAATTTTTAAACATTATAAAATATTCTTAAAAGACTATTATTATTGGGAGGGAGTAATTCATAGAAAATGAAATTAAATATAAAATTATATTTATAAGAATTAAAACACATGTTAATAAGAAATAGTTAGGTAATCAATTATACGTTTATAATAATATTTGGGTAAGAATTTTAAGTATGATTTATTAATATTTTCTGCAATTCATTTTATGTATTTTAAAAAGTTATTATTAATCTTTTATGATCTTTTTGACTTACTTGAATTTATATTTTTATTCAAAATTCATCCAGATTAAAAATAAATTTTTTATTTTATTTTATCATAATTTAATATAAAATTTAAGTAAAAAATTAATCTTACATATATATTAATTATTATTTAATTCATAATATATAATATTATTATATTTAAATATAATTTAAGCACATTTTTTATTTTTAAATATAAATCTAATTTAAAAATTTGTATTAAAGAAAAAAAATTCAAACAAAAATTAGTTTTGATAATTTTTAATTATTTTTATTAGTTTTGAACATTTGTTCGTTTTTTTGTGAAATGATGCATTTGTAATTATGAGTAGAACTAAAATTATAATAAATTATTATTTTATTTCAAATTAAATATAAATTAAAACTAAATCTTTTATTTTATTTTATGCAATAAAATTATATTAAAAATATTAATAATGTTACGAAATATGTATTTTAAATTAAATGATTTCAATGGTGAAAAGAAATTAGATAAAACAATAATAATGTTGGTTTTAAATTTAAAAAAAAAAAACGTGTTATAGAAAACGACAGTGACACTATAAAGTAAATTTATTTTTGAACCTTTTTCAATAAAACAAAAAGTACATAGCATAGGAATAAAAATAAAGTAATTTAATTTTAAAATAAAGATTTAATAATGTTTTTCCTTCGCAATTTTACTAATTTTATTATCAAATAAATTTTATTATAATATAATGGAGGGAGTAATTCATAGAAAATGAAATTAAATATAAAATTATATTTATAAGAATTAAAATACAATAATATGCTAATAAAAAATAGTTACGTAATTATATATATTGTAATTGGACTGAAATAAGGCTAGATTCAAATTGTCCCACATGCTGTCTGTACCTAGAAAATATTTGTACATCGTAATAAAAATTACACAAGGAAAAAAAAAATCTTTGTTATTCATTTTATTATTATTATTATTTTCTGTAATGGTAATGTTGTTTCGCCCATTTGAATGAACTTCCATTTCCACAGTCTTAAGCAAATTTTGCATCCACTCTCTCTCACCCAATCCAAAATCTCTATGAATCCGTGACACTTTTTTTTTTATTTCGTTTCTTCCAATTTGACCTTTTTTCGCGCTTAATCTTCGTTCTTCGCCATGAGAATTGCTTCTCCTTATTCTTCTTCTTCTTCGTCCTCCTCCGGTTGGTCACGTTTCTGGTCGTCGGCGCTCCGATCTAAGCGCCTCGCTACTCCGGCAGAGAAGGCCTCCCGCGACAGCTCCGAACTCGGCCTCTCCCGCCGCCTCGGAGTTATCGACCTCGTACTCCTTGGAATCGGCGCCTCCATCGGCGCCGGCATATTCGTGGTCACCGGCACCGTCGCCCGCGACGCCGGTCCCGGTACACCTTTATTTTTTAATTTCAAAAGCGTTTTTGAAGTTTATTTATTTATTTAATTTAAGTGTCTTTTTATTCTTTGAGAGAGATAAATTAATGTCTTGCGTTACTTTAGTTTAATGAATTATTAGTTGAGGGCATAAACGAGTTATCAAATCAATACTAGTAGTCATTTTAATCACTGAAATATTCGATAGAAAAAAAATCACTAAAATACTGAAGAAAAATTACTTCTAGTAGTAGTCTTAAGTTGCTTTAACGAGTAATAATTTTGTGAATTTTCGGACGGAAAACACTTTTTACTACTTGTAACGGTTTTGTTTTATTTAATTTTGGACAAACTTAGATATAATTCTCTAATTAAAACGTAAGTTTCACAAAATAGGCTAATACTTTGTGTAGGAAATATCATATTACCGAAATAAATCTCCAAAAGCAAGCATTAATGCAGTAATTGTATCTCTAAGTTTTAATTTTTGTTCTTTTATACGATGGATTTGTTGGACTTGGAGGTGCTAGTACTTAGGTAATGGGTGATGGAGAGTATTGAACTTCATGTAGGAAGCACCTTATATGACATGGTCATGAATGCAGTACTACAGTTACACAAGGATACCAAAAATTTGTAAATATTACAAGATAGGGCACATCATATAAACTTAATATCAGATTAAGAAGAGACACAAATCTTGTATTGAAATGGAATAGAGATATTACTGTTTCAAAAATTTGAATTAGCTATTGTTGGCATGTAAAATACTGTGAATTTAATTCGAATGTGCTGATATAATCTGATTTTTAAAGGATTTTTTTTACTCTATTATCCAATCATAATAACATGTATTGTAAGATTGTCGATTTTTGCAATAATTACGTTAAAAGTCTCTATGGTGATTCTCATTGGCTGGTAGTGTGATAATCCTTAAAAATGTATGAAAATTGAACTCAAATACTGTCTGTATCTGCTGTGATGCTTGATATGCAACGATTATTTTCCAGTTACTATTATTCCAAACTTAGTGGCTTATTAGGGTTTGTTTATATGATACAGGAGTAACGATAAGTTTTATACTTGCTGGAGCATCGTGTGTTATAAATGCACTCTGTTATGCTGAACTAGCTTCTCGATTTCCCGCTGTTGTTGGAGGAGCTTATCTATATGCATACACAGCTTTTAATGAACTTACGGCTTTTCTTGTTTTTGCACAATTAATGCTTGACTTTCACATTGGAGCAGCTAGTATAGCAAGAAGCCTAGCAAGTTATCTAATAAATATTCTAGAACTCTTCCCTGTTTTCAAAGATAACATTCCAAAATGGATTGGGCATGGTGAAGACATTGGTGATGTGTTATCCATCAACATCTTGGCTCCTATTGTGCTAATACTTCTCACTTTAGTTCTATGTCTAGGGGTTCACGAATCATCAGTCGTGAATTCTATTATGACAGTGACCAAGGTTCCTTTCCATCTTACAAGTTACCAAAATATAGTATTATTAAGCATTGTGTTAATTACGGTTTATATGATACATAATCACAAGTTGTTTTACTGTTTGTTGCAGGTAGTCATTGTTATCATTGTCATTTTTGCTGGAGCATTTGAGGTTGATGTTTCCAATTGGTCTCCCTTTGCTCCAAATGGTTTAAAATCTATATTTACAGGAGCTACAGTAGTCTTCTTTGCATACGTTGGATTTGATGCAGTTGCCAATTCTGCCGAAGAATCTAAGAGGCCTGAGGTATGTCATTTTGAGATTGCTCCCATGGTTTATGAATTTTCCGGATGCTATATCTCTTATCTGATGTATCCGTTAACAATGATAGTTATATTGGAAGTAAAATAGTGACTATTTGGATTTATGTATTATTTTATGACATAGTCTGTTTGATATGAGCACGGTAAATTCCTTGGATTCGAGGTCAAGGATTCTGCCAAAAAGAAAACAAATAACCTGATAATTCTCTTCTCTCCTTTATTCATTGCTATTCATGGTTTGTATTGTGGATGAATACTACATTAGTGACAAAATATAATAACAGAATTCTTGGTGGCAATCTAAAAAAATGCAAATCACTATAACAATAACAGAATCTCTAAGTGGCAAGATAACAGAATGCAAAATAGGATTCCTCCTATCCTGCCTTCCTCTGTTGGTCTCTTTTGAATTCATCTCCTCATAAGTCATATTTCCCTTCCTATCACAGTTGCGGGTGCTTTTCCATTAATTATGTGGGCAGGAAATGGTGACTGTTTAGATTTAGTTGTAGTTAGTATCATGTCCTGTATAAACATCTTCATAAACATTTACAGGAGAAGAAAATAAGAAGGAAAGATGAATTAGTTAATATTAGTTTATGCACATTATTTTTGGAGAAGATAGTTGAGAAAACTTCAATGAAAGTTGAAATACGTAACTTGATTTTAACTTATTGAAAAATTTTAATTCACTCCATTTGTTGTTATAAGCATTTGTGAAGAAGTTTATCTAATCAGAGGTTTAGTTATTCATTAACTTCAGGTTATTTTTATCTTGTACATCTGTTTAGCTGAGTAATAGATTATCTCACAATAGTATGTCTACTTAGGTTAACTTATATTCACGTTTTCACTTCTAAGTTTTTCTCCTCTTTCTATTCCCAGGAATTAGTTCACCATGTTTTTTGTATTTATCTTTTCTGTTTATGACATCTCAGCGGGATTTGCCAATTGGCATAATAGGAAGCCTCTTAGTATGTATTGCATTGTACATTGGAGTATGCTTGGTGATTACTGGAATGGTTCCGTACAATCTTCTAGGAGAAGATGCTCCTTTGGCTGAGGCCTTTACGTCTAAGGGATTAAAATTTGTTTCTGTTCTGATTAGTCTTGGTGCTGTTGCCGGACTTACAACAACACTTCTTGTTGGTCTCTACGTTCAGGTAAATTCCTTCTGAATTATTACACGGATGATGCGTGCTTTGTGACATGTGCTAATGTACATCATGGGATGTTTCTGATGAGCAGTCTCGGCTATATCTTGGGCTTGGCAGGGATGGGTTACTACCTTCAATATTTGCGAAGGTCCACTCCAAACGCCACACCCCTATTCATTCCCAGATCTGGGTTGGCTTGGTTGCCAGTGTTTTGTCTGGGCTGTTGAATGTGCGTGTGCTCTCTCGCATTCTTTCTGTTGGTACACTGGTAAGAGTTGACTTCTGATCTTTTGGTGGTGGACTTGCCAACAAAATGCATATATCTAGCTTATTTTGTATTAACATATAGTTTGTCTGTGTTCTTTGATTGGCATGAAATATGTGTGGACTTAGGAAAGGTGGGAGATTTCTTTCTCACCGGGTGTTGGATACATTAAACTAATCTAGTTACTAGGTTTTAGTATGTGTTCAAACAGTGTACATCATATTTTCCGTTCAGGAAATAATATGGCATGATGTTCCTTGAGAAAAAGTATTCTTTACGATTGATTAGTGGTTGAAAATTCTCAGTTAATGTCGCTCACATGATATATTAACGTATTTCAGACTGGATATTCGGTTGTCTCAGCATGTGTTGTTGTACTTCGCTGGAAGAATAAGACAAGTAGGCAAGTGTCATCTTCTGCTGAGCGGGAAGGTGTAATTTGCCTCATTGCCGTTGCCCTTTGTGGATTTGCTACTGGGGTCTTGTACCGTTATGATGCTTCATTTATTTTTCTGATTCTGACCATAGTTATCGCAGCTGGTGCTTCGGCTGCTCTTGCTTTCCGCCAGGTGAGGATTATGTTATTTTTTATTAAAGCTTTGTTTAGATAAATTTCTCTACAAATATTTTAAGAGAAGAAAATAAGGTAAAATGATTAAAGTTTTTGATTAGTCAAAATAAACTTTTGAAGAAGATAAAATGAGAAAGCTTTTATAAATTAGATTATGCTAGCTAATTTTAGCTTACTGGTAATTTTATCATGTTATTTTCTTCTCATATAGTACTTAATGAGAAATTTATCTAAATAGTGCTTAATTGCATGTTGCCTGGGTATGTCAAAATGCTTTGGTTAGAAAATACGTTTACAATAATATGTAGTTATTTTCTGTGGAAGGTTGTTGTATCATGAACATGTAAAAGTTTCCAATTTGTTTAGACTAAATACTAATCAAAGTCACTGAGAGTTTTAATTGAGTCTCGTCATTAGTGGAGATGGAGAGAGTAATCTGAAATTTTTTGTTGCCTTCTTTTCCTGGATCCTTCCACAAAATGAAGAACAAATTGATGGTTGTATGTGTCAAATACACCAAACGGAAAGGCAATCTCAAGGTCAACAATTCTGTTTCCCCGACTTCATCACAAACCACGTTGAAATTTGTGAAATTTATGAGCTTGCTGCATTTTGATGTTAATTTCTTTCACTAATTCCTTTCTGCTGTCATTTCACTTCATAGGTTTACGAAGATGCACCAGGGTTTTCCTGCCCAGGGGTTCCCCATCTTCCAAATATTTGCATCTTTTTCAACATGTTCTTGTTTGCTCAGGTATACCCATTATCTCCTTTTTTAAAATATGGCCAAAATAATACATTCTTTGGAAAATTTTACAGCTATTAGAACTGACAAATAACGATGAACTTCTATTGACAGTTACATCAAGAAGCGTGGGTGAGATTTGTGGTTCTTTGTATTGTCATGGTTGGCGTTTATGCAATATATGGCCAGTATCATGCGAACCCCAGTGCAGAAGACAATATCTATATGGAGGCGCCAGATGACGAAGCTCGATGAGTTATCTGTTCATATTATACAATACAATGTCTTTCTATTTTTGGCCTACCATGGCCTAGTTAAAATGTATTTGGTAAATCAGCTATGGTGCCTTCTGTTAGGAATGTCCATTTTGTATGAGTAACTATCTTGCTATACTTACTACTAGATTGTATATGATATGGTCAGATAGCATGTGTATGATGATGTATCTCTTCTTTGCTACTTCGTAGATGTATCTTATCTTTTGCTAATATTAAGTATTTACTTATGAGGGTGAGGGTGTTTCCCTCTTAACCTTTCAAAACTCATCCTATATATTCTTTTTCTTTTAATATTTCAAAATTCTCAAACTAATCTTACACATGCATGCTATTTTTTTCCCTGTGCCGTTCTTTTTTCAAGATTACCCAAAATTTTAATGGTATTTAGAATGTTACAAATGAAATATAATGGAATACTACGTGGATGAAGGTTATTTTGAAATTCTTAATTCTGTATTCAAAATATCATATTTTCAGAACATCTATTTTGTAGTGCGTTCAAAATAATTATGGAACATATCATTAGAACAAGTAGTGTTTATGAAACATTTTGATACACTTATTCAACAACCAAAATATTATACTTTTGGAATGTCTATTCTGTAATCTATTAAAGAATATTTACGGGACAGATATTCCGGAATATTTAGAGAATAGATATTTTTCCGAAACATTTATTTTTTAACCAAAATATCCTACTATTGGACTGACTATTTTGCTGTACATTAAAAAAATAATTAATATGTATTTCGAAATACTTTACATGTAGACATTGTTTTTAAGAAACACTTGTTCCTTAACTAAAATTTCATTTTTAGAATGTGATTCAAAACAATAATAAAGAGTATTTAATTAGTTACGTCTAATTTTTAAGTAAGAAAAAGGAGTTAGTTTGAGTTACCGGGTGGTGGAAGAGTGACTACCATCTTTCGGGCCACCTCGTTTAAAAAATTGTAATAATTTAATTTAATATTTTATTTCTTTTGAAGCATGAAATCATCAAAGTAGGCGGTCTCTTTTTATATTTTTTTTTCTATACACTATTAAAAATAAATCCTAATTAACACATTTAAAGAATTTATCTAACTTTTAACTGTTATTTTAATGTGGTTATGTATTAAATTTTAATCAATATTTCAGAATAAAAATTGTTAACGTATGCATACTTTATTAAGATTGTATCATTTATCTTTTGTTTGCTACTTAACAAGAAAAGAAAAATCACCATATATCTTTTTTTTTTGTGGCAACACCATCGCCATATTATCTTGTGCCAATGTCAAGTTGATACTTTAGACACGTTCAGCCCTATCATTTTGCACTTTTTAAAAATGAAGATCCATTAAAAAATTAATTTGTAATAATTTAGTTTAATTCAGCTGACAGTTGAAGGTGCCGTGTAATTCAGCCCTATCAAATTAAGTGGTCCTTTTAGCAGTTTTTTCTATAATTAGAAATCACATCTTAATTAACATACTTCAAAGAATTTTCTTAACAGACATTTTATTGACTAAAAATAGTATTAAGCTATTTCCTTAAACCATTTTAATCATTTAAAGAGATTTTTTATTTTATTTTTTAAGTTTATAAAACATTAAAAATCATTTTCTTAACCATTTAATAAGAAATTTAGGTTTATAAAATTCTGTCAAGCAGTGATTTTAATTTTCAGCACTGATATTTTATAAAAAAATGTATTTTACATTAAACTTTTTTTAAATTATAATAATATGTAATTAAAAGCTTATTCATAAAACTTGAAAAGAAATGGACCTATAAATTAAACAGATTACAGCATCAATTTTACATTATTTTAATTTCATAACTAAAATATCAATAAAATGATACATCAAATGTAAAGGTATTTTAGTTCTATAATGTTAATACTTTAACGATTTGTGTTATAAAGGATTCATTTTGAGTTGTAATTTACACTTTTTAAAGTTGAAAGACTAATCAGCACATGACCTATATACATTAGGAGACTAACATGAATTATTCCTTTGTATAAATAACTACTGGCGAATCTTGGCTTTTCCATCTAAGCAACAACACAATATGCTAATCTTCTAAGTGCCTATTTGGTATAAATGTAAAAGAGGGGTCTTCTACCTTTGCCTCATCTTGCTCTTTATTCCATGATGACAGATAAACCTTATTCATGTCACATGGTTATTTGTTTAATCCATCAATTTAAAACAAACTAAAACAAAATCAAAACTGCTTGAAAAATATTAATGGAGTCCAGAGGTTAACTCTTAAATATAAGAACATCTGTGTCTCCTATTGAATCCAATCTACTGTTTATATGTTGTATTTCATATCATTTTCATCTAATAATCTTCTTTCTACAATGAAAATAGAAATCTATATCCATGTTGAGTAAATATTCTAAAGGTTAATAATGTGTTTTAGGCCCCTCAATTTGTTTTCAAAATTAGTCTATTCCATATACTTTAAAAACAACTATTTTCATATTTGTATTTAAAATAACTGTGAATTTAATCCCTCGCCCTATTATCCTAAGTTAGAGAGATTGAAAATAACCAATTATAAAAAACAACCAAAAACATTGTTTTAAAATGTATGTAGGATCCAAGATAGATTTTGACCAAATTTAAGAGACATTTTATCCTATTCTAAATTACAACATGATTTTTATTAGTCTGCAAGCAAAGAGACTAAAATATATTGAGATATCTCTTCTAAAGCTTAAGATGTTAAGTGAATGCAAAAGATTGACTATAGCTCTAACAAGGTTACTCACATAAGACCATCTCTATATTTGCAGATGATGTACTTGATCATAGAAACTGCCATATCATGTCAAAGATCAACTCTCCTAAATGCATATGCTGCTAGGCAGAGGCAAGAGATTGGGTTTACCTCTAGCAAGATTATAAGGAAATCATTAGTTCAAGAGAGGGACAACTACAAGATCACAACCAGTTAGATGAAGTGATTGCTCCAAAGAAACTTGATATCCGCAACTAACACAAATTCAAATGGGGAAGATTAACATGAAATATACACTGGCACCAAAGCAATATCCATAGATATTTCGTTGTATGTGAAAATAAATAAGTGGAAGACCTGCTGCCACAAAATAACAGAATTTCAACTTCATCAGTTATACAAAAACATAAGAAGAAAATAAATTTCCTAAAATGAAGGAAGCTCAATGATGCATAAAACTATAAGATCTCTGATGAACTCCATGTTCATCAGGTTAGAAACAATTGGATCAAATAGTTTACAAATCACCTAATCTTGTTTCCAATGGTCTTTTGCTCTTTTGCTCTATCAATCGATCCCATTTTCTGAAGCCTGATTTGAGCTTTGAACTTGGCTATAAATTCACTAGCTTTCTTATCTACCTCAGAATCCAGATCTGAATCATTGACACGTTCAGGTATCCCATTTTCATTTGAGCTCACCTGAGTATTCTCAAGCTCAGTATCTGAGTCTTGCTTAGACAAATTCTTGGTTTGTTCTAGCTTATCTCTCTTACGATGATTGGAAAATTTAATCTCAGGCTTAGGACAATAAGAATCCAGAGTTTTCTTACCGACTCCTTTCAAAGGAAGATCTGACTCTCCACTTTTCATTTTATCCTTTTTCAATACTGACTCAACATTGTTAACATTCCTTTCAACCTTTTCATCAGTTTGGTTGTTAGATGTTTCTCCTATTCTCATAGTCCCTGAAGTCAGTCCGCTGGTTCTTCTTGTTCTAACTGATTTTCCCCTTGATGGAGCTTTTGCTAGGGTTGCAGGCTTTTCTAAGTCTGATTGCAAAGCATGCATCCGCGACTCTTTATTGCTAGAGGGATCCTCACCTCCAATCTCACTTAAACCCTTTAAGTCATCATTCAAACTGCTCTTTATGTCATCCGAGAGTGAGGAACCATTAGTATACCCTTGAGCTTGAAATGCTTGCAATGAAACTTCACCATTCCTTCTAGCCAAAGGTGATGGTGAACTAGAAGAAGATCCATGTGAGCTCTTCTTTTCCCCTAAATCTTCATTCACCAAGTTCATATTCTCTGATGAAACAGAATCCAGGGAAGAACATAAACTTGACTGTGATGAGAAAGATCCCCTAGACTGGAAAGACCGTGAGCTGAGCAATTCAAGTTGAGTTTCATCAACTGACATTGGCCTTACATGTGAAGGACGGGAATCGGCAACATATTTTCCTTTAGATTCCACCATCTCATTTCTATAAGACACCTGGAAACTCTTCTTTCCCACATCCACCTCTTCGAAATTCATATTTTCTGAAGGAGGCACGTAGGAAGTCTGCTTTTGTTCCACATCTTCCTCTTGGAAATTCACGTTTTCTGAAGCATGCAAATAGGAAGTGTTCTTTTGTTCCATGTCTTCCTCCTCAAAATTCATATTTTCTGAAGTATGCATATGGGAAGTCTTCTGCCCCATATCTTCCTCTTGGAAGTCCACGTCTGATGAAATTGAATCCAAGGAAGAATACATTCTTGTGTGGGAAGAGAAGGGTTTTGAACCAAGAGAGTCAAATTGAGTTTCATCAACAGACATTGGCCTGAAATGTGAAGGAAAAGAAGCAGCGCCATATTTTCCTTTATTTCCCATCCTTCTATTTCTTGATGAAGACCTCTGGGAAATCTTCTTTCCCAAATCTATCTCCCGAAAACTTGTATTTTCAGAAGTAGGATCATAGGAAGCCTTCCTTGTTCCCATATCTTTATCTAGGAAATTCATAATTTCTGAAACAGACACAAAGGAAGTCGTCATTTGCCCTACATCTTCCTGTTGAAAATTCATCTTTTCTGGGGCAGATACATAGGAAGCTTCCAGTTGCCTCATTTCTTCCTCTTGAATGTTCATATTATCTGTCGATATCGAATCCAAGGAAGAATACATATTGGTATGGGAAGAGAAAGATGTTGTTGAGTGCAAAGATCTAGAACCGAGTGCTTCAAATTTAGTTTCATCAACCGAAAGAGGCCTAAAATGTGCAGGACGGGTAACATTGCCATGTATCTTCTCTCTACCCATCCTTCTATTCCTAGAATGCCATGGAATGGGGGAAGCGGATCCACCACCAGCAGCAGCGGTATTAAATTGTTTCTCCAAATTGGAAAGTCCCAGATCCCCAAATTCCTTATCTCCGCTCTTACCCGAGCCCCTGGAAGAACTCCTTGAACCTGAACTGGAGTCACTTTCATTGGCATATTTAGGACTATCTACATCTCTTGCAACCGATCTCAAACTGCGAATCGGTAGCCCTAGAGGTTTATAATCAACAACCTCACCACATTCACCCGTGTTGTAGTTTGGTTGAGCCACAACCACCACTGGCTCACTATGATAGTACTCAGAATTCCAAGCTTGAACCACATTGGTTCCATTCCCATCACATCCAACAGAAGAATAACCAAAACTATCTTCAGAAATTGGCAAATGGGTTTTGTACTGTTCATCAAAAACACCAACAGTACTACCCCCATTGGAGCATACAACCCCTGCCCCCCCATCAAAGTACTGAGGATTCCAACAATGCATCATCATCTTCATCCTCTTCTCATCAAACCCACATGGATTTTCATTATCATTTTCATTTTCACGCCCATCATCAAAAATAGTGGAAACAGGAAACACTTTTGACACATAACTAGGTGCACTGGCATTATCATCAGCACTAAAATGAGTGGTTTCTATTTCTATGTGTGTGTCAAGTTCTGAATTTCTTCTACTAAACAAACCATAGGTCACAGCAATGCCAATGAAGAGAAGGTGGAGAAGCTCCCAGAACTTGTTGAGTATGGTCTGGCTCACAAAGTCAGGGGCTTGAGAGGGAAAAAGTGGGAGAACAATGATAAACAGTGCCAAGAAGAGAGCTTTGAGGATAAAACCTGAGCAGGACTTACCTTGGTTGGTGGGTTTTGGCTGGATCCGTGAAAGTGGGAAATGGGGTTTGGTGTGAGGGGTTGAATCCGCCATTGATGAGAGAGTGGAGTGAGTGTCCCTTTGCTTGGTGGTGTGAATGTGTCTGTTTGTTTGTTGGGTGTGTGAGATGGGGAATGAAGAAAGGAAGACTTTGATGACAAGGAAAAGTGCATCTGGGACAAACAAGGAAGATAAAAAAGATTAAGGTAATTGTAATTGCCCAACACAGTGGGACACAATTCAAAAGGTGTCACTGTCAATCATGACGGTTTGAATGACATTCCTACCCTTTTCTTCTACGTTTGAGTTTTGCCCATTATTTGAGGTTTATACAAGGTTGGGCCATCACAAGCCCAACATCCCAGCCCAAATACATCATGCTTAAATGTGTAGAATTTTCTTTTTTAATTAAAAGTTTAGGTAAGTCAAGTCTCATGAGTTAATCAGGTTCATGACAGATTTCACAACTTAAAGAGTGTTTATAGAGATTCTTATAGACTGTCTACCAGCCAAAGTTTCATATTAGCAATGAAATTTGAACTCAGATCTTTATAATACAGTGTTATCTTTATACCAACTAAATCAACTTTCATTGCTTGAATGTGTGAACATTGGCATAATGAAAAAACTTTTGGATAATTAGCAAATTAGGTGATGAGTGGACATATTTGATATGGGATCCTTATACTTGAGGTCAGAAAATATGAATAGCACTATTCTGTGAGCTGCTCATGCTGAAAGTGGGAGCTCATTGGAATTGCATGCTCTCTAACATCAGTCTTGTGAAAATCAAATTGTCATTAATGATACAAATACTGAGTTAATCATTAATAGTTTCATAATTGAATCATTGATTTCGTTCAAATATATATTTAATTATAATTATAATTATTTTTTAAATTTAATTATCTAAAATAATAATTATTAGATTAAAAAATATATTAATAATTATTTAAAATAATCACTCATTTTAACCATTAGATTAAATAAAAAAAAGTTTGTTAATAAGAATTTAAGATAAATTAAAATCTTATATTAAATAAAAATGAAAAAAAAATTATAAATATGTGTAGTTTTAAAATTTTAATTAAAAATAAAATTATATTTTTTAATATAGTTATATCTACATAATACTATCCTTATAAGTAACTACTAAATTATTCCTGAAATGGGTCTATAATGTGGCGGAGGATCTTTGCTGATCCAATCTGAGGAGACACTCTGATCCAATAAATCACTGCTGTTTCTTATATTTGAATTAAGGCTCAAGAAATTTGTTGAAGATCAACACTATTAGTAGGATCCCATGCAGTACTAGATCAGTTGAAAATGAACTGCAAGGAATCGAGTTTCCTTACCAACAAAGCATTAATATGATCTACTAGTCATAATTTTATCTCATAAATAAGTAAGTTAGTAAAGTACATTCTTTATTAACTATGTGAGCAAAGATAGAGGAAGTAGCAGAAATATACATGTAAAAAATGTCAAGAAGGCATTCAAAGTGGTGAATTGGAGTGCAGAGATAGTAACAATAATTGATAACTAGGTCAAGGACTGTAGCAACACTGATTTTGAGGTGATGAGTTGATGGGAATAGACATGTGGAGAGGAGAGGAGAGTAATGTCTTACCGAACAGACATGACAGGCAGCCACTGTGTCAAACAAAATGATAATGGCATGCACATCCAAAAACTCACAAAAGGAGAACACTGCCACAACAGTTGCCCTTGGAACTCACCCATCACCACAACTATATATCAAATCTAAATGCTTCAAACAGTTGTCAATCATGGGTTTAGCTTCCACCATTCAAGATTTATTGCCTTATACTTCGATAAATTAGAAATCTAATTTAGATTTACAGAGACAGATCAAAACTTTGTTGTTGCCCTTCAAGTATCTAAATATATCTTTTTCCATAAATATTTTTAATAGTGTTTCTTAGGATATTTTCTTTAACTTTAATTTTTAAAGCTGTTTTTAAGGTTAAATCAAAAAGTCTTAATTTACTGAAGTAATTATTATTGTTGATTCTAATATGGTTTTTGAGTGTCTCTAATGCCTCTAAATATATGCAAGTAGTTTGATATTGAATCTATGAGAGTTTAAAGGTTTATTAGGATTAATATTTAGTTGTGCTTATATGTTCATCAATTTGAAACTACATCTGATTTGAGGGTCTAAGCATGAAATTTTTATTTTTCTTTTTCATACTTTCTTCATCTTGTTACTGTTTGCTTTTTTATCCAAACAAAACATACAGCAACATCTTTGATCCTTTTTATAGCTCATGAAGAATGTTACAGGAAACTCTTGACCTAAACTATCAGCAATGCATGTACTGTGTAAAAAGTAAACCAAACCGAACTCTTCGTGTAACAATGTTCCAAAAAATTGCAGTCTTGGCACCATTTATTTTTTTCACTTTTTCACTGTGTTTTTTATGCTTCCTTTTAAAGCTTTAAACTTTCCAAATCACGTGATTTAACCATTGATATCAGTGCTCAGCCACACATTTCTTCGCATTCTCTCCTTAATCATGTGAGTTTAATTTTAATTTTCCTTCAAATTACATACTTTAAATTTAAATAATACAAAAACTAGGTGCAAAATGTCCTTCCAAACCATTCTGCCTGGTTAATTGGTGTTCATGAGAGTTTGTTTCCAGTTCCATGTCTTGTAGTTTTTCTTTTCCAACCATGTGACTCGAATTAAAAATGTTTTCAATTTAGGTATCTCTCAAACCTCACAAATTGTATTTTCCCTATAAAATTCAATATTTAATCTATAAAACATATTAAATGAAATAATTATAAAAAAATAACTTATAAATTAACTTAAAAAAGAGATTGGGAAGGAGAGATCAACAAAATAACATGAAATCCCACTTAGTACATTGACAAAACAAGTAGTCAAAACACTTTAACACCCATATAACATCTATAACATCTATTATATAATAACTTTTAATTTTAAATAAAAAACAATAGATTGAAATGGATGTGATATATGTATTTGATTTGATGTAATAAGAATGTCTTAGAAAAATTTGTTTTATGTTTATCACTGCCCTAGGTAAAATAGTTAATCCTTCATGAAATCTGGAGGAAAAATTTTTATATTTATTTACATTTGTAGTGCTATGACATATGAACAAAGACAGACAAAAATCTCTAAATATAAGAAGAAATTCTTCACAATCATTCCTTCACGTTTAACCCTATTCCCACCACCCCACCTTTTCCCTAGGAAGTGGCATCTCAATTTGATGAGAACTTCACAGATTCGGATTCTCTTTCTCTTCTTTTTAAAGTCTAAACTAATAAATGCTAGTACTATTTCGCATATGAAATCTTACCCCACTGTTAACATATCCACCCAACACAAATCTTCAAGTTGACTAGATTGTATACCATACACAAAATAAAATAGAACATGTAGAGTTAAAACCAAGTCCAAACTCATATCCTCGAGCCCAGAAAAAACCACAAATTAGTGTTTCATCGCAAATTGGTTCTTTTTCTTCTCATTCGACATGTCTAGTAACTAAAAACTGTCTAGACACCAAGGTAAAATATCACATTACCCCGACCAATTATGGCCGATGAATTGAGCCATCAAACGGCCAAGTATTGACCGGCACCGGCCGCCGGATGTTTGAGCCGAACAGTTTGCGAGTAGTTGGGGCCACCGCCGGGGCTGCCGCTGAGTGAACGGTGGCAGGGGAGGAGGATGAAGAGGAGTGACCACGCTCACAAGAAGGACACATTGTAAGAGTGGTGGGAGGGTTCATTTGCATGTACATTTGTGGGGATAATTTCAATGCCCTAAGCTCTTGAACCTCCTTGTGCAACCTTCTATTCTCTTCAGTTAAATTCTCACAACATCTCTTTAAGTATTCACAATCCACTTCAGTTTGCTTCAACTTGGTTCTGTATCAATTGAACTAACATCATTACATTATAGTTCATTATTCTCTTCCTTGAAACAATGAATACACCTAACTTAGAAAACATGAATGATACAAAAGTAATAATGAACAATCAATTAGGTACATTAATTTGGCTCGTCAAGTTCATGACTACTATACTATATTTGTGTGGCCCTCTTATTTATTATCCATGTGTTTGATATTATTTTTCTTCACATAATTATTTATAATTTTGGATTTATGTCAACATAATCGTGTCATTGATCATTGTCAAAGTAAGGGTAGTCAAACCCATTATTTGTTTTGACGTTATGCCAAAGTTGCTTTGAATGCATTTAACAGTTAGATTAATAATTAACATTTACGAGGAACAACAAAACCATCCCACATGTTACATCCCATTCAAGAATTGACATTATTTATATTTGTCCCTTCAATAAAAAAAAATAATACTTGCAAAAAATATAACCAAGCTAACAACAAATGCTATCATTTTTTTTAGTTTTTTTTATATAAATAATTAGAGAAGATGTACAATGTCAATCCCTTATTCAAAACTTAAAACTTAAAGAAAATAATATAATTTAAACCATTCACTAATTCGACATTTTAAAAATAATTATCGAAAATAGCATTTTTCTGACCACCATTATACTTATCATATTTTTGGTTCGGTTTCTACATATCAGAAAACACACCCCACAAGAAAAATAAAAAGGCAATATAAATAATTAAATTTAAATCTTAATTAATTATTGTAAACCACTCACCTTGCTCTTCTGTTCTGAAACCACACCTCTACTTGTCTAGGCTTCAGATTTAACTCCTCCGCTAAAGCTTGCTTTCGTTTCTAAAATTGAAAACAAAATAATAATCATTATTCTAATAATAATAATAATAATAAATTTATTAACTTTGTAATAAATTTCAATTAATTAATAATGTAAAAATAACTTCTAATACTAATAAGTGGCATAAATTTCTAAAAATACCCTTACAAGTAAGAATTTACACAAATGCCACCACTAACTAACCGGATTGAGCGTGTTATGTTCCTTGAACGTTTCTTCCAACACCATGGACTGTTCTTTAGTCAGCCTCAGTTTCTTCCTCCCACCGTCGCCGTCACCGCCGCCAACATCGTCATCATCGCTCCCCCGTGAGCACGAAGTCCTCTCTCCGGCCACCAAGGCTGCATTATCGTCGTCCCTCTCGCTCCGCTTGCCTCCGCTCACGCTCGACACGGCGCTGTTCGGCGAGGAAACGCCGTTGTCTTCCTCGCACTCCGCCGTCGAGTTCACATCGATTCCTCGTATCACATCGGAGCTCCGATCTGTACATGCAAGATTTTCAAAAATGTTTCTTTAAGAATGGCAGTTCTGTAATTAAAGGGCATGACCTAGGGTATTTCTGCCAAAACAAAGTATCTGTATTTGGAAATATCGTAATAGAAAAACATCAACGTTACCACCAATAGCAGTTGCTAAACGTTTCTATAAACCTTGTGTAAAGAGAATCTGGATCTGAATTGGGTTTTTTCAATGCATGAGTTATAAGCAACGAGGGTTTCAACTTTGAAAAGTTCGAAGAAGAAAAACATTTTTTTTTTCGGAAGACAAAATGGAGTGTGTGTAGAAAGATAAACTAAAATAAAAATAAAAACTGTTGGTGAATAAAATTTATTTTTGGGCGAAAAAGCATCCATAAAAATAATTTGGGGAATCTAGAAAGAAAATATCAGAAAGAAGAAGAACCTCGTACCTGTTAACTGAAACAAATCAGCAAAAAGAGTTTTGTTGTGATTTATGAGAGCAGGTTGAGGTTGTTGGTGTTGTTGTTGTTGAGGGTGGTGCATGAGATTCACCTTGAAAGGTTGTTGATTCAGTCCCAAACTCAAACTCAAACTCAACCCAAAATCATCAGCATCTTTTTCAGCCATTTCTGTTTTTGGGAGAAGAAGGAAGCATGAATGTGTGTGTGCTTGGCCACTTGAGAAGAAGAAAGAAAAAAGGGGTTTGATTTGATGAAGGGAAAATGAGGGTGGTGTTTGGTGGCAGTGTGTGTAACAGGCTTTGGCTCTTTTTGCAGTGCAGGGAAACTGATGGATGGAACTAAAAATATATATAGAGAGGAAAATAGTGAATGGATGGTACAGAGTTAATTATGACCTGGGTCAGAGTGACAAATTGGCTCAATCATGACTTAAATGGCTATCCTAGGCATTTTAATACTATTACCTCTGCACATCCATATTTTTGGATTTCGATTCTTCAAGTCTAAGTCAGGTTACTTTTTAACCCTGGTTACTTTTAACCTACGTGGATGGTTATATCCGGGATTAGATTTGGATTAGCATTACTATAGTAGAAGTAACTGATTATGCGAGAGCTTAATTAGCTTTAACTGGTTCTTTGATCAAAACTGCTACTTTTTCGCTATGAATGTTGACCAGAAACAGCAACTGCATTTCTTTCACGTGACGTGCCTCGAATCATCATCATCATCGCCTCATCATTTGAACTATCTATTTTTTTTTATAATATATAAATATAATATTATGTTAAAATGAGAAAAAAATATTTTTTATTTTCTAGTATTATGGTATAAAAATTTGGAAATATTGCAATCTAAGATGGTGAGAGTTGTGGCACGATGTGATGATGGGTCTTATAGCGGATTTTGTGAAGGTGTGTGGACCCAATTTGACATGGATTTTCAATGCCATGGTAGCCCCAAATCACAAGGCATAACAGTAACATGAAGGAAGGTTTTGAACCCGCGCGGCGGCGCGTGAATTTCATTCCTTTAACTGATTTTTTTTCAAAGGGCATAATGATAATTTTTCACTCTTGTCTTGGAAATTCCAATCTTATCATACCAAAAAACTATACAGTTTGAGTTTAACGTTTACAAATTTTATGTCAATACATTAAACTTTTATAAAAAAAATCATTTATTAATGCATTTGTTTCTAAATAGTAATACTCCCATTCTTTATTTTTTACTGTCCCATATTTTAAAAAATTACTTCTATTTACTTTTTAATTAAATATTAATTTAGGTATATTTATTTATTGATATAAAAATAAATATCATAGAATCAAATATTTATTAAGATCGAAAATATTCTTACATGTCTTGGTTTCTGAAATAATTTTAAATGACATGTAAAAAGAACAGAAGAAATACACATTCCTTAAAAGGAATATTTAATCAATATATATTTTTGTTACAACAAATTTAGCTTTTCAACTATTTCAATATTTCTTTTTAATACGGCAATTTTATGCAAATCATTATTTAATATATTTAAAATTATACTTAATAATAAAATATATTCACTATTTATTTCTATCCTCACCCAATTCAAAACTAATGTAAAATAATTTCGTTCATAATTCTATTCTTAATTATTTTTTACACAAAACATATAAATATATATATATATATATATATATATTAATGAACATATTCATTAATTGAATTATGAATTTAAAATATAATATGATTATCTTAATTTAAAATAGATTATATTACCTTAATTATATTAATTAATATTTTATGTTACTATTAAATGGATTACAGTTAATTATTAAAATAGCATAAAATATGTCAGAAATATAAAAATAAAAACTAAAGCAAAACAATACAATATTTTCATAAACTTATAGCTAAACATAATAGGAAAATGTACAATATTCTAAGGATCACATGTATCACTTTGCGAGTAACTCTAATAAAAGAAATTGAAAAATAAATCTGAATACATTTATAAATTATTGTAGAAAAATGTCTTAAATTGAAAAGCAATAACAGAACGTGAATTACGTAAACAGCCAAAAAAAAGTCAAATATTCAGTCAAATCATTATATACTTACTGAAAATAAACAATCATAATTAATCATGATATGCACTAAAAGTTAATATTTATTTTTGTAACTGCAATTGAATGGTTATGAGTAAAATCTTGAAAGTAAAAACTTTCAAACTACTAATTTAATCACAACAGTTATTAGTTTTAATAAATCATTAATTTCATTTCTTTTGGGAAACTTAAAGTTTAAAGGATATTTTTTGCAAATTTTAAATAGATAAAATTAGTAAAGTTGAGTATAAGAAAACATTTGTAACATGTTTTTTTAATCAAGATAAAATTGTATCAGTTTTAAAATGATTAAAATCAACAAATTTGAAATGCAATCTCCAACTATATCTAATTAAAAAAAACATTTATAATATTTTCCTATAATTTTAAAATTCAAATAAATAAGTGGGAAAGAGTTAAAATAATTAAAATTAACAAATTTAAATAGATGAAAAAGTAAATAAAAGATCTATAAAACTAATCTTACTAAAAATTATGATATTCGTTATTAATATCTATAGAACAAAAAAATTTTGTTTAGAAAAGATAAAAAAGGATGGTTATTTCTAGATTTATTTAGCATTTTATACAACACAGTAAAGGAATAAAAATAAGATAATCTAAACACATTTATTGTTGTAAAAAAAATAAAAAAAAACAATTATATTTGAAATCAATAAAAAATAAATACAGAAACATTTAGAAAATTCATCAAATAAAAAAGAATAATATTTTTTTTTTAATTTTCATATATCATATCATTATATATTTTTATTTTTTACATAATATCTATTAATTTTATAAATATTTATAAAAAAATTGACTAATCATATTTAATGTGATACATAGATTAACTAATATTTGTTTTCTACCTTAGAATATATTATTATTATTATTATTATTATTATTATTATTATAATTATTATTTCTAATTCACTCCACCTTCTATATAGAAATAATTATTATGAATAATTGAAAAATAATTTCACTATATCTCTTTCATTCGGCCTACCTTCTTCTGTATCTAAAATTGAAACCATTAATGTTTCACAATTCACATCAATATCAATGCCTAAAAGAAGTAATGATTCCTCAAACATCTTTTTCAATGTTGTTGAAAATAAAAACATGTCCACCCGTTACCAAAATGGTCAATTGACATTGTTCTTAATTCAATGTTGTTTGTAAATTGAAATTATCACAAAGTAACTTTTACTTAGTTTTCTGTTATGGATGAATCTAATTGAAGATAACCTACTTTTACAAGTCAAACTTTCAAACCAAACTCTCAATCCAGTTAAATTTTTCATCATTAATGGAGCATAAAAGATTATATGTATGACCAATAAAGGAAAGCACCGTTTTACTTGTTTGATCAAAGTCAACAGAAATTATATTTCATAAATGAGGTCGGTTATATCAATTTGATTCATTAATTAATAATTTAACATGCAAAAAAGATTTACATTAATCGAGTTATTGTTTCAAGAACATGACTCATAGTTCTTCACAATGGTAATTTCTATATTAAGCCATTTAGACTGTACGTAAATTCAAGTTACAAGATTCATGCGTTTTTTTATAGAATAAAGATTTACTCCACTGAAAGTATGTTTATACAAACTTTTTTAATATTTTTATAAATTAAAATAAGAAAGTGTTGAGAAAGAAAGAAAAGGATGGGGAGAAGTTGAAGATAAGGAAAAGGACAATAAAGAAAGAAAAGAAAAATAAGAAGGTGTGTTGATAATTGAAAATTGAAAAGAAAGAGAAGCACGAGAATTGACACTTTCAAAAGGATCGAAGAAAGATTTGGTGGGTGAGAGTTGAAGAAATTAGAGTGTGAGAAGGAGGAGGAAGAAGAAGACTCGATAAAGTTCATGCAAACTCACCATCATTCATTGCCCTTTCATCATACATTCATGATGTGATTGCAAACTACTCCAAATTCAACTCCATAAATAATATCCATTCTAATATTTTGACACCAAAAATTAAAGGATGAAAGTGATGTAAGCAGAATATTCTCTTCTTATAAGGGGCAACAAATTAGGGTAAAAGATTCTTGTCATCTACTATGCTCTTAGGTCCTCTCCATTTGCTATACCCACATGCTTCCTAAATTATTTATATTCATTTCAATATCATTTCCCTCGTTCATTCAATCTCCTTTTATTCCTCAATATTCAAAACTAGATGTAATAGTTAAATCGAATTGAATTTGATGGTATAAATGAATATTTGTGATTATTTGATGGTATTAAAAATGAATAAGAAAAAGAAGTTTGTGGGAAGTAAAAGGAATGGTGAGGAGTGGGGAATTGATGAGTGGTGTGGAAAGAGGGGGCATCCATAAAAGGAAGTGAAGGGTTGAAATGGTGGGAGTGGGGGACAGAGGAAGAGGAGTCACGTGGGGAACACATCGAAGTTCACGTGCAGGGGCATGTCATGTTGCGCCACGTGGTCCCATCATTGCCCCCGTGCGTCTCACTTTGTGTCTTCCTAACCAGACACGCAATCTCCCAATAATCATTGGATCCTCTCCCCTCTCTCCCTCACACGCTCCTTCCTCTCGCGTCTTCTTCACCTCTCACCACCTAATACAATATAATTAATATTGATATATAGTTTTATTTTAAACAATTTATCTTCTATTCTATATTATATATAATATTATTATAATATGATGAAACATATCTTTAGATTTAGTTTTTTTAGATGTTATACATCCACTCACAATATAATATGTTATAAGTTGCCATGTATGTTAATATTTTTAATTAGAAAAATATTGATAAGATAACATATGTTTAAATATACATTTTAACACTTAACGATGCTATATAATATTATTACTATATTAAATCGTTTTTCTACACTATTATAAGTTTATTATATCATATGTTAAAATAAAAATACATTTTCTTTCATTTAGATTATTATATTTATATTCAAACTATACGTATATGATAATTATCAATTCGCTAAGCATATACATACAATAAGAAAATTCATAATCATCACAATTATAAACGATAAATAAACACACAAGCCAAGTTAATATAATTAAAATTATATCTAAATCAAATAAAATAATTCATAATATATCTAGACTATTTATTATCTTTACATAATTATTAAATCATATTAATTCTAATTATTCTACAGCATATTATTACTAGTTAACATTATATATATATATATATATATTTTAATAAATTTTTTTTCACCATATTACAAAATAATATTAGGGAGATTATCTATTGAACTTTAAATTCAAAGAATTGTCCCACATAAATACATATTCTCTCTTTTAACCAATAGTATTAAAAAAAAAAGACTTTCATATAAAGATAAATTTTTAACATTCATTTATATATACTCTACACCACAAAAGAAATTTCTATTATTCTTATTATTTGGTATTTTTAATTATATAATTTTAAATATTTATAAAACTAAAATATCTAGTGAAATTCACCAACGCATATATTATTTATTTATTTTCATATACTAATACTTTCTTGATAATTTATCATTTTTAAATATATATTTATCCAGCATAAATAAATCATATCATTCATGAAGCATAAATATATTATATATAATTAGATTTTAGAAATATTTAAACAGGCGTATATATAATCATTTTATAAATTAACGAATAAAAACTATTTTCTCTGTTTAAATATTTTCGATTAAACAATAACTTTTCAATTAAACAAAAATTATATCACATAAAAATATCTGATTAAAATAAAAAATATTATGTAAAATTAATACTAATTTTCTTTTTTCATTCAAGTAAATTTTCTATATTTTAAGTGAAAATGATTGTATAAAATTTAGATTTTCAACCAAAATTAAAATTTTATCTTCAGTCCTTTCAAATTTAAAGGACGAGTTCCATAATCTACCTATACAATATAGAAAAACGAAAAAAAAAATCTAAATCAAAATTTAAATAAAATAAAATATTCAATTTTTTTTTTTTTTAAATTATGTGTTCTAATCTTAAAAATAATGAGAATCAAGTTAAAAAATTTAGAGTAAATTCTAAAATTTTAAAAAGAATTTAGAGATTTTATGATATAAAAAATAATATTTTTATATAAATAAAATGCGAAATATTAATTATTTTTAAATTTTTTTAAATAAAATTTCATATTTTTTTAAGTTAATTTGATTTTTACCGTGACTCTATTTATAATATTTTTTAAATATAATAATTATTTAAAAAAAAATAATATGTTTGATTTCTTTTTAATGTAGGAAGTGATTATAAAATTTTGTGTGTCCAATGAATTTTCTTTTTTAAATGTATTTTTCTTACATTTTTAATTAATAGTTATCAATTTTTTTTTATAGTTGTTAATTTTTTTATGTTTATTAACTTATTTAGTTTAATATGTATTTATAAAAATAATTAGGGTACGTTTTTACTCCAAATTTCCTTTATTGTATAATATAAAATAACATAATACTGTAAAGATGTTGGTGTGCCAAAATTAACAGAATATCTTTTTTAAATGTAAGTTTTCGTTTTTCAATAAATCTTATTTTATTTAATGTGTATTTATAAAAATATTTTGATACGTGATTTTTTAATTTAGTCCTTGTGCTAAAACCCTATACCCTCACCACCGAATCACAAGTAACAACTGAAGACCAAAGCCGCAAACTCAACTCATCGACGCCGTTTGGTTCACCGGAACAAATCGTACTCCAGGTATGTATGTTGCTTTTGGATTTGAAGTTCACTCTCAAAAGTTCACCCTAATTTCACTCTCAATTGATTTCACTGAATTTCACTCTCAATTTGCTAAGAAACCCTAAACATACTTCATATCGTTCTCTGTTCGTTCACTGCAAATTTGCGACGCCAACTCCACTTTGTACGCGTGACTCTGTTTCCTCCATTGAGTGGTTGCTATTTTGTTAGTGTTACTTAAAGTATATCATTGTCTTCATTTTTCTGGTAAAGCGCTGTTGTTCTGTTGATTTAGATTGCAAAATTTGGCTTACGAGATTTTTGTTCTTATTTTTTTTGTTTTTTTGTCATGATTCTGCTTATGTAATGTTCTTTCCAAATCCATTTTGCTTCAAATTGTGTTATGACTCTTTTTGACTGGAATTGTAAATGAGTCTTTGTGAGCCGTGACTAGTGTTTGAAGCCCACTTGAGTTTGGTTTAATCCTTGTATTTCTGCAGTGTTATTCTATATTGTTTCGTTGCCTGATAAATTGCTTGTGATCTTCCAGTTACAAATCTTGTGTGATTCCATGTAAAGAAGACACAAATGCTTTTTATTTTATTAGGAAGCAATTGAAAAATCCACCTGTTTAACAAAATCTAGGAAGGGTGAGGGTGACAGACAAATTAAGATATCTGAAAAGTTTATAAGGAAAAGTCACCAACAGTTGGACCAAGTGTCATAAGAACCGCACAATTTAGTTGACTCAATTATATATTGGTATAATATAGAACAAAACGGATAACTTACTTACTACCCATCTACGAACAACAATATAACTTGAAGAACTGATTTAGTTGCCCTGGAAGCTATTAATGGTGCAGATATAAAATCCAAATAGATGAAAACTTGGTTCACCCTGCAGCAATTTATTTATTTTTTCTCTGAAGGTTGGTAACTACTTGTTTCACAACCAAACTGCTGACCTGTTTGTTTACCTGCTTGACTTCTGGTCTAAACTATATAACTATGCTTGAGAATGAACTTGATTTTAGGCTTTAGCTTTTGATATTGAGCTTGATTTGTATGATAAATTCTTTCTTTCCCATCTATTTTAAAGAACAATACTTCTTAATGTGTCATACTGGTAACGATATAATATTCTTGAATTTTTCATTAAAGAATATTGAAGGATGGAGAGTGGGACTGTGTGAGAGTGAACTTCAAACTATTCTTGTATAAACAAAAATCTGACGCTGTTTAAAATACTGCATATGATTATGCACCACTATTTTCTTTTTGTTGACTTAAAACCGATGGTTCAGATATTACTCAAATTAGTAACAAAATATCTATTTAGTGGTAAGGGTTAAGGAACAATAATATGTTACATGTAGAAATAGAACTAGGCAAACATAATCTGAAAAGTTGTTTTAAGTTGGATTGTCCTCTACTAATTTCACAATGTGAAATATTTGAGTGATTTTATGCATTTTTTATTGGCAATAACTTTTACAAAGTATACTTTTGCTGGTACTGCAGTGGTCTAAACAATTTCTTTTTGGGTGATGATTGGGGGAATGTAATGTTTACTAAACCCTGGAACATTCACTCTAACTTGATTAATTGTATTTCTGTAAAATCTCTTTGCAGTTTGTAATTAGAAATATTGCATTTTGATTACCATATTTGAAGTTGTGTCTTGTTTCTTGTCTTTATGATGTAATGACTGTATAGTATTGGTTAGTGCTAATTTAAGTGCAAGATCGGGCTTCACATGGAAAACTACATGTTTATTCTTCATTGACACCTGTGATTGTAGTTAATTAATTTATTACTTTTTTAATAGATATATAATTTTTTTTTTTTTTTTAAATTTAGGTGTGAAGATGGGGTTATCTGCCAAAAAATCTAGAAAAAGAGGGAAAAGTGAGAGTGATTCAGATGATTACAATAATATGGAGTATGAGGAGGTATGAATTGCTGCAAAATTTTAGATATTTTAATTTCTTATATAATCTTCGTGATTTTCTGATAAATTTTGATTTAAGGGTTGTTTTCCTGATGTAGATGGAGCATGATTATGATGATGATGGTGGGGAGGAGGATGATGGTGAAGAGGAGGAGGATGGAGAGATGTTATCAAATGATGAAGATGACGGGATAGGAGAGCATAGTGAATTGGAAAATGATGAAATGGAACAGCTTGAGAAGGAATATAGAGATCTTCATCATCAGGAACTGTGAGATTCCATTTAATATTGATATACATTTAGTTTATAAAATAGATTACATTCAATATTTTGGAATTATGTCACTAACAAGTTTCAGTGAATCTTTGTTTTGGGTATACTGTACTTCTTTTGCTAGTACTATTTGTAAAATGAAGTTTAATTTTTTTTGTAAAAAATTCAAATATATCTTGTTGTATCAAATATTTTCAGTTGTGATTGTATCTGTCTACTTAATAATTATTGTCCCATTAGGATCTTTTTATTTTTCTTCAATGTCTTGTTGTATTACTCACCAATAACAGTGTCATTTTTTGACATAGAGTTCTAATATTTATTCATAAGCATGACAAAATATCTGCAAGATATTGCTTTCCCAGTCATGTTA
This sequence comes from Macrotyloma uniflorum, assembly GCA_016859785.1. Taxonomy (NCBI): domain Eukaryota; kingdom Viridiplantae; phylum Streptophyta; class Magnoliopsida; order Fabales; family Fabaceae; genus Macrotyloma; species Macrotyloma uniflorum. The sequence continues at coordinate 2,920,056 of BDMB01000008.1, read as the reverse complement.
ATGTGGGATGCTGCAGCAACTTCGAGGCTTAGTATATTAATATGAGAATTTTGGTCAGCTATCAATCTCATGATTGGACTCATCTTTGTAACTGTTATTAGTGTCAACAGGATTAGTAAAGTTCCTTATTTATTTATTTCTATTGATTCTCCTATAATTTCTCTACAATATTTACTTGCATAGATTTGAACAGCTGATTTACTTGCTGTTTTATTTCACTAATTGACAAATTTGAATAACTGTAAATTACATGTATTAGGTAAAGTTTCCTTGTATAGCGACAGACGAAGTTTCCTTGTATAATGTTAAATATTCTTATTAAATGGATTCTCTCAATGATGAGAGACATGTACTCAAATTTGATAATTAGTTCTTTCTATGAATGACTTGAGTTATAGTGAATCTGTTTTATTATTTCCCTTAATCTTTAAGATTGTGTGGATTCTGAGATATCTCAAATTTAACTCTACCTTTAGAGATACTTTGAAGAACTTGAAGCATCATAAGGATGAAGATCTTCTCAAGGGTCAAGCTGTGAAAAGCCAGAAGGTATAGTTTTTTTGTTTGACTTGTACTCTGGCTAATTTTTTTTTAATATGGTATAGGCTATTGAGTATTTTTTTCTTTATCTATTTAATATTCTGTTTTCCCATTTGCTTTGCATTATATTAAGTTGAAGAATGTTTATTAGTTCTTGATTTGTCAAGAGATGTTGTAAACTTAGTCTATCACCTTTTCTTCAGTATCATTTTTGTGTCTTCTTTTTTTGACTTTGTAATAATAAGTGATAACATAACCAAAAATTTGTTTCACCTTAAGGCCCTCTGGTACAAAATTCTCGAGCTTAGGTTCTTACTTCAGAAGCCATTCTCAAGTTCAAATAGGTTACCACAGGTATTTTCCTACCTCTGTTTTAATGTGATTTACTATTTTATCTCACCTGAACATTGTGGCTAACATGGTGGAATTAAATTGTCTGCAGGAATCAATCAAGTCTTCGTTCTGTGAAGCAGATGAGGCAGTTAAAGTAGCATATTCAGATCTGATGACTTCGTCCAAGGAGACTTTAGGTTCTATATTGGAACTGCAAGAGGTGTGATTTTTAGATGGAAATTTAATGAAAGAATGAGATTTCTTTTCATGTTGTTTCATATCTATGTTTTAGTGGACAGGCTTGTTGGTGTTGGATGTTCCCTTTCTATATTTCAACAACTCTTGTCATATAATGATTATGAAGTTTAATATTTTTATATATATAAAATAATGTATCTGATTTCTGATTTCATAATGACTGATTTTCTTTTTTTTCTTGTTCCAGGCTCTGTCTGCTAAGAATCCATCAATTACCCAAGCCACAGTTGGTAACTGGTTTCTCTATTGTTCATATTTTCCTTTTGGGTTTCTTCTATGATTTATAATTTGATATCTTTTTGGTGCTTGATTGATACCTTGTTTACTTTGATGCTTGTTGGCATATCTTTGGTGTTGTTATCTAGAGTTACTACTTGCATGTAATAGCACATTCATTTTAAGAAATGGTAAATTAACATTGTAGTTGTTTTAGGAAAATGAATTTTATTCAAGGGATTTTTGTTTTCTCCTTTTTGATGTACCTATTATATGCGACCACGCTTCACTTTCATTTTAGTATTATGTAGTATGTATTTGAAGCATATAGCAACTTATCCATTTGGAAGAATTGAGAGAAGGATAAGTTGGAAGTGGGGCATGGTTCCATCAGAAGTTGATAAGCTTTTTGGCGGGGAAGAAGTATATGGGTGGAAGAGTTATCTATCTATGCACTTCTTTACAGATATAGGAAGGGAAATATTCCATTTCTTGTATTTTTTTTCCCTTTCTTAGCCTGATATTTTGTTTTACTATGGTTGAAAGCAGATAGAGGAACATCTAAATAAACAGAAGAGTCCACCACTTATTCTTTTCTCATTTCAAAAAGTAGTTGGATTTTAAATATATTGCAATTATAAATCAGTTTCATTCAGTTCCTTTTTCGGGATAATAGTTTCTAAATTGAGCAATTAAAAATATTGTCTCGCTATCATGTAATCAATAAAATTGGGCTTCATCTTTATGCTCATTCTTGTACATCTTGTATAAGCTATACAGGTTCACTGGAAAAGCATTGATTTATGTTAATATTTGTTTCATATTTGCTTGGACCTTGAATATTTTTTTGAAGTAACAAACTTTTTCACCCTCTTTTTTAAGGTTTGGAAGGATTATCAAAAGATTTAGATGTTTCTAAGCATCTGGATAACAATCTTGATCAGGAATGGTCACAAATTTCACTGATGCACAAGAGGTATTTCTATAATCTTCAAAATGCCATAGTATTTTTCTCTATCAAGGTGCTGCAGCATTGAGGCTTGTAGGTTTTGTTTTGTGAGCCTTTTCTTTGCCTCAATTATGCTTGAAACTTCTCAAATTATACAATTTTTTGCACTTCATCTATACGTCTTAGATATGTTGAGATGTTATTCTTTATGCATTTAATGCTATTCATGATTGTATCTTGCAGTATAGCATCTTTCAGAGACAAGTCAATCAATAAATGGCAGCGAATGACACAAGTGACAACTGGTGCTGCTGCCATTAAGGGCAAATTGCATGCTTTTAATCAGGTCAGGTTCTTTAACTGTTCTTGGGATTATTCTCTTATGTGATAGACAGGTGTTTACTCCTAATTTTATTGCCCTGTCACAGGATATTAGCAATCAAGTCTCTGCTTATATGAGAGATCCCAGTAGAATGATCAAGCAGATGCAGCTGAGAAGATCATCTGTGAATGTGTTTGGATCTGTAAGTCATTCTTTTAACCTTTAGTTGGTTTAAATTGTGTTATTCAATATTAGGCTAGGCAAAAGGAGTATGTTAAATTAAAAAGCTTATTTATTTAACTTTTTCATTGACTGCTACATGTCTCCAGATTCCAGAGGTCGAGAATAAACCTAAAGAAGCGGTAAGCATTATAAAGTCCTAATGTCTGAGTTATGTTTTATAGTAACTTATGATTTATGTGCGAGATGATCAAAGTTCAATATCCTTTTGAAGTTATAGCCTGCTGCTTCCTGGTAGATCTTGAAATGTCCCTTTTTCAACATTTTTAGTGTTTTATGGTCACAGGACACTGGTAATTGCTAGAAATTAGACTACTACATAGTGACTTGTTTGAGGATACGCACCAAATTGAGAATTAGGATTGTGAACTACTTTGAAGTTACTTCACATTGTAAATTTGTAATCCACCTAATTGTATCCCTCCAATTAACATTTTCCTTCTGACATATCTCTATCTTTTGATTTTTACCATGGTTCATCCGTATCAAATCATTTGAGATTCTGTGTTTAATTTGTGGCACTGTCTGCATTTGAATAGATGACAATTTATTTTCCCGAGATCATAATATATATTTTCTTAAAAAAAGCATGGTAGTTAAATTTGCAAATTATCGTGTTATGATCTTGAGTGAGTGCTGCGATCTTAATTTCACTCAATTGGAATTTGGTGATATCAGGTGACATAACCATGCAGTATTGTGGGATAGTGTGTGATTACAACCTTCAAGGAAAATGCTGAAATTAATAGATGGCCTCTCTGAGTGAGAGGACTTACTCCCATAAGAATGAGAGAGAGAATAGGATTTTAAAATAAAGAGAGGAGGAAAATCGCTTTTGATTCTATTTCTTTTCATTTCATGCCCTGAATATCCACCAATACATCATACAAAGGCACAACCTTTAACTGAATAACAGAATTTGCTAGCTTCTTGGTTCTCTATTATCCTCATCTCGTCTGTTGTATGTGCATGCCTGTGGGTGAATTTTCTAGGATCTTGCAATTTATGATTTACAATCTTAACTTACCTTCCTGGCTTGCTCTGCAGGAGACACGTACTGATGGTGATCCTGAACTTCTTGATGACTCTGAATTTTATCAGCAATTACTGAAAGAATTTTTTGAGACAGTTGATCCTTCATCATCTGGTAAACACTTTCATTTTTGCTAATTAATTTTTTTATAACAATATTTCTATGTCAAATACAATTTTGGATATTTGTCGCTTTTAATTGTTGCGTGATCACAATCATACTGTCATAGTGATACATAAAATGTTATTGCATTTAGGAATTATATTTTTAATAGTTTTAAATTGTATACAGGCTAGCTTAGCTGAAGTGACCCACTCGACGGTTATGATAACTGTTAGGTCTAGATTTTGCACTTGTACCATAGGGGTAGCTACTGACATTTCCTTCAACGAATAAAATGTGAATTATTGACAATGCTTGCTTGCTGCTTCTGAAGATTATGACATTTGCCAAGCTTATCAGGATAATGAAAAAAACACGGACTTTTATTTTTGAATACTCGGAAAATTGAAAACAAGCGGATTTAGAATTATCTGGTTGTTTCTCTTTTATTAGCATCCCCTAAACAGTGTGTTCAAAATTTTAAAGGCTGGAATTTACGTGTGTTGAATTTTCTCACCAAAGTTGTTCAGTTATCTCCCCCTAAAATAGGATTTAACTGTGCTTGCTTTAAGAGTGTAATTACACTTCATTTTCTATTGTTTTATTTGTGCAGAGAAAGCATTTTATGCTTTGAAGAGAATTCAACCAAAGAAAAGGAAAATTGTTGATCGTCGAGCATCAAAAAGTCGCAAGATAAGGTATTGAAAGATGACTACTTTTTACCGTTGTACATATATATCTTGCAGTCGTTTATGAACTGAATACTTTTGATTGATATGGTGAAGGTATAATGTTCATGAAAAGATAGTAAATTTTATGGCCCCACTACCTGCTAATATTCCTCCTATGGCTCCGAAGTTATTCGAGAATCTGTTTGGATTGAAGACACAAAGATCATCTGCTGCAGCCTCATAAATCATTGGCAGTATTGGCCTCACAGTTTTGCCTTTAACATGTTGTACACTAATTGTCTCCTACATGATATTATTGATGGATTTGATTTATTTTATTCCTTCACGAGACAATATTGCTGTAAATGTATTCAGATGCCTTGTTTCTCCTAGTTCAAATATGATGTGACCAATGTCATTGTTCTAATATAATATATAATATAGTTCCGAATTTGCTTCAAAATGCGAGTTTAAAATGTATTTTTGCTACAATATTCACTTCATTAAAGTAGCCTCTTCAATTGGTGGTTCGATTTCGACTCGCAGATACAATGGATTTGTGGGTCAATTTTAAAATTAAAAGTAACAAATGAAGTAATCGCACATTTTTTAAGAAACCTTAGAGATTACTATAATAGGTAATCGCACCCTTTTTTTTTTTCAAAATGGTGGGAATAAGTTTGAAGAAAGGATTTTTTTGCTACCCAGCTATATCTTTTAGGGCGTGATTAGAAAATATTTTTAATTAATAAAGCATATTTTGTTTTAAAAGTATATATATATATATATATAAATAAAAATTTTAATATTTAGTAATATATTAAATATATACTTTTAATTAAATGTTTTTTTTTTAAATTTAAATGTTATAATTTTTTCTTTCCCTAAGTATTAATAGTGACAAAATACTTTTATGAAAATTAGGAATTAAAAAAATATATTTAGTGAATATAAATATATAATAATTTCAATTTGAGTGGTCACTTTGTTACGGTAAATATTTTATTAAATTGCGCTTAATTTTTATGTGATACTAATAAATATTTTTTAATATATTTTAAAAAAATTAATTTTATTTTAATTTGTTTTAAAAAAATAATAGTATGATTTTTATCAAATAGATATAGTTGTTACTAATTTAAAATTTTTATTTTTAATATTTTAAAGATGTTAATTTTAATTATGTGACAGTTAAAATTTTGAATTGTTTAATTGCCTCGAATATAAATTCAGTATTAAAAATAAGATTTATCTATTATTAATAATGATAATAATTAATGTTTGTTTTTAATCTTAATTTCATTACTTGTTATATTTTAAATTTTTTTTGAAAGGATTGACAACAAAATATAAATATAACTAAGGGGAGAATGACCACAAACATTTGAATGGTCGAGAAATGACAAAATCAAGTCACGACACCAACCTTTGGGCATCTCCAACGGCCAATCTCCAGGAAACTATGAGAATTATTTTTTAGAGTAATTCAAAAAGTTTTTAGGAATATTTACTCCATTTTTTTTTTACTTTTAGAGAACCTTATGTTTTTGTGTGTGATTGATTAAATAAAGATGAATAGTAAAATATGAAATGCAAAATCTGTTTATGAAATATTTCCCGTTATTATTAAATTGAAGATAATGTTTATTTAAATTACTTAGAATAATAATAAAAATATGTGATTTAGTAATAAAGTATGGAAAATAATAAAAATGAATTTAATAATTTTTGGTGCTCAACACAAAGTGAAATGTATTGGATGTTGAACTGATAGAGTGCAGTTATAAATACAGAAAAAAAAAACTGTTTTAACTATCATTAAATTATAAATGACCATATGTGATAAACTTTTTTATTATTTTTTATTATAATCACCTTAAAAACATACTACGAATTATTTGTAATTAAATAACTACACTTTCGGTCCATGAGCATATATTTAACTAAATTGTCCTTCTTAGATATTTTTTGGCCACAAATATACACTTTTCTTCTGTTTTCTGTTTTTTAAACTACACCTTTTGAGAACCACTTGTACATTTGTTTAGGTGTAACACTTAAAATATGAAACTCTTTACACATTCCACATAACTTGTGCAGCACAATCAAAATCTATCACGCCATGCATGTAAATGTGAATAAATAATGTGTGCTTTATGTTTATACGCAACCATCGCCAATTGGTCCAATTAATCTTCCATGAACTTTTCAAATGCAAAGAGAAGCAAAATCTTTGGGCCCAACATCTTGTTTCTTCTTACTTTATAGTCAATTTGAGGTCAATAAGAGTACACGTTTTAATGAGAAAGTGAGAAAAATTAGGCCTAATAAAATGTCACAATCAGAAAAAACTTTTGAATGGGTTGGTGAGAAAAATTAGGCCGAAGGAAACGACAAGCTGGCAGGTTTAACTTTTAATCACGTCACATTTTAATTTAAAATAAAAGAGCAATTTTAATTTATTTATAAAATTAGCATCAAATAATTTAAATTTTATTATACAATTACATGATTTAAAAATAAATATTTTTTTAACATAATCTGAATTTTCACGCCTTCGGACAAGTTTAGGCCTATATATCCTATATTAGTTAGGTTTTTGAAAAATGTCCTATATTAGCGTAATTTTTTTGTCCAATTTTTTCAATTAGATTCTTTTAGATAATTATCCTTGAAATTTGTTAAAAAATAATTTGTATTAAAAAATATAAAAAAACTATTTTTTTTTTCTAATCTCGTTTTATTTCCAAAGAGATTAAGTGTTGTGACACCGATGGTATAAACATAGACCATATTGACTTTTTGAAAATGCCAGATCAGTCTCGTATTAAACAGCCGCCCCATATATACAAATAAAAATCTTTCACTTCATTAATGGGAAAATGAATGTCAAATTATGTACGCAATCTTCACCATTGGGAAAATTAAATTTCCAAGTAACTTTCATATGCAGTTAAACAATGAGAAAATAGTATAAATTTCTTCATGTCTCATGCAATGAAGGTTAGTGAGACTGAGACAACATATTTAAATCGAAGTGGGAGATACTTCAAATGAAATCTGCCGGCCAATAAACAATTAGATACTCATCAATTGTAGGCTGTCATCCAACTCCAAAATTTAAGAAGGATTCCACCACATAAATTCACAAACAATTCTGAGTTGTTGAAAAACATGCTCTAAAAAGATATATAGGTTTTTCTTATAGATTCATTCGGTGAACTAAGTTATGTTTCTATTACAGTGTCACCATCCACGACTATACTTTATACTTTTTCTCAATAGTCTTTCCATTATTTTAAGGTTTTGATATGAAAAATTGAAGGTTACATGAGTTAAAAGAAGTCTTCCCTTTCTCCTCTTCTCATACTATATAAAACTATTTGCCATCTCACACATAAGCTCTCTTTTTCTCATATTTAAATGCAGGCATGGCAGTGTAAAGTGGGACAAATAAAATCTGAGGTCCATCACACATTTGAATGGTCAAAAATGGCTGGCTGAGACTACTACAATACAAATGCCAAAAAGTTTCAAGACATAAGACTAAAGATATATAATAAAAATTCCCATGAAAATGAGGTGTTCCCCAATAGGAAATCTGCATATACTTAGCGTGTTTAGTGTGCCCTCTTACTCCCTATAAATGCACACCTTCTACCCTGTTATTTAGAACTCCATTAATCAAAGCACAGAAAAATAACCCGAAAACTTCTCTCAGAAAAACTAGATTATAGCAATGGCTTCGGAGTTGTCTCTAATAGGCACATTCACTGCTACAGTTATGATAGCATACACTGTGTATGACAAGTTCCTCCCTATCCATATCCGTTCCTATCTCCAATTATACGTTCACAAACTAATAGGTTTTATTTCTCCTTACATCCACATCACGTTCCCTGAATTCTCAGGTGAACGCCTCCAACGCAGTGAGCTTTTTACTGCCGTCCAAACCTACCTCATCGAAACCTCTTCTCAGCGAGCCAGAAAACTCAAAGCTGAACCCGCCAACAACAGCAACGACCCCTTTCTTCTTTCCATGGACGACAACGAAGAAGTCACAGAGATTTTTGAAGGGGTGAAGCTCTGGTGGGGTTCTCACAAAACCATGATCAAAACACAGTCGTTTTCGTTTTACCCTAGTTCTGATGAGAAGAGGTTCTACACCCTCACCTTTCACAAGCGCCACAGAGACCTCGTTTCACGCAACTACATCTCCCACGTGTTGGAACAAGGCAAGTCGATCAAACTGAAGAATCGGCAACTGAAGTTGTTCACCAATAATTCTTACACTGGTTGGGGAGGGTATAGAAAATCGAGGTGGAACCACGTTGTGTTTGAGCACCCTGCGAGGTTTGAAACCATTGCTATGGAGAAAACAATGAAGGAGGAGATTATAGATGATCTTGTCACGTTCAAGAATGGAAAGGAGTATTATGACAAGATAGGGAAGGCTTGGAAGCGTGGCTATTTGCTGTATGGTCCTCCAGGGACTGGAAAATCTACCATGATTGCTGCTATGGCTAATTTTATGTACTATGATGTGTATGATCTTGAGTTGACAGCAGTGAAGGATAACACGCAGTTAAGGACACTGCTGATCGAGACAACGAGTAAGTCTATTATTGTGATTGAAGATATTGATTGTTCTCTTGATCTTACTGGGAAGAGGGCGGTGAAAAAGGAGAAGGAAAAGAGTGAGAATGTGAAGGATCCTATGAAGAAGGCTGAGGAAGAAGAGAACAAAGAGAGTAAGGTGACTTTGTCGGGTTTGTTGAATTGCATTGATGGGATTTGGTCAGGTTGTGCAGGAGAGAGAATCATTATTTTTACTACAAACCATGTGGACAAGCTTGATCCTGCTCTTATTAGAAGTGGAAGAATGGACAAGAAAATAGAACTATCTTATTGTTGTTACGAGGCTTTTAAGGTTCTTGCCAAGAATTATTTGGATGTTGATTATCATCGTTTGTTTTCTGTTGTTGAGGGGTTGTTGAAAGATATCAAGATGACACCTGCTGATGTTGCTGAGAACATGATGCCTAAGTCGAAGACTGATGATGTGGACTCATGCTTGAAGAAGTTGATTGAATCTCTTAAGAAGGCAAAGAAGAAGGCTGAGGAAGAAGCACAAAAGAAGGCCGAGGAAGAAGAAGCACAAAAGAAGGCCGAGGAAGAAGGTAGGTTGAAGGAAGAGAAGAAAAAGGAGCAGGAACAGTTAGCAGTGGAAGAGGCAAAGAGTGATGAGAAAGCTGGGAAAGAGGTGAAGGAGAATGGTTTCGTCCATTGATTTGGAAAAAGGATAACACAAATATCAAAGATTGAAATCAATATGCATGCAATATGCTTCTGCTGCTGTGTATATTCTATCAGGAACATGTGATCTATCTGTGAATAAATTATCTGAATTTACACACACACACAAATATATATGTGTGTGTATATATATTAATGTAATTATAAGCTATCCATGTCTAGTTATAAGCTATCTGTATATATGATTTGTATATATTAATGTGTTGTATCAGGATTTATAACTATCTGTATATATGATTTGTATATATTAATGTGTAATATCAGGATTTCAAATTGTATGGTGTTTAAAATATATTGATGTTGATCATGTGTATGCTTGGTTTACTCTATTTTAGGTGTGTTTGGTATCTTCCTAAAACATAAGGAAGTTCATTATTTTTATACAATAAGTTCTCGTTCTTGTAATTAAAAAAAAAAAGGAATATGGAGAGAAGTAAAGAAAAATATGTTTGAAAAGTATTATATAAAAATTTGTATGAATGACATGTTTTTTCGAATATTATAATTTTCAGAAGTAGCAAATTGATGAATCACAGTCATTTGTTACATTTCCAGTCGGTTCGATATTTTTAAACAAAATCTCAAATTCAAATTTAAAGATAAAAAACATGATGATGAATGAATGAATGTTTCACTAAAATAATTTCGATATGGTTTATCAGCAAAAATCTACACATGTAGAATTAACTAAAACGCATAGTATGAATTATTTTGAGAAATTATTTTTATATATCAATTTTATATAAAGAGAAAAAGAGAGAGCAAGTGCAATTATTATTTTTGTATATATTTATTATAAGACAAAAATTATACTATTGTTTTTGGTAATGTATTCTACACATGCTGAGCTATGGAGGTAGTTGATATTAATTACACGTTTTTTTTAACTTATATTGATATAATATATGTATATAGAATTAAAAATTACTTATATAATTTAAAATACAGTAAAAAAATAAATTAAATCATATTATTGTTTTGCCTCCACAATTTTATATACATAACTATTGTTATTACAACTTAAAATTTTTAAATTGGTCACTAATTATATGGGTAATATAATTCAAACATTTTCCCATTTAGTTTTACTCTAAATTTTCTGTAGCCAAAAAAATAATTGACCAATTTAAAAGCAAATGTACCAATCTTAATTAGTATTGCGCATTTGAGTTTTTTTTTTTTTTCAAGCCCATATTGCCATTAACCATCTTGTAGATTCTTATTTGACCAATTTTACAATTTTTTTTTCTGTAATAAAAAATATCAATTATTTTTCTAATTATTAGAATAATTAATTTTGTGATGGTTTAAAATTTTTAGATATTATTTAATTAAATCATTCGAAAAATATTGGTGATAGGAAATAATATCCATTGAAAAAAAATATCAATAATAAATAAGGTTTGTAGAAAAAAATAATGATTAAGAAAATGTTTACAATAAACCGTACTCACTAAAAAAATTAATGGCAAATAATATAAAATGAAAAAGTATTGATGATGAAAAACTTCTGTAAAAAAAATAATAAAAAATTGTACATATAATTTTTTTTATAGTAAATAATATTGATTGAAAAAATATTGAAAATTTCTGATAGAAAAAAAAATCAATAGTAAATTATATCTATTGAAAAAATATTGATAAAAAAAAAATAGTATTCACTGAAAAAAAAATTGAAATCATCATCCGAAAAAATACCTACAATAAATAATATATCATAAAAAGATATCAATAATGAAAATTACGAAAAAAAATACAAATAAAGAATAATAATAACTATCAAACAACAGTGAATAACAACTATTAAAAAAATATCAATGATAAATATTAATATTTAAAAAATAAAAAAATTAAAAATATAATACTTACTAGAAAAAAATACTTAAAAAATATGGTATTAAGAGAACATAATGAAAAATTTTAAATAATAAAGTTAAAACTAATATCATATTAAAAAAAATTATATATTTATGTTATATAATTAATAAAAAGATAAAAGATATATAAAAAATATTCATAATATTCTATACAATTTTTTTCTATAATTTTATAATTATATATACACAAATCACTCACTCATGAGAATTTCGAGAATTATATTTATTTTAAAAATGTCTAAATATAATTTTTTAACATATATTCAACAATTTTTTTAAGATTCAAAACGGTAAAAAATTGTTCACTAGAATATTAGTCCCATATCTTTCACTGTTTTGATTCTAAAACTCTCAAAATCGAAAATCCATCAACATTCCATATCAATGAAGTGGGTGATGCAAAATAAATAATAATAAAATGGTTTTGCAAAGAATTTGAGATAAGAACCTTATTGTTTGAAATTCTCTAATCATTTAGCATCAATCTATCTTCTTTCCAGATTCCACTGTAACCCTAAGACCATCAACATGTTTTAACCTAATCTTCATCCTTCTTTCTCATAAGCCTCTCATTCCTTCTACCAAAATACTTCTCATAGAATCACTTTCTCAGGGAATCACTTCTCATATAAATAAATATTTTATTAAACTTTTAAAAATATTATATATTTTTTATTTACAAAAAAAATCTTAAAAATAATATAACCTATTAGAGGGTTGGATATATAATTAATAATTGAATTTAGTGAAAAATTAGTATTGTTTTTTACTTGGAAACTTTTCTACATTAATATAAAGAAATATAAAGTTTATCCTTGTTAATATGTTATAGTGATATGTGGAATCAAAGAATGTTACTGATAAAAGCAGATAAAGTTGCAGAAAGTAAAATGACTTTATCTAAAAGTAGAGAAACAAAAAACAGAAATCCCGAAGCTTTATTTTGTGTGAGTGTACTGTAACCTAATAAACTCCTAACATAACATGCTAAATAGTTACCCGTCTCATACGTTGCCGACAATGTGATTTAAACACAGTAAACCACCACAACCACATATATTTTCTTCTTCAATTACTAAATTAATTGCACAACTTCATATGCTAATATTATTGCTTCTATTCTATGTCTTTTCACAACCTTTTCTTAACATAATTCACTGCTTCTGCTTCTGTTGTCCAACCATGCCGTACCATAGGGCTTTTTTCACGACTAGTCGCAATTTTAATTCCTTCAAACACTTACCTACGACCCTGTTGCTTCTTATATTATGCATTCAGTTACTGTGTGGCTTCCATTGTTTATAATCCATCATAATGTCACTCTTTTCTTTACATAATAGTCTATTTTACTTTCTTCTGATGAATGAATAATAGGATGAGAATAGAAGAAAAGGCACCAGAGATGTATCAAGATTACATGATCTATGTTTCCAATGAAGAGTTAACTATTAACACAATAAAATAGTTAATAACCTTTTGGATTACCTGAAATGGAAATAATATATGTTCAGAAGTCTTATTACTGGTGTTATTGGAAATCTTAAGGATGAACATAAAGATTATTAAGTATCTATGAAACTAATCATCTGAAAAAAAAATTATGTTTGATTTCATCAACACTTACAATTTGATCTTGGATATGCTTTTCAATGACACCAGAAATAAGACTTCTGAACATGTGTTTCAGATCGAGAAACGTTGAATCTTTTACATGCAATGAGAAAAATTAGAGTTAGAATCCTCTTACATTTAAACTTAAAGAAAAAATAATAACAAATCCATATTTTACTAAATTGTTCTAGTTAATTAGTAATTTTAGAAAAATATTAATTTATGATATTCAGATGAGGGCAATGAATTTATATAAGATTCTTTTAATTTTTTAATTTATTAAAAATGTTAATTTGTAAATTTAATCCAAGTTAAAGCTTAAAAATAATATTACTTAAAAGTTATTAATTTACTAAACGGTAATTATTTTCATAGAGATTTTTGGAATTGATCTAATAAAAAAATGACCATATGTAAGCTATTCTTTGCAAGAAGCTCTTTTTGGTGCATGTTTGATTTCAAGTGTATGAGGTATGCAAATAGAAATGTTTACGTCCAATCTTTCAATAATAGAGAAGCGATAATCTGTATGAGTTCTCCTTTAACGTGAATTCTTATCTTTTAACACATGCAACCAAACAAGTTATTATTATTATTATTTTTTATCTTTCTTACTTTCTTTTTACATGATTATATGCTGCATCTCAGGAATGTTTTGTAATGTTTTTAATATGTATAAATCGTACCATTTTGTAATTTATTGATTCTTAATATTAACTATTTTTATGTATTATTTTCAGATTGAGTTTAAGGCTCAATCTTAATGAGCTATCTCGGCTCAAAAGCTAGCATATCCAAGATCAAATTGTAAGTGTTGATGAAACTAAACATAATTTTTTTCAATATACGTGTCTGTGAAAATATAATATATATATTATAACAATAAAGTTATTATATCGTTGTATTAAAATAATATATACAGTCTCAAAAAATCTAATTCATTCTAACTTTTTATAGATAAAATGATTATATAATAAATAAAAATTGATTCTACATATGTTCTCAAACAAACTGCAACATTAGTTTCATAAAACATTCCACTTTTATTGACTTTTTTTATATATAATGTTTCTGAAGTTGGGGCAACAGCATTGGATCATAAATAATACTTAAAGCATAATCTTAAAGAGCAAAAGAGAAAAGATTTAACTTAAATTTAATTTGTAAAGAGTTTTGTAAAGGAAAGAAGAAAAAAAAAGAAAAGAAAGGTGTGGATGAATGGATTTTGATTGAGAAGAGAAGAGAAGAGAAGAGAAGATGATGATGATGAGTGGTGGCAAGTTGCGAATGTCGGCTTAGCTTTATTACTTGGAGAAGTCCATTATTATTCTCATTTTTCCATCTCATCCAAACATGCCTTAGCTTCCATCGTACCTGACAAACACAGGGGGGCCATATTTTCCACTCCATCACACACAAAGTGGTTTGGACTTGCCAAACATCACTCATTGTCAAATGGATTCGTTCGCAACAAAAACTTTACTATGCCATTGCCAGCGACCTCTTCCACTTCAACTCTGATTCTCTTGGCGGGACACCACCCCAAAAAGTAAACACCCTTTTCTAGTTCTTATATAATGTGCTTCCCTAGCCAAGTAAAATAACACATAACACAAATAAGCACACACACACATACACACATTAGTGTTAGTGTACTGTGTTTTGGATGGGGGAACTATGGACACAAATGGGCTCATTGATAGCCACAATCATGTTTGTGTATGCCATGGTAGAGCGTTTTTTCCCGGCTGCACTTCGTGACACTCTTCAAATCCACACTCAGAAATTTGTGAATTTGTTGTACCCTTATGTGCAAATCACCTTCCCTGAGTTCTCAGGTGAGAGGCTCAAACGTAGTGAAGCTTACACTGCCATCCAAACTTACCTCAGTGAGAACTCTTCCCAACTGGCTAAAAGGCTCAAAGCTGAAGTTGTGAAAGATAGCCAGAACCCTTTGGTGCTTAGCATGGATGATGATGAAGAGGTTACTGATGAGTTCCAAGGTGTGAAGCTTTGGTGGGCTGCTAGCAAAACTGCTTCTAACCCTCATGCGTATTCTTTCTCTTATTACTCTCCCCCGGATGGTAAGAGGTATTTCAAGCTAACTTTTCATAAAAAGCATAGGGATCTCATCACTGTGTCTTATATCAAACATGTCTTGGAAGAGGGGAAGGAAATTGCCTTGAGAAACAGGCAAAGGAAGTTGTACACCAACAATCCTAGCAGTGGTTGGTATGGTTACAAACAGTCAAAGTGGAGCCACATAGTGTTTGAGCACCCTGCTACGTTTGAGACTCTTGCAATGGAGCATAGGAAGAAGGAAGAGATCATCAACGACCTTGTTAAGTTCAGGAATGGGAAGGATTACTATGCCAAGATTGGGAAGGCTTGGAAGCGGGGCTATTTACTGTACGGTCCTCCTGGGACGGGTAAGTCTACTATGATAGCTGCAATGGCTAATTTCATGAACTATGATGTCTATGATCTAGAGCTGACAGCAGTGAAGGACAACACTGAGTTGAGGAAGTTGTTAATTGAAACTTCTAGTAAGGCTATTATAGTTGTGGAAGACATTGATTGCTCACTTGATCTCACTGGCCAGAGGAACATGAGGAAGGAAAGGGGTGAGGAAGAGGAACCAAAAGATCCTAATAAAAAGGAAGAGGAGAGTAACAAGAGTAGTAAAGTAACTCTATCTGGGTTGTTGAATTTCATTGACGGTATTTGGTCAGCATGTGGGGGAGAGAGGATTATTATTTTCACAACCAACTTTGTAGACAAGCTTGATCCTGCTCTTATTAGGACAGGTAGGATGGACAAGCACATTGAATTGTCCTATTGCCGCTTTGAAGCATTCAAGGTGCTTGCCAAGAACTACTTGGATGTTGACTCAAACCATTTATTTGCAAGGATAGCCAATTTGTTGGAACTGACCAATGTGACTCCTGCTGATGTTGCTGAGAATCTAATGCCTAAGTGTGTCAACGAAGATGTAGAGACTTGCTTGCTGAATTTGATTCAAGCTCTTGAGAAAAAGGTGGCAGAAGAAGAAGAATCAGACGATGCAAGGTTGAATGAAGAAAAGGACATGGAGGAACCTACTCAGCAAGAGATAAAAAATAATGGGCACACTGTGGAAGATGTGAAAGAAAATGGATTCTTCCTTTGAGTGGGAAATGAAATACTCTGACTGAGATTGTTACACTTTCTGGTTAAAACATCTATTCTGCTATATTATTATTTTGTCCACTGTATCTTTTCAGCTAAATTGATAGCAATCATCTCCTGTAGTTCAATTTGTGGTTGAAACATCAATTCAGCTATATTATTGTGTTCATCTTTAAGGGTTCAATTAGATCTGTCATTCTCTTTCACACGTTCTTATCATTCCACTTCAATTTCAGGTATTTTCAAACAGCATAGTACCTTGTGCATGGTAGAACTACACCTAGAAGAAAGAATCATATCCTTTATGGTTCATTATAGAGCTGAAATTTTTTTCACTATATACCACAATCAATTATCTTAACATTCTTAATTTTTGTTTTAATCGTTAAACGCAATCCCGCTGTTAACCCCTCATAATTTACCTAACAATTCTTGTACGAACACTGTTCTTACAAAATAAACCCAATCAAAACTTCAAGATCTAATAAAAATAACTAATAAATCATCATTTTGTTTCAAAAAGTATTATTCTTTTTCTTCTAACATCCATAGAGCAAGACAATTATATAAGTAATCCTTCCGATATTAGATATCTTTTAATTTAGTTCCAAAGTTAATATATTTTATTAACGTTTAGAGACTAATTTAAAGGATTGGACTGATATCCTCACAACTAAATAGCTGCTGCTGTTCCATGTTAATATAATTTGGGCCTGGGCCGCTCGTATAAATAAAAAACAACTAAAGGCCACGGCCTAGTTTTCTTTTTAAGGTTACGTGAATTATTAAATTAAATTAAATTTTATAGCAATTTTATTTACCTGACTTTTGATTTTATCTGCGACAGAAAATTGTACGTTTGAATTTGGAGAAGAGGAAATTATAAGTTGTACAGAGTTCGGTGTTGCTGCGGTTGCAACTTGTGTTAAGAAATGATATTTTTCTTTTATATATTGAAGTGGTCGAAAAGATGAATTTTGATTGGACTGATATCCTCACAACTAAAAATAGATGCAAAACACACCTCAAAATATAAATAAGTAAAAAATTAGTTTAACATAACAATAAAACTGAAGTTGAAGAAGTTTTCTAACAATTCAGCTGATAAACAGCTACAAAATCTTTATTGAAAGGTGTTACAGTTTAACTTGTACTAAATAAAAGATTTTAAAAGTTTACAATTTTAAACAATGCCGGAGTTCTTGACTCATGAGCTGCTGCAATGAAATATGACGTAAAGGAATGTTGAATGGTGGGAGCTGACTAAGAAAACATTGAGAAATGCATTTCATTGTTGGGCGAAAGCAAGGATTGGGATTTAAGCACGCAAAAGCTACAATGGCAACACCAACTATTTCCTGTAAAACTGAGAATGTTGGATGTGGGAGGCGTTGGTCCAATATTTGAAATAATGTGATGCCATCATCTGTACAAGTTGATTGAAATGCTGAGAGTATTTCCTTAGGATGCTTTCCCATCAATGTTTCAACTGCCACCACTCCGAAGCTATACACATCACACTTTTCACTCACAACCATTGTATACGCAAGCTCTGCATCAGATCATAAATAAGAGGACATAGGTAAAAAATAAATAGATGAAAAATATGAACAATTTACCTGGAGCTATGTATCCGATGGTTCCAGCAACTATAGTTCGATTAGATGAATCAAGGCTGAGAAATCGGGCTGTGCCAAAATCAGAAACTGTGGGTTCCCACTTCGAGTTAAGCAACACGTTGCTTGCTGATATGTCTCTATGCACTATTGGAGGGACACAATCATGATGAAGATATGAGAGAGCATGTGCAGTACCTTTCACTATATTAACCCTCTTTTTCCAATCCAATTCCACTGCTTCTATGTCATCAAACAAGACAGAAAACAAGCTTCCTTTCTCCATGTACTCATAGATCAAAAACATGATTCTTTTGTGCAAGCAGAATCCATGAAGCTTGACTATATGCCGGTGCTTTATTTCTGATAATACTTTGGCTTCGTTTCTGAAACTCTCCTCAAAACTCTGGACCTCAGCTTCAAAGCCATGGAGTTTTTTCACCGCAACAATCTTGCCATTTGGTAGTTGAGCCCTATAAACACTCCCATATGCACCTGTTCCAATACAATATCTCATGTCAAAGTCTTCAGTTACTGTAATGATGTCTTTATAGGCTATGCTTCCGTCATAGTTCCATATGCAGAACAAGTCCCCATTATTAGCTCTTGCAGTTGTCCTTGCATGTTTCTTCTTAATTGCAATGCGCATGTGCCTCAGATATAGAAGAAGTAAGAAGGCCACGATTAGAAAAACAATGATAGGAAGAATTATGACCAGCTGATTGTGCCTTCCTTTCTTGTCGCTGGCTGAACAAGGCTGGAATTGGTATGCGATTTGTATATCCAACTTGTTGCTGCATACACCATCGTTCCCTATTAGCCCATATGGCTCGAAACCGTCTGGAATGGGACCCCTCAAATAATTGAAGGAAAGGTTCACGTAATAGACCTTATGCAGAAGCAGAGGAATAGCTCCGGTAAGATTATTGTAGCTTAAATCCAAATGTGTTAAGGATGGAAAATATCCAAACTCTAGTGGTATTACACCTCTAATGAAGTTGTGACTGAGGTTGATCATGGTTAACGGTGCATGGACTGACAAGTGTTTTGGGAAACCAATGAGTAGATTATGTGAAATGTCAAGATTTTGAAGTTTTGGGAGATTTGTAAGT
The DNA here is from genome assembly GCA_016859785.1 of Macrotyloma uniflorum. Lineage (NCBI taxonomy): Eukaryota > Viridiplantae > Streptophyta > Magnoliopsida > Fabales > Fabaceae > Macrotyloma > Macrotyloma uniflorum. The sequence goes on along the minus strand of BDMB01000008.1, from coordinate 2,900,692 downwards.
GAAAAGGGTAAGGTTCTATTGATTCTATTGTTTGATAGATCTAGGAGAGAAAGATTTTCCAAGAACATGAATTCGTAGGGAATGGAACCGGAAATGCGGTTGTTAGAAGCGACTAAGGTTTGTAGTTGAGTAAGATTTCCTAGCGAAGAAGGAATCTTTTTATCAAAAAAATTGTAGGACAAATCAAGATAAGTTAGGCAGTGACAGGAGTCCATTGTTATTGGTTGTATTTGGCTTCCAATTGACAAAGGCTCCAGGGAACCAACGAGTAGATTGTAGGAAATGTCTAGTTTATATAATTTTGTAAGATTTGCAAATGAAGTGGGTAAAGTTCCACTTATTCTATTATTTGATAGATCTAAAAGAGTAAGATTTTTCAAGAACATGATTTCACATGGAATGGAGCCTTGAATGTGGTTGTTAGAGGCGACTAGGGTTTGTAATCGAGTAAGATTTCCTATTGAACGTGGTATCTGTCCATCAAAAGAATTGTAGGACAAATCGAGATAAGTTAAGTAATGATTGAAGTCCATTGTTGGTAGAGAACCTATAAGTAGATTATTGGAAATGTCAAACTTATTTAATTTGGTGAGATTTGCAAGTGAAGTGGGTAAAGTTCCAATGATTCTATTGTTTGATAGATCCAAGTAAGTAAGGTTTGTGAGGAACATCAAATTCCGAGGAATAGAACCTTCAATTTTGTTGTTAGAGATTGATAGGTATTCTAATTGAATAAGATTCCCTAGTGAAAAAGGTATCTCACCGTAAAAAGAATTATAAGATAAATCAAGATAAGTAAGTTTGGAGAGATTACCAATTTCAGGTGGGATAGTCCCTATACCGTACCTGACCTGTAGGTATTCTAAATTCTTGAAAACAGAGAGGTTTAATGTTGCTAATTGAATCCCTTCTGGAAAAGACGGATATGTAATACCAGTTATACTTCCGACTTTATTGCACTTAATACCTTCCCATGAACAGATATGGTGTGAATGTGAATGCGACAGATTCCACCTTTTACTATTGATTATAGCATTTGCTTCCAATTGCAGCTGCAATGGTGTAGAGGGGACTCCTAACTCGAAAAGAAAGCCCATAATAAACAAACCATAAATAATAAGAAAGGATATCCCATGGAAATTGGAAACTAAAAACAGCATCCTCTGCAAATAGAGGTAATCCAAGGTATATTGTTAAGATTTATGTTGCCTGAGTAACCTGCTAGTTGGTGACTCTTATATTGTTATAAGCCATTAACATAAAATTCCACAAGGCTTTTGCCCCCATTGACGGTGCTACACTTCTGACACGCCATTATTGCTTGACTCAAAGTCAATTTTGAAGATTTGAATGCAATATTTTCCGCGTTGGTGTGCGTCTGCTGCTTCTAACAGGTTGCATGGATAGGAATGTCTAGAAATCGTTGTCAGTGATGAAGTATGTATGTGAGGATCATCTTTATGAACAAAAAGCAGCCACGGCAAGTTTCTTTTGAATAATCGGACACCTTCTCTTAAACACCATTATATTTATTTGTGGGATAAGTAATGATATTAAACCTGGGGATACAACTAGCTCTCTGCATCTTGGGAAATTTATTCAACCTATTATCATTCATTATTAAAAATAAAATCTTTAACATACAGGGAATTGGAATTATTTGTTAATTATATGATAAAGAAAGGTTTAGGTTCAACTAAATACTGAAAACTATATGTTGATTATATAATAAAAAGGATTTAGAAAGAACAAAAGTTACTTAAGTCTTTAATTCCATCTCATAGCAGCATGAAATAAGATTAAAATTGGGTTCATAGAAGTAAAATAGCTTGAGTGCCCTGGAGTGAATGCTTCTCTAACTTCTGTACAACTTAAAACAACACATTACAGACATAAAAAATACATCCTGAACTTCAATTTTGATTTTTGAAGAATGTTGTCTTCTAAAGCCTCTTAAATTATACTATCTGTAACATCTTAAGCTCTTAAATTTATTTGGTATGAGTCATGAATTTAAGATAAATAACTTTTCTTACTGTACAAAGTATGTGTTCCACCTAATTAAGTCTAGAAATGAACTTTGAATTGCCTTTACAACTCATATATACACTTATTTTCAAGATGCAAACACTACACTCATACGAGTTTCAGCATTTAAGATAGAAAACAAAGTTTCAAATTAGAGGTGACGAATTTAAATGAATTTATGTTTAGCAAGCCTGCACCCACTTTGAGCTGGTCTGCATTTGATAAAGAAATAAAACAAAACTTAAAATATCAAATCCTATCTATTTAAAAAATTAACTATAATTTGTCAAATACAAGTATTTATTTATCCATAATAGTAACATACTTAAATACAGATGATTCACGTACCAAACCATAAAAAATTTACTGTAAAACTAGCAAATGTATTTTATAATTATTATAATTCTAAATATTTCTATTGAATAAGCGAGCCTTGTATGTTTATAAGATTCTCATTTTAAAAGTACAAACTTTAAAACCAAAAGAGTATAAATTCCAAGCATTGACCACTTTTTTATGTTTTTATTTGATCATGTTGAGCAAGTAAAGTGGAGAAAGAGATGACATTAATATCGTTGATTAGAATTTTTCGACGCTGGTAGAATTTTAATGGCCTCATAAGTGGGAATAGAAGAAGGGACGAACAATTATTAAGTGGGGTAAAAAAATGACGTTGCACCGTAGACTTAGCTCAGATATTAGTTCCTTATTAGAATTAATAACGTTATTATCCTAAGAAAATATTATGTTACAAGATCATCACAAACATTGATATGAAAATTTAGTATATATTTAAATTTGATTTAAATATACATTTAATTCTTTGTAAAATGATTTGATTTTCTTCTTTTAAATTTCTTTCACAAATTAAAATTATGAATTCTGGTTTTAATTTGTGAAAAATTATTTTTTATCTTCTAAAATTAGAAATTATTAATTTTAATTTTTAATATTTATTTTAGGATAGATAAATAATATATGATTTACATATTTTATGTACTACCTTAGTATCTGTAGTTATTAAAACATCAACTTTTTTAACCAATATAAATAAAGTGTGTCATTAGAGTGCCCCTTAACTTTCTATTCAACACATAGAAATTAACGAATGTGATACATAATATTAGGATAATAATAATAATTTATTTTATAAAAATTACAAATAAAAAGTTATAGGACCCAAAATTATAATACACTTATAAATATATTTAAACCTTTAAATATTTATGTAATAAAATAATTAAATTGGCGAATAAAAATTAATAAATGATTAGTGTGTTTGAAACCGAGTTTAAATCAATTAATAAAAATATCTAGCTTTTGTAAATAAGAAAAACATAAATAAAAATATACTCTATTTATAATATAATTATCTAAAGAAATAGGTGTATTCATCCATCTCATACCAAAGTTCAAATTCAAAGTCAAAGCATGCATAGACTTGGACACTATTCTTGCGTCTCAATGCGACCAACCCATCTCAATTAAGCTCGTAAGGTTGCCACAATTTCTAGTTCTACAACTTAAAACCTTCAATAAAAGAGCACCCGAAATTGGAAGCCCTATGCAATGACCTTATTTATGACATTTACGTGGACGACAATATATCCCAGGCACTAAGCTCTCCACACTCTTCAGAAACCAAGGCAATTCAAAGGTTCATTTCAATGGCACCCTCGTCAAGTTTTGTTCCTATGGTTCTTCTAGGTCTAGTTTTAGTACTACTTTGTGTTATTGTCCCTAGAAGTGAAGCCAGGGCAAGAGCATTCTTTGTATTCGGAGATTCTCTTGTTGACAATGGAAACAACAACTATCTGCAAACCGTTGCTCGTGCCAATGCCCCTCCTTATGGAATTGACTACCCAACTCACAGAGCAACTGGACGCTTCTCTAATGGATTCAACATTCCTGATTTTATCAGTTAAGTTTCCAAAAAACCAGTTCTTTCTGTATTATAAGTCTAAATACTTATTTATATCTCTATTCAATTCTTATGATAAAAGGAGATACTGTCATGAGTTTTAGCATCTTCAACGTTATAGTTGATGTATATATCTATAATGAGGTGTGTTGTTGTTTCAGGTCAGGAACTTGGTGCTGAATCTACAATGCCATACTTGAGCCCAGACTTAACCAGAGAGAATCTCTTAGTTGGTGCCAATTTTGCTTCAGCTGGAGTTGGAATCCTTAACGATACAGGAGATCAGTTTGTAAGTACTTGATTAATTAATGACCAGAAATTCCACCTTGTTTCATTGTTACATGATAAGTACAAAGATTATTGTTAACATGCAACACGTTTTTTAATATTTACATACCTTTTTTTTTAATGTTTACTCTTGAATTTTACCTGATAGAAAATAATGTGCTGCAATAAGAATATTGTATTTGTAGAGTTTGTTTTTACAATGACATAATGCATGCAGAAAAAACCTTGAGCGTGCTTTATCATGAATAAGACGTAGGTTTTCCCGGTTTTTAACCTTTTTTACGTTGAATAGTAAAATGTTCGTATGAATAAACAATATCATATCTGTCGTGTGTTGGCCATTAGAAACATATATACAACAAATAAACATTCCAGGTTTTGATTTCGGCAAGATTAGTTCTATTTGTACAATATTTTTATGCAGCAAAGTGGGAAGATAAGAGGAAAATGTAAGATAAAAGATTGATGCAATAGAAAGAAATTGAAAAAAATAATATTATGGAAAACTATATATTGTATGAATTAATTGTGATAAATTGTCTCCGAATTTGTCAATTTTAATTGTAAATTTAATTCCCAAATTAGTTTAACTTTATCAAGGAGGGAGTGGGACTAACTTATCATAAATTTGATGGAATGGGTATTGATTAAATTGTATTGAAGTACATTTTTAGAGAACAAAGCATGTCCCACTTTTGAAAATGAAAAGATATGTCTAGTCGTTTGTATGCACCAAATTAAGCTGTCATAAAAAATAACAATTTAGTTTCATTTTTTCAAATAATGTTTCGAATTGAAATTTTATCAAGTCCTTTATCTACTAACTATGTCAAATTTCAAAAATAATTTTGTGATTAGATTGAAAATTAATTATAACCATAATATCTCTTATTATTTGGCTTTACAATTTTTTTTTAATTATTTTTCACGTTGGATACCATTATGCTATAACGTTATTAATTATTAATGAAAAAAAGTGTATTATTACACATACATTTTTCTGTTCTTATAAAATTACATTCAATTTCTCTATTAAGTGGTGCGAGTATTATTTACATGTTTCATTATTAATTATAAAGTTATATATGATTGGTAATTCATTGAAAAGTCAAATTGATGATAATAAATTGTACTAACGCCCGGAAAACATGGAACCGATAAACGGTAGAATCTGATCTCGATCTAAGACAGCCTCGTCCATCCAGATCATACTGCCCTCAAACATTCATTAATGCTAATGTTGCTTTAATAGAGAGAAAAATAATAATGAAAAGAGAAATAGTTTGATATAAAAAAAGTAAGTAAAAAATAATTTATTTTATTTATTATAATATTTTTTTAATTAACTATATTGTATTTAAACTTTTTCTCTCTCATTCTTCTTTTCTTCACAAATAACCAAATCACACTATCCAATCTTAATTTTTTCACGCATTCATATCAATTCTAACTTATTAGTACTCAAGAGTCATATTATTTATTACTGGTATCTGTTAGGAAACTTTTTCTGCAACTTATTCTTCTCTCCATGTTTCTCAATTGCATTATTTATCCTATTGCATAGTTTTCTGTCTTTTCCCTTATGAAAAGAAAGTACAAATTGACTTTCTGATTTCCAAATTAACATGCAAACATGTGTACTAGGCGATGCTTATCAATGCAAGTTTTGCAGATAAACATTGTTAAAATGCATAAACAGTTAGAGTATTTTAAAGAGTACCAACAACGAATGAGTGCTCTAATTGGTTCCTCACGAACCAAAAGATTGGTGAATCAAGCGTTAATTCTCATCACTGTTGGAGGAAATGACTTTGTGAACAATTACTTCCTGGTGGATTCTACTGCAAGGTCACGTCAATATCCACTCCCAGACTATGTCAGCTTTCTCATCTCTCGCTACAGAAAGCACTTACAGGTATATAAAACAAGGCTTCTATGAACTTATAATCAATATAGTTTTTTATAAACTAAGATAAACTTACAACTTAACTTTTATGTGGAAGCTTTCACATATAACTTCTTCAAAAACTAAAATACATAAATTGAGTGTTTTTCTTTTTTTCGTTATTTTCGTACAAAAAACATATCCAAAACAATAGTTTTATTTCAATAGTAATAATAATAACCATGCTATAAATGCAGAAGCTGTATGATCTGGGAGCTCGACGAGTTATTGTGACAGGAACAGGACCAATGGGTTGTGCTCCTGCAGAATTGGCTATGCGTGGGAAAAATGGAGAATGTTCTGCTGAGTTACAACGTGCTGCAGCATTGTACAACCCTCAATTGGAGCAAATGATACTTGAACTCAACAACAAAATTGGCACTGATGTTTTCATTGCTGCAAATACAGCACTGATGCACAATGACTTCATCACAAATCCCAAAGCTTTTGGTACTATATATACTTCCCTCCTTTTATTTTATGTAACTAGCTAGTTTCTCACAATTGCTGACACATAGTAGAGAGTTATTCTCATTTGAATAATATTTAATTTACACCTTAGAAGTATAAAATCACTTCGCAGGGAGTGAGAAGAAGAATGAGGAAGATGTAATGTTTTTAATAGGTGTGAAAAATGTGTGATAAATATTGAGGTGATGAAAATAATGAATACTAATAGTATGTATGCAAGGAACATAATTTTCTTCGTTTCTGTTCTTATCAGAAAAAAATAAATAAATAAATCCTAACAATTTTATGCTGTGAAATTGGACAGGATTTAATACATCAAAAGTAGCTTGTTGTGGACAAGGACCCTATAATGGTATGGGGCTATGCTTGCCACTCTCCAACCTATGCCCCAACAGAGAATTGCATACATTTTGGGATCCTTTCCATCCAACTGAAAAGGCAAACAAACTTGTTGTACAACAAATTATGTCAGGCTCTACCAAGTATATGAAGCCAATGAACCTCAGCACCATTCTCACCATCGATGCTCGAGCACACACATGAACATTAACAAACCTAGTTATAAACACTGTTCTATCACTAACTTGCTCCTCATTGTTTCTGCATCATAGCTCTTACTGGAATTAGGTTTGTTGTTTTTATGAAATCGATAGTGCAATTTACATGTTGTATGAGCTTGATATTTCAAGTTATTATTTAATTTTTTTGACTTTCAAACATTAAACTTAGTTAACAATTACAATGCCAGGTTGAACCAATGGAATACTAATAATATATCATGTTTAACAAAGTGATGATAATGTCTTCCTAGTATTTATTAGGACACTAGGCATGGATGTGAAAAAACTTGTTTTGCATGGCATGTTGAATGCAAGGAACCTTAGAGAAGCTGATTCTCTTTCTTTCAAATCCCTCCCAGCAATCTTTGTGAATAAGCCTCCTCTATTGCCAACGATAAGTTTCTCATTCTGGCTCAACTTAGAACATATGGGAACATTCCCAAAGAGCATTGGAGGTAGGTTTGAGAATTAAAGCTGCAAACAAAACAATAAAAGGAAAAGATCATCAAACAGAAAAATGAGAAAAAGAAAAAGAGAATTCAAGTTCTTGATTTTAGTCATCTGGTAAAGGTTCAGAACCTTTCTCTAACCCTGAGAAGTTATTTATGGTTTGAGTATAAATAGAGTTCAAGCCAAACTAAAACAAATTAGAAAAATTACAATTCAAAAGTGTTGTCACACCACACCTTATTACATTTGCCACACTCAGGATGCGGCGCTTCTATTTTTAGCCTTACGGCTATATGGACCTGCAAGCACCAATTCTCTCAACTTTTCTTCATACTTCAGAGGTTGCAGTAATTATTTTGCCCAATCCAAACACCAAATCACTCATAGTCCTCGATCTTCAAGTTGCAAGGATAAATCTTTCTAATTACAAACTTTCATGGAATCTAGAAACACACAAAAAGAATATAAGAAAATTCCAAGTAATGAAACTAAGAAAAACTAAGAGTAAAACTAATCCTAATTAATACAAAATTCATACAAACCTAATTGAATCAATATGAAAAAACATCAAATGTGATACATCACAACGCTCTTCAACACTACCATTAACCACTATTGCCACTTAAATAGAGCGTGACTACCTCCCTCAATAGCACATTGATTAGATACCTTCTTAGACAATAAACTTAGAACAAAATATTTTTTTCAAAACTAATTCAAGATGTTCATATTCATTTCTATATTATAATTTGATGATATATTTAATTGATATAAAATTTTTAATATGTGTATTCATGTGAATATCTTGGTAATGCTAAATATTGATATACAAGTCAATAATAAATGATAGATAATCTTAACAAACTGTTTTTGCTTCACAATTGGAAAATTGAGAGTAAAAAGAAATGAGGTTTTAGAAAGTTCAGTTACACCATCAAACTGTTTGACAAAATGTCACAGAGAAACATGCTGGATGTGTATTCTTAAAATCCCTAAATCATACAATCTTTCAAAATTTAGGGCATTGTTGAATCGTTCAAATAAGTCAACTTGTCAACGAAAAATATACGTAACTTTTTTTTTTTTTGGTGGTAGAACTAACTATTAGTAATTCCAATGTCTAAGAGTATTTAGTAATTTTTTAGACGTTTGCTTGTTAAGGAATTAGAATTAGAATTAGAATTTGAATTTGAATAACTAGTTAGTAATGGTAAAGAAGAGGTTTGATGAAGTCCAATTCAACATATTTCTTGAATTGATTCATTATCCCTATTTTAATCAAATTTTTTTGTTTTCAACAACAGACGTAGTTATTGAATTTTGTAGCGTTTACACAGATCTCTTGGAAAATGATAAAAATAAAACTACTTATGCAATTTGGTATACTTGCAACCACTTGTTGACCTTGGCCCAGCAACCATGTGTACACAAAAAGTGAAAGAGAGACGACAATGACGAGAGTAACACCAACTTTGAATTAGAGTATGAATAATGAGATAGGAAAATAGAACATAAGATTTACCAACTTATTGAGTGTAAAACTTTTCATATTGAAGTTATAAAGGAGTTTTTTATTTTAATTTTTTGGTACATATATGTCTCCGAGCAACACAAATCTAGAGTTGACCGGCGTTGCCAAAACTTTTCTACAACGTCATGCATATGCACTTCGCTGACCTAATAATCTTCTTCTTTCACATCATTATCATTATTATTCGCATACTTTTCCACGATACTAACTAGTACAAGCACCCCCAAAATTTTCACACTAATCAATTACTTTGCAATCATGTCGGGGCAAAAGGTTAACATCTTCTCATTGAATTTTTCAATTCTCATTGACCTGGTGATTTGTGAGAAATCAACGAACCAGAACGAATTGCGACTTAGACCCAATCAAAACTCATTTATTACCTTTCTTTTATAATCTTAACAATAAGTTTATCTTTTACTCATAATATTTAACAATTATATTTATATTTCTAAAAGATAAATATAATATATAATTTAATCTTATACAATTAATTTAAAAAAAAATTACATTTTATTTATATATAATAATTTAATCTTATTTTTAATTAATATGAAATTTTTAATATATTTTTAACATTAAAAATGGATGTACACCCATCCATATCATTTATATATTTTTCACATTAAAAATAGTAGATACTAATTAATATAATTTACACAATTTTTTATATTGAGAATATGTAAACATTAATTAATTTAGTTTATACACTCTTTCACGAATTAATACTATTAGAATTAATTAATTTTATTAATCTTAAACTCTAAGAATTATAAGAATTGTTTATCATATACATACTAATTTATTTATAATATATATGAAGATTTATTTATAATATATATAAAGAAAATAAAATATCAAATAAAATTTGTTAAATATATATATTATTTTAGTGATTACATGAAAAAAAATTAAAAAAATCAAACCTTAATCTAATATAAAAATAAATATGATGTATCCTATTTAATTTTACAAAATTAATTTGTAATATTATATTATAAAGAAAATAAATATAATATTTAATTCAATCATATAAAATTGATTTTAAAAAATAAAATTTATATCTTATTTATATATAATAATTTAATTTAATTTTTAATTAAGGTAGAATTTCTGACTATATTAATTTAAAATATAAAAAAAGAAGAATAAAATTAGTTGTACAATACTTATGCAATAAATCAAGTATGCGGGTGTATCATTTGATTGAATTGAAGATTAGAGAGGTGGGTTTCAATTGAACCCTTCAAATTGACTTGTCAAAATTTGGTCATGTAGCCCACCAAAGATAATGACAACTTTATGAGCAATTAGTATGGCTTGACAACTATGCGTCGGCAATATCTATATATTCAACTTTTTTGGTAATGGGGTTTGTAAATGAAGAAGGGAAAGGAAGAGAGAAAATAAAAGAGGTTGAGGAAGTGATGTCGCAGGAGAGATGACATTGGTAGATGCAGTGTAAAGTTGCATGGTCTCCAAAACCTTGTAATTAACCAATGTCATTCTCATGTGACACGATTTCCTCTAATCACTTTCTCATAATAACTTTCTAATGCACTTTCTGTTTCTATTTCTTAAAACAATAACAAAGATTACTCATCATCATGCATCAAAGTCGATCGTTAGCGAATCCAAGGTAAGTTACTTTGTGTTTTCATTTTCTTTACTTCCTACAAAGTTAGACATTGTTCATGTGATTGAGAAAAATAATTCAATCATAGGCTACTTTATCTTTTTAAATATTATGTTTGTGTATATATATATGTTGATGGAGAAAACTGATGATTTCTTAATTAATTGAAAGATTAATTTCTAAACTGAAGGCTATTAAACTAAGAAGAATTATATAAAAAAATATAACAAAATTATTTTAATTAATTTCACTGTGAAATACTTTATAGAAATTAAGACAATAAAAACAATGGTGTGCTGATTACAAAAATCGGAATAAAAAACAATTATAGGTGGAACAAATATGGCCCAGTCGTTATTTCTGCAAAATTGAGCTCATCTGAATGGATTGCTTAAATAAAAATCGGTTTCTAAAAAATTTGATTGTCACACATTCCACTGCTTCAATTATTACATTGTTAAGGGTTTTTTTTTTTTTCCATATAAATTTATGAAAAAAAATATTATATAGTTTTAAGTTGCTATAAACTAAAGTCTGGGCCTATTTTTTTTAGTTTACAAGTTCAATTAAAAAAATAATTTAGAAAGTTACTTGAAAAAATCCAATAATCTAGGAATCAAACGAGTAATTTAAATAAAAAATAATTATACAAGTACCAAAATCTCTGAATTTATTAATACCAGGGGAAAAAGAGGCATTTTGTGTCACTATATTTTTTTAAAATAAAATGAAATGAAAAGAAAAGGGAAGTTAAATAAAATAAATAGTTAACCCGTCGTACTTAATATAAATTAAGAGTAAGAAAAAACTAAGGATAAAAATATCCATACACTAAAACAGGAATTTCTTACTATAATAATTATAAATAATGATTTTGAAATGGGACTTAATGAATCTTCATTAGAAAGCACTTATTCCTACAATAAATTCATACAATTTCTATATTATTGTTTCTTTTATCTCTATTAAATTAACCATTTTATTTCACATTTTTTTATCTCTTTTTCTGTCTCCCTCTTTTGTATAACTTTATTACATTTTTTTTTTTTCTCATAACAATACTTCTCTTTTCAAACTATCAACATCCACCTTGTTTACAATTAAACTAGACCTGTTAAGCTCAACCATCAGGCATCAACTTAATCATTTGTACATGCAACACCTTCAGTATGTATTGTTCATTGCTCAAGCCAAGTAAAAAGAAGAAATATGCATATATCTCGCATTCACAATAGTCTTAAATCAGATTTCAGCTCTCACTTTCTACTTACCTACACTACCTCACACCAAAGTGAGGTAGCATGCACCAAACATTATTATTTAGTTGTTGCATGGTCAGTTTTTCACTCATGTCACAAAATCGCTGAATGTGATCCAGCGCTGCTGTCAATATCATGCCACCAGATAAGCCTCAATTCTTGTCAATATAAAAAATCGTGTTTGTGCTTTACATTCGCAATATTTACATTTCCTATTGAAGAGGCACATGAATTCACCGATCAGGTTAACTAAATATAGAGAAAAAAATTTGAAGCAAGTGGCAAGCGACATAATCTCCAGAAACCATTGCTGTTGGCAATAGGTCCTTGTCATACACACTGTTTTGGTCGAAAATTTTCATCAGACAACATTGAATTGATCAAAGTTTGAAGCCTTTTAGAACCTGGGCCAGGCTTAAGGACAGTAGTATTACCAACTACAGAACAAGGATCACTCCCATTCTCCCTGCTTCCTGTGCACCAGCCACCAGGAACAACCATCCCAGGACCTCTAGATAATAGCTCTGCGTCGATTTTGTCCAATACTGGATCATCTCCGTGGAACTTTCTCGCGAAGGGGACGTTGCTGTCAACCATCCTGCTCATGTAATCGAGAGAAAGGTAGTGGGGATGTTGCCTGGGAGGATTGTCCCAAGAAATGAAGTGAAGATCACTATTAACAGTTGTGTTCTTAAACTCTTGAGCATTACAAATGACAGTGTGGAAATATCCTTCGGGGGAAGATACGAAATTTGTGTAGTACATGAGAACAGTACGAGGCAGGTTGTCCCATCCCCATATACAGTAATCAATGAAAGATCTTGATAGTACCATCCAAGCCGAACCTAGCATGAGAGAAAAGATTTAGGCAACCATATATATGTAGGTTCTCGAGCACACAACCTGGACTTTAATATAATTTCAACTTTTTTTTTAGGAAATCTCACTTATTTAATTATCTGTTAAGAGACCAGACAAGGTAATCACCTCTCCATCCAATGACACAAAGTAATCACCTAAAAACTACAGCAACTAAAGCTTTCTTCCCTACACATACTAAAATAAAAAGACACACAAAAATTCTTAAGCTCCAATAACTTAATTAATCACAGAAGTACAAACCAAAACCTTTCTGCTGACGAAGAAATCCCTGAATCCCGAGCAAGTTAGAACTTATAACTCATCAAATTGGAACAGCAACCCACAAGCTAGAACATATAATTGCAATCACACTCACAATTTCGTTGCAATTCTTGTCATTGTAGAAAATTAAAAAAAAATGCAGCCAAAACTATGATCACATCGAGATCGCAAAGAGTCCAGAAAACTTGACTTCATGACCAGTTGCAGACCGTTTTATAAAACCTTGGCAACCAATATAAAATCCAGACAACAAAAATAGACATAAGAAATGGATGAGCACCTGTGAAAAGTTTGAAGGCCGTTGGTCTACTTCTCCTCTGCGTTATCCAAAACACATCTTGCTTCTTAGTCATATACAGCCCCGGATCAATAATTATAGGCCTTGCCCGTTGATGACTACACACAAGCATAACACGGCTTTAATAAAACTCATTCAAATAGTTTCATATGAAAAACAATTTACTATTAAAAATAGACATAATTGTATTTTCAGTTCCTAATATATGTGATTGTGCCATTTTTGTCTCCTAGATTCCAATTACAACGTGGTGTCTATAATGTTTTCTCTCATTTACAATCAGGTTCTTCTATCCTCATCCCATCCAATTGAGATAAAGTTATAACTTAAGTAAATGGAATCTAACATCTATGCACAATTAGTGCGTAAAACAGAATAAGAACTTGAAAGATCAAAATGTGCATTCACACTACTTCATACTAAGTACGCAATTAAGTAGTTGAAAAGATGCTTAATTATTCATTTAGTTTCTATAATTAAAAAAAAAAAATCTGGTAATCCCTATACTTGATAGATCCCTTTTAATCCCCACTAATGAATCAGGAGTTGTTATTATTTCTTTAGTAACATATTAGTTCCTATACTTGCCATGTTCCATGGATTATTTACAAGGATTATCATAGTTCTAATTCCTGCTACTTTACCTTCCGCTTATACAGGTGAATGCATATAATAGAATGTGTAATGATTAAAAATTGTATGCGTAAGGACTAAAACGATTAAAAATTGTATGTGTATAAACTAAAAAGGAATTTTTTTTTTAAGTATAAACACTAAAAAAAAGTTCTTTTTTTTGTAAAATAAAAAAAAGGGGAGAATGCAGTTAGTTGAGTACACTCACTCTTTCCATCCAATGTCACTTGTATGATCAATGAAATTAAGATCGCGTGGCAAATGCAACAACGCGTGCAGCAGATCTACCCAATCAAAAGAAAAAACCATTCCGTTAAAAAAGAAGAAGCTTACCAAAATGGAAAAAGTTTTAAGAGACGAACCGTCTTGGGTAACGAGGGGGTAATCGGATGCGCTGAGGTTGATGAACCAGTCCCAGTAATGGGTATCGGAGAGGGCGATGGCGGCGGCGTGGAGGGTGTTGGCGACCATGGTGGGGCCGCGGTAGGTGATGAGGTTGGCCTTGGAGATGAGACGGACGTTGCGGAAGCGTCGGAAGGTGGGGTGGCGGTCGAGGTGGGCGGCGAGTAGTTGATGTTCCTCGGGGGAGGAGTGGCGGTCGAGGTGGAGGATGTAGCGGTTGCGGGGGTGGTAGAGGGCGGAGAGGGTGCGGAGGAGGGTGGGGGCGTCGCCGGCGGAGGCGGAGATAAGGTAAGCGAGGACGGGGGGGAGAGAGGAGGGGGGAGGGAGGGGGAGAGGGTGGAGCTTGGACTCGACGAAGGGGGAGGGGGGAGAAGTGGCGATGGAGAAAGGGAAGGAGAAGAAGAGGGTGGTATCGGGGGAGGTTAGTGTGAGGGCGAAGAGAAGCAGGAAGGCGAGAGAGAGGAAGGAGGCGATGGTGATTACAGGGACAATGCACTTTCGTTGTTGTTGGTGGTGGTAAAAATGTTTTAGTTTCTTCATTGTTTGGGTTTGAGAATTGTGATCTATGTTACTGAATACTGAACTGAGTCTGTGTTTTCTGTTTCCTGATTGGTAGGAGAATGAAGGGGGAAGAGAAAGAAAAATAGAAATATGTGGATGAGTGATGAGAGAGGGTGAGCTACCACCACCTTCTGTTGATGATGATATATATATATATATATATATATATATATATATATATATATAAAAAAATATATATAAAAAAAAAAAAAATATAAAAAAATATAAAAATTGTTAGTTTTTAGTTTACATAAAACTTAAAACAGAAATACAATTAATTAAATACAACATAGAAATAAAAAAGTGCAAATATTCTCATTAGTACTATAGTATTTAAAATAAAATATTACATATTTTTAATCAACAAAACTTAAAATTAAAATTCTATAAATATACATTAAAAACTCACTATCTATATCATCTCCTAGTATTTAATAAAACTTAATGAAAATTTTGAGAAGTACAATAATTAAGAAGGAAATATATGAGGTCTCTCTTGTTTGGGATATTTTTAATGACAAAAATATTTTTTAATTTAATTATTTCTAGACTTGAAAAACAATAAAGCATAACTTTTGATTTATTTCTAATTATATTTTAATTCAAAAAATATAAATATAATAAATGAATGCATGAACTCAAATATTCAATATATTGAAACCATTAAAATTTTTTATCCTTCCCATGATACGTAATTGTTAAAAAATAATTAATTTATTAAAAAAAACTATTCAAAATACACTATATATTAGATGTCTTAGAAGTAGTTGATGATATAATTTATTAAATACATTGAAATAAAATTACAAAAAGGAATTTGTCTAAAATTTTTTAATTAGGACATAAAAATTACGCCATTCTATATTTTAGTGGTAATAGGTCTAAGAAGTGAAATAAAAATTAAAAAAATGAAAAGACAAATATGGATAATTTTTGTTTACATAATCAATCGTCCACTGCTTTTCTAAATGAGGTGTTCATGTGTCTGGCCATGTCTGGATAGAATTAGGTGCTCGCGTGACATTGATATGTTCTATATTTGGAACCAATATTATATAAAAGAATATAAAATTAATTACTTTCTTCTTACTTAATTCAGAACAAAATTATTTAATAGTTGAAAGAAACATGGGAAAGTGCATTTCCTTCTTATTTATTCCAAATAAATAAAATTATTCTCCTTTTCTCCCATTTAATTTTTTATTTTTCTTATGGATGTTGTTTCAACTCATTTGGTTGGTGATCAAACTTATAATTACAGCTAGATGAATGTGAAGTGGATACTTATATTTTTGTTATAATTATTTTCCTACACATTTTTTATTACTATTAATTACAATTATTTTTAGTAAGTATACTTCAAAGTTAGCTTCTTTGAAAATCATGTCAGATTAATTTGGAAAGGGCTTGTGGGTTTATCTAGTTTCATAATAGTATAAAACTTTACAAGACAAAAAAAATGGTTTTTGATTTTTCAAAAATGTATATCTTATATATTTTATAATATCTTATAACATATATATTTATATGCTCTCAAAAAATATTATGATATACATATTTATATAAACAAACAATATCATATAAATATAAAATTATATTGTTATTAAATCATAAGTTACAATAATTTTTTAAAACAAAATAACAAAATTATAAAACAAATTGGATGTGCGCGCTACAGTGGGATGTTTCATTTCTGGTTTGTGATTTTTTTTTCCTTTTTGCGTTTAAAAACAATTGTTATATAAGTTTAGGGTTTAGGTTAAGAAAACTAATTATGAAGACCTAATCTTATCATTTAGGTTGAGAAAACTAATAATCCAAGTAATGAAAACTATTTTTTGACAACCACTCATTTAGTTTTGCACTCTAATTTTACGCGAAGAATTGCATCATTCATAATTAAGATGCAAAACAAACATCCTAAAAATCCCTCCTTTTACTCTCGATCATGTATCTCAAACTTGTTCTATGCCTAACCTATTAGTAGGAAAACGCCAGAATACACACACAAATTAAACTTCTGATTTCCCTCTTTCTTGCAAATCATTTCTGGGATCGAATTTTGGAATGGAGTTCTTCGAAAAGGCAGAAGTTGTGCGTCTAAGGAGTCACCATGGGAAATATTTGTTGGCAGACGATGACAAAGAAAAAGAAAATGTTTTCCAAAGTCGAAATGGGACATACAAAAATGCTAAATGGACCGTGGAGATCGTGGAGGGTGCGAACTTGATAAGACTAAAGAGTTGCTATGACAAATACTTAACAGCCTCCAACATGCCATTTTTGTTAGGTGCCACAGGGAAGAAAGTGTTGCAGACCCTTCCCGCAAGGTTAAACTCGTCTTTGGCGTGGGAACCCATAAAAGAAGGTATGCATGTGAGGCTTAGGACACGTTATGGACAGTTTCTACGTGCCAATGCAGGTTTACCACCGTGGAGAAACTCCATCACCCACGATATCCCACATCGGACATCAACGTCAAGTTGGGTTCTGTGGGATGTGGACCTTGTACAGATTCGACTAACCCCTCCCGCACCAATTTCTACCACACCCGATCCCTCAGATGCTCCCATGTCAGAATCTCCTTCTCATTCTCCACCTTATGAGGATGCTTCCTCCTTTAGTATAGATCTCAGGTCTCCTAATCTACCAACTCAGGTTAGATAATCATCTCACTCATACATAATTTCAATCACTCGTTTATATATATAACTATAACATTCTCATGCACTTAAGCTAAAAAGAATTATACATGTTAAGAAATCCTCCAATCAGTTTTTAATGTACACCAACTTGTATTTTAATGCTAATGCATTAAGGAGTTATATCGTGGATATGTTTAAGATCTTTTTTGTTTTATGCAGAATGCAGATTTATTAGATAGTGACTCACCAATGAAAGATGGAAGGATTATATATTATAATATGGGTGATGAAGAGGGAAATATTTGTAATGAAAGTGAAGAAAAATTCTTTACATTCAGAGGAAGTAGTGTGGAGGATTTGAACAACAAGTTGAAGGAAGAGACAGGGCATGATGATATTGTTGTGTGTTGCCGCAACCCATTGGATGCCAAACTTTATCCTCTTCATTTACAATTACCTCCTAACAACACTGACATGCACGTTGTTGTGACTACTCCTTCTTATGGTGAGATTTTTTCCATCACTTTTTTATGCATTCCTACTTTTGCAGAATTTACCAATATGTCTTTTAAGCTAATTTTGGTAAAGTTAATAAACTTGGATAATAGTATAAAACTAGCTTATATTGTTTATAGACTATTTTTAACCTATTGTTTGATTACTTTAACATGCATGTGCATTCTTAATTTGTGATTCCAACTTTTGGCCTTCAGCATAAATATTTAATGAAGAAGATGTTGACAATCACAAGTTCATCAAATTGGTGGAAATGCATCGTGAAAAGAAGGGGTTCGACTCAAAATCCATGTTTTCACTCCAAGAAGAAAAAGGCACAGAGAAGAAGAAAACATAGAAAGCGAAAAAGAAAAAATGGCGTGGACGTTTGAAACACCAACAAGACATAATGTTAGTTTCCAAAGTTAGTATTCCTTCTATGTATTTACAACTTTGGAATTCAATATTCTTGTTCTGAAATATGTAATTTTCTTCCTCACGCATATCAAATTGTTGTAACATTAAGTTTCTTGTTATGCCTTCCATCTAAAGAAATTGTAAATAATGATAGTTTCAACTATTATCTCATTGGAACCTAATTCGGCCCATTACACATTTCCTACTCTTTTTTTTTTTTTCTTTTTTAACATGTCATAATCTTGAGTTGGTGGTCAAAGTCCTTTTTGTATCCTAAGTAGCCAACTTTGAATTTTCTCAACTAAATTTCAACCACAACAACATGAGTCTTTCCTCATTCTATAGGTCAACATAATCATATAACATAAAACAAAAACAATGAGTGGGAGGGTATTAAAATATGCAACCACAAACCAATTGATATAAAATTGTTGGCAAAAAATAAATAATGTGATACACACAAATTGTAGAAATAAATTAAATCAATTACGTGTTAGGTTTCTCTTAAAGTAAACATAAAAATGGAGCATTAGCAACTCCCACCAACTATTACGACACCCGTTTATGCAAAAGAAAAAAGTACTTTATTATAAAGTTTGATCCATATGATATTTACACATGATTACATATTTGTTTTTGAGCTTCATATTATACACATATTTATCATTTTTAAATAGTAAAATGCATTATATTGTATAGTAAACTTTGAGGGTTTTAAGTAGAAAATTAATATTATATATATATATATATTATAAAAAATTATGTTTAAGTGAAATAGGATTATTGTAGATGGTAAACAAAATTAAAATATTTAACATGGTATCTAAAACTTAAAATTTATATTTAAATATAAATAAATTTTACTCAAGTTAATCCACAAATCTGGTAACTTTATAAAAGTGTTATTATTGGTACGTGAGTTGCTGGGTGGTGGGTCACGCGAGAAAAGTTAGAACATCAAATGATGAATCTTTCATTAATTTATATTTCCTACATTTTTAAATTATATGGTTTTTTTCTGTATTGAGTATATGATAAGTATTTTGATAAAATTTATTTAAATAATTTCTTTAATTTATTTCATGATGAAATATATAATATAATATTATATTATAATTATTCAAAAATAAAATATGAGATAATATATTAAATTTGTTTTTACTTCAATCTTCAACCAAAGTAATTATAATTATGTGTGTTTTAGATTTATCTTTTTTAATGAATCAACCCGACAAATTGAACAACAGTTTTTAAGTTTTTGTTTTTAGACTTTAGTATTTAGAATTGTAATTTACTTTTATCCTTTTCTTTTTCATACATTATGATATTTTTTAAATTGTTTTCTCATGTTTACTTGGTTGTTCTTCATTCAACATTGAAACTGTCAAAACAGTTTGTCTGATCTCTCTGAGTTAAAAAAGAACATGTTGCCCTATCCAAATTATTTACCTACTACAATTTTAAAGATTCAACCTTTATCTTGGACAAACCACATAAATATATTTTGATTTTGTCTATTTTTATTCAAATTTTTAAAAATAAAAAATATATATGAAGTCAAAGAGATTAGGTAGTCTTTTGAACCTACGTTTAATGGGTTACATTGGTCCTCACAGGTCAGAATAAATTATATCAACACATTTCAGGTTCAATATTTAATAGCTCAAATCAGAGGTTCCATTAGATGCTATAAGTTGAATTAAACTATTATTAATAAATTACTCTTTCTTTACAAGTAAAAAAAATTAACTTAATAAATATTTATAAATAAAAATAACTTAATACATATTTATAAAAATTTATAATATTTTAAGAAAAATATTATTAAAAATAAATCAATAGTTAAATTTTGTTTATATCTAAAAACAATAAAGATGTGATTTTTTTTATATATGAAAATGGTGATTTACTTTTTTTTATATAATTTTTCCTAAAGAAAAGAAAAAAATATATTAAATATGTAAAAAGAAAGTCAAATTTTTTAATAAAAATTAATCATTATCAAAATTGATTGATATTTTACACTAGTAATACAATTATAAAAAATAATAATTTAATGATAATCAAAATATCAAGAAATTTAAAACTCAAATGCATTAACTCGAAGAAATATAATTAATTTTAATCAAAATTGTACAAATTAATTCATAACTTCTCTCAACTTTATTCATTTTTCTTCAACTCAGTTAGCCAAATAATTCATGAGGATTGATTTTGTCGCGGAAACCACAAACACTGTTAGGATTACCACTTTTTGTCTTGAAAAAAGTAGATACTTATCTATGATATATTTGACATGTTTAACTTTTTTAACTTTTTTTCTTTTATATATATATATTTACAAGATGAAGCAAGATTATTTATCCTATCATTTACTCTCTCTTTTTTTCTTTTTTTTAATTGCAAATAAGATTGGGTAGACAACATTTATTAAAAAAAACTTTATTAAATCAATTACTTTAATTGAATTTTTTTTACCAACTAAGTTTTATTTGATTTCTTCTTTAATGATTTCATGATTTTTATTTTTTTTGGGATGATGAACATGTAATTTAGATGAGACCTAAATCAATTTTTGTGGTTTGGATAAATGGAAGGGTAAAATTCACAATAGAACAAGCAAACATGTAATTATGAGTGGATTCAAAATCCAAACTGTTTGGTCACATCTTTTAAAAACAAAGTAATGGGTCTTAAAAACAAAGAGAAGAAGATTTTAATTGCAATTGTCTATATTTTACTTCTTCCTCTAATTAAAAACAAGCTAAAATAAAATAATTGCTTGACTTTAATAAATTTACAACATTTTTCAGAGTTTAAATATGAACTGACTTTGTCGTAGGTGGTGGTTTGAAGGATTTTAGCAATTAAGATTCATGTCATGGTTTTTGGGTGTAAGAAACCCTTTAAAAATGAACATGCAAAAAGATAGTTCCCACACACCTCAACCATCCCACGATATATTATTAATGCAAACAGGTAAGAGAAAGAGATAGGTTGTGTAAGACTTATCTTCAGTAAGACTTATCTTCTCTTTTACTTGTTTTCAAATTTCCAGTGAATCATTTATTCAAATTCCAATTCCATTCTGTTTTAATATTAAATAAATTTTATTATTAGTAAACAATATTTATTTTTTATTATTATTTAATATAATAGAATTAGAATGTCTCCAAAACATAAATTCACTTCATCTTTAAAATATAATGATATTAATTTAAAATATAAATTCATCTAAATCAATACTACATAAGACTTTAAATTAATTCTTTTACGTTTAATAAATATGAAGTATCTATTGATTTTTATTAATTATTAATCTCTGTCAAATAACTAATTAATCATCTTTAATAAAAAAAATTCAATCATATATTTTTAATACACTTTATTTGTCATTGATTAATATTTATCAAAACATTAAATTTTTCAATTTTAATAAAGTCTCTGCAGTTTGTAACATTGTAATAATTTGATTGCCACTAGAAGATAAAAGATAAGATCATTTCAATATACTTTTAGAACAAGGGAGACCCCACTTTTGTTTCTTTTGACAATCCTATGTCTGTTTTTAATTGCTGCAATTATTATTTGTTATTAATGGTAAATATTGTTCCTTCCAAGAAAAAAAATTGTTTCACCTTTTTCCACCGTTATATAACTATTGAATACCTAAAAATGTTGTTTGTTTATAAAAATTGTGCTTACGAAAGGCTTTTTATTTGATTTACTATAACATTAATTATCACAACTTTTTATCATTTTATTTCTCTAATTGGGAGGTGTAAAGTAAAAAATAGTAAATAATATGATACATGTATAGTAAATTAGAGAATACTTCATGTATTTTACTGGGTTTTTACTTTACATGAATTTTAAAATTAAAATATTGAATATTGAATATTTTTTTTTCTACCATAGTGTGATAAAAAAAATATAACTAATTCATATAAACATATAATAATAGAAAACAAGCCCCTTTGATTTAAGAAGAAAATAGTAAATTTAAAAAATAAAAACAAATAAGTTGTAAGATACTAGAGATGTTTTTTAATAATTAGTTAAAACTAATATTTAATAAATTTTAATTTTTATAACTAATTTTTATTTATTTTTTAAATAAGTAGTTATTTATAAAAAATACTTATTTCAAAAATAGTTATTTTAAAAAGCATATGTATTCTTAACACGAGCTAATTGAGTTGAATAAATTATAATGAGCAACAATTTTTTTAAACAATTAACCTAAACTTAAAAGTCAAAATTATCAATTAAAAGTAGAGGATGAAGTCAAATAATAAAAATCTCACGACCAAAATAAACAACCTTTATTTGTCTTTGGGCGACGCATATATACGTTGAGCAAAAGAATAAAGTTTCTATTCTACGCATAAACTTGTCAAAACGGGGAAAAAGTGCTTTAAATTTTTCTTTCGACTAAAATCTCAACGAATTAGAAAGGCAACTACAAGTCAAAGCGAGACAAATTAGCATTTGAAGAACATATTTTAAAAAGT
Organism: Macrotyloma uniflorum; assembly: GCA_016859785.1. Classification (NCBI taxonomy): domain Eukaryota; kingdom Viridiplantae; phylum Streptophyta; class Magnoliopsida; order Fabales; family Fabaceae; genus Macrotyloma; species Macrotyloma uniflorum. Next base: position 2,877,495 of record BDMB01000008.1, on the reverse strand, counting down.
AGTAAAAAAAATTAAAAATCAATATGTCACAAGTCTCAAAACTGGTATTAAATTACAAGATTAAAATAACAATGAGATACTTGATTTACAGAGAAAAAACACAGAATAGAATACATAATTTTCAAATTTACAGTTATCGATTTCGAACAATCGTGCCTCATCAAACCATCATAAAAATAGACCTCATCACAGTAAGATTAAATTAATCACCTTCCAAGTTGCAACATTTTAACTCAAGTATTAGTAATATATTATTATAACACAGACAAGGTTAATTAAATATGGTACCTATTAAGCATGTTAAAAATTGTGCGAAGAATATATTATATATTATATATTGTAAGGATTTAAATGATCGACTACATGAATCAACACATTGAGTTAAATATTTGGTAATAGAATGCTTTCTGGTGATGGTATCTATGGCTTAAAAACAAACAGAGAAGTAAGAAACAAAGAAGCTTACTTAATTTATGGTGTGTAAATCTCACTTGAAAAGATGCAACAAGGTTTGGTTACCAAAAGCTGAATAAAATAAAGGAAGGAGGATGAATTAGAAGAGTGTTAAAGTGAGTAGAAGGTGAGAAAAATGAAAAGAAAGAGTGAGAGAAGGGTGAATGATGGTTGGTGGTGCATGTGGGGGACCTGAAGTCATGTTCCTGTAGGTGGCCAACATTTCCGATTCCACTTGTCCAATAATGTCTTTCAGAGGCCTCCAAGGTTACCCGAAAGCCGATCACCTCATAAAAATATTATCGCGGTGTCACGTTGAGACAGTGACACAGAAAGCAACCAAAAGTTAGGTTCCACTTGGATCATTCCCACTCAGAGAATGCAATTCACAAATAATTTGTAAATACCATCCATATCCCACTCCATCATCTTCCAAACTCTTTTCCCACCCCCTCCTCTTTCACCCAAAAGTGTTTACCACTTCACTTTCCGTTGCATATTCCACAATATCCCTCCAAGACTTTCCACATCAATCCACGCACGCATGCGCCACAGTTTCATTTTTTCTGTCAGATAAATTACTGCGTTTTTAATTGTCTATCATTTTTCAAATTACTAAATTACCCTTTCAAATAACTCACTTCCCTTCCTACATTATTATTTCATCCAAATTAATTACCACCATTTTTTTCTTATTTCATGGAATATAAGCATCCATGCTTGTATCATAACTATCTACTGCTTCACCCCACTTTAAGGTTTTATAAATGTTTATACATTAAGATAAATTTTTTTTTTCTTAATTAAGATAACCAACTTTTTAGAAAATTAGATGGGTGAATTTCTACTAACTTTAAATGGATTTTTATTTAATAAAAAAATAAGTTTATTTTACCTTTTCAGTTTTTTTTTTTCAAAAAATAGTTTAACAAGGAAAAATAATACAAGCACTTCGTTTGGAGGTAAGGTTGTGACAAGATTCAATAATTTTAGTATTAAAATATATATTTTTTTAAATATAGTTTTTATTAGATATTTCTGAAAGAGGTAGTAGAAAAATGTTTTTTTTTTTTTTTGAGAAAACCAAACAAAGCATTAAAGTGGCTGATACAGGGATTCAGCTAACTACTCTCGTCTATCTTTTTTTTTCTCCGCTTTGCCCCGTGAACTCGTGAGTTGTGTGCTACTACTTGCCTTGTAATTCGCTTTTCCGCTCTCTTTCCACACTATAAATACAAATCCAAGTCGGCGGCACAAGTTTCCGTCATTTTTCTTCTCACGCTTTCTCTGCTTCGTTTCAGCATTCTCTAGATTTTTCTGCTCTGCATTTCTCTCTCGCACCGCGCTTGGACCTTCATCTTTCGAGTTCCGAGTTCTGTGCTCGTTACTTCTTCTTGTGTTCGCGAAGAGGCGTCGATCGCTGTGAGTTTCGTCTTCGAAGAGTTTTTGAGTTCGCGATGGCGGAGGAGATGGATGAGGAAAGAGTTTTGGCGGCGAAGAAGATAACGATTGGAGTCTGCGTCATGGAAAAGAAGGTGAAATGTGGCTACGAGGTTCTTTCTCTAATTTTATTATAATAATTATTATTATTATTATGATTATTTTCACGCTGGATCCTGTGTTTTTCTTTGCGTCTTTACGTCCTGGTTCTGCTTCCTTGAAAGAAGAGAGACTCGCAACGAGTTGTCGTGAATGTTTTGATTCAGTGGCTCTGTTTTGTATTGCAGGTTTTCTCGGCGCCTATGGAGCAGATTCTTCAGAGGTTACAAGCGTTTGGTGAATTCGAGGTAGATGTGTTCACTAGTTTTTTCTGACGTTCTGGTTATCGCGTCATTGATTTGAAATTGATCTGTTCACGAATATACTGGTGGTAGCTGTTCGTATTGTTCGTATAATAATAATATTATGTAGTCGATGCTAGTTTTTATTATTTTTGCCTTTTCTCATTGATTTTTGAGAAATGCTATTTTTACAATAAAGAGAGAGAAAAGGGACAGAAGAAAAAGAGAGGAGAGAGAAACATGAGAGATGTAATTAATGATGCGATGGAAAGAGTTAAAAGAGAGAAAAATAATATTATATAAATTGCTGTATCAACCTATGAAAAACACAACTCTTAATTTTTTTTTTTATATTTTTCTATTATATTTTTGTTGTGTAGTAACAGAGATGGTCCACGGCTGTGCTTTTTGAATTTTTTCTCACCTGAACGTTATAATATATGCAGGTTGTATATTTTGGGGACAAGGTCATTCTTGAAGAACCAATTGAGAGGTATAGTTAATGTCAATTGGAACACGTTTGCTTCTACATTTTGAAGAACGGTATACTGGTCTAATTATTGTGCTTTTTTTAAAAGCTAGTATCTGTTTGAACGAGTACTTAGTGTTTTATAATAGATTTTGTTTTTAGTTCTATTCATTGACCAGTGGATTGAAATTATATGATATACCGTTCTCAAGCTCTATTAATAGACGAGAATTAGTTATTGTCAAGTTTCAGGACATTTTACATGCACCTTGGCATGAAGTTTTGGTGCTTTAAGCAAAGAATTATATAAATGTCACGTGGGCAGAAATTCTAATTCCAAATTGAAGGATTTTATTTTCTGGCATTTTAATTTGCCATTGGTAGTAACCCTTTTTAGCCGATCGGAAAGAGCTTTTAACTGTTTGTCTGGATGCACAGAAAATAAGAGAATGGTAATGATGCTGAGAATCATTTATTTGTTCTGCATGTGTACCTTTTGGAAGTAGAGAGATTTGCATATCTATATTTGACAACACAAGAAGTGCAAGGAGCATACTCTCTTGCATAATCTTTTGCATACACTCTTTCACTGGATGAAATTTCTTGAAAACTACAAAATTAGGAGAAATAATCATTCAATTAGAGGCGAGTCCCACACCTTTTTGTAATTTCCAATAAATTTCAATCTGAGAGAGAATCTGTCTAAGAAAGTATGTTAGAGTGTGCGTGCTTTTAACACATTTTTGTTCCTAGAGAACACTTCATTCCCTCACCTTGCATTGTTCTTCTATAACAATGCATCCAAACAAGGGATCAAACAGTTTTTTCCCGTTATTTTCCAATATGTTCGATGAATAATATTTGCATTCGAGACTTGTAAGTTATAGCATAAATATTTCTTGCTGTCAGCATTTCAAGTGTTTAGAGTTCCACTGTTGACATACTAAATTTATATTATGCTATTTCAGCTGGCCAGTGTGCGATTGTTTGATTGCTTTTCATTCCTCTGGATATCCTCTCGAAAAAGCTGAAGCATACTCTGCTTTAAGAAAGTAAGCTTGTTTATTTACTGACTAGATTTGATCTGTATGTCATATAAATTGTATAAATAATCAAAACCGAAGTTGTCTATTCTTATCAAAATATTGGATGATGCTACTGTAAGATGTTTTGGAAATATTATTCGAGCCATGGTCAGTTACACCTAGGATGGGAAAATGCTTATGTAATATGAGAATATTTACACGGTAGTTTCCACTTTGTGAGAGAGAAAGTTCTCTCAAGAAAAATCACCACCAACTTTGTCCACTCTTGACCAATTAGTATATATGTTCTCTGAAAGAGACTTGTATCAATTGCATTTGTAACCAGTTTAGTTTAGATGACATATATGTTCCAGCTTCAGGGGGATTATTGAAGATGGTATCATTATCTATGTAAATTAGGAAATATTGTATAACTATTATTTAGGGATTCTTAGTAACTGCACCCTTATGTAATTAATTCCATTATCATAAATAAAGCAGAATGTTTTGTGGGATTGACACAATTCAGAAATCCTTCAATATGACTGTTTTATATTTCCCCCTCTAGACAATGGTGATGTTCACTTAAATATGTACATACATAGGAATAATTTCTTCACATTGTGTGTGTGTTTTAATTGTGTTATGTTTTTTTTTTTTTTTATAGTTTCTTTAAGTTATTGGATGATAATGTTTATTGATCTAGAACCTGTGCACTGTGATCCAGACCCTTTCTAGTAAATGAACTGGAGCCGCAGCACCTTCTTCATGATCGAAGAAAAGTATATGAGGTAAAGGGGGATGGGGTCTTTTTCTCTCTTTTGGCTATGTTTTAACTGCTTTGTTTTCAAATTTCATGACATTTCACCTTGTTTACATTAAGCTATCTCTGATTTCAATTTAAGAAATAAGTATATAGAAGATTTCCTTTTGTTGAAGCCCTGATTGCTTTGTAATACACTGTCTGGCTGCAAACTGATTGCCCTTTTATCTGGTTCTCGTATTAAGCATGACTTAGATGATGAATAATTGAATTTTTTTTCCCGGAAGCATGTACTAGGACATGGTTAGCTCTTTTGTACATTTATTTTATTCCATCAATCCAAACATATGAATCTAATTCTTGCAACATTTGAATTCAGAACAAGTATAATGGGCTTGTACATTGTGCCCTAGGAAATTGGTTTGTCAAAACCTACCTTTGCCACTTCTTAGGGCATGAGTAGCTCCTGTTCATCAGAAATCTGTGTTTTTTTTAGTGTAAAGCCATACCCAGCTAAGAAATTCTAGTTGGATTTAGAAGTATATTTTTTTTAGACATAAAAAATCTTGTATGTGTATGTATGGTTGGTGTGCTAATGTTTGGCCTATTACATCGAAATACATTTTGCTATTTCTTGTCACATGTAATGGTTTTAATAATTTTCAATTTTGGGGTTCAAGCGTCTTGAGAAGTTTGAAATCCCTGTTCCAAGATATGCCCTTGTAAATAGAGAAAAGCCATACCAACAGTTGGATTACTTCATCGAGGAAGAAGATTTTGTTGAGGTTCATGGTATGCGTTTCTGGAAGCCATTTGTGGAGAAACCTATTGATGGTGAGCTTATTTCTTGTGTTCGAAACTGTTTTGCAATTGCATGTTTCTTTCTTGGCATGATTAAAGGCAATGTGTTGTGTAATCTAATAGTCTTCCTAGGAATACAACTGATTAATGGACATTGCTTTGGGTTGCTTTAGCTTGAGAATTATATATGATTCTTTGGAAAGTCATTAGTATTACATGTCTGAGTTATAGCTGTAAAAACTATACTGGTATTTATCTATTGAGAAACTTCAGAAATATGTGGGTGTTGCAGAGTTAAGTTATCTAACATACTTTTGTCAGTTTTGTGCCATATATTAATATGATAGAAGTTATACCCTCATAGATGCTCATATCATGCTATTATTATTTGATTATGCGCAGAATGCTGTCTTTATTGCATAATTAGTATGGGTCTTTTTTGTAAAAAGTAATAAAGATTTTGAGTTCTCATGATGACCTCTATGTTTATCTTTTTGTTTACTTGATATATAACTAATTAGACATATATTTTCAAAGATGTGGTATAACCCTTATTTTATTTTGTGAAGGTGATAATCATAGTATAATGATATACTATCCCAGTTCAGCTGGTGGAGGTATGAAAGAATTATTTAGGAAGGTAAGCTTTTGGCTGACATATTATTCTCCCTAATTAGGCAGGTGTATTATAGTACAGTTCACATTTTAGATTACATAGTAAGTCATAAAAGACAGCAGTTATATGATCAAGTTCTCTCTTTCTTTCATGAAAAAAATGAAAGTGAAGAATGTTCCAAACCCACACGGATTCCATGCTCCATCCATGATATGTGATTTAGTTTCCCTTTTCCCATTATAGCCTGAGTAATTTAAAAAATAAAACTGTAGTTATTATCCTTGTTAAATTTAATTTGCATTAACCCGGAAGCACTGGAGGATGCTACTGCTAAAATATTTACATACGTAACATGAGTAGAGTTTAATTTGTATATTGTTCATCCAGAGACAAATGACAATTAACATTTCGTCGATCACAAATAAAATATTTGTTCTGTTTTCAGTGAGTATTTTTTTGTAACCAAGTTGTAAGAAAGAAACAATCTGGAATGATGCTTGATTGTCAATAAGTATTCATGTGGTGCTTGTGAGGTTGTTGTTGTTATTATTATTATTATTATTATTATTATTATAAAGAGGCATTTACATCATTAGATCAATTTCAATTCCGATCCACATTTGACCAAACAACTTTAGAAGGAAGGCTATTGTATTGATCATTAGATTCCAATTTCCAACTCATTCCATTTCAGTTGTATTCCTTCTGTGAAATCAGTTTTCCATGTAGTAAAAGCAACATTTAACTTCTGGGAAGTTGAAGTTATCATTTCTGAGTTTTTAGTCTTATGATTAAATATAATTAAGTAATTTAGTCTGTTTTGGGTATTTTTTATGATCTTAGGTTGGCAACAGGTCTAGTGAGTTCCATCCTGAAGTGAGAAGAGTGCGGCGTGAAGGGTCCTACATTTATGAGGAGTTCATGCCAACTGGAGGGACAGATGTTAAGGTTTGGCTGTGAAGATTACGTTGCTTTGTTTATAACATATGTGATAATTTTACGCAGTTTTTGACAGCAAAAATGATTTTCAACATTTTGACATATGGTTGTAGGTATATACAGTTGGCCCTGAATATGCTCATGCTGAAGCAAGGAAGTCTCCTGTTGTTGATGGTGTTGTGATGAGAAATCCTGATGGGAAGGAAGTAAGAAGCCTGTCAAACAATATAGGCCCTTCTCCCATATATCAGTTTCAGTTCTTACAGTCTACATTTTTTCCTTGTCACGTTCATTCTTGTTTTTAACATCAATTATGCTTAATTTGCCTAATAATTACTTTATTGTTGGTCAACAGAAATTTTGTTTTTGTTTTCTAAGACTAGACATTGATAACATCAATTAGTTTCCTTTTAATAATTGCTAATGTGAATTTGTGCGTGTACACTATAATGTAAACTGCTATAACAAACAAGTTTTAAACCAAAAATGTTATGTTCATGTAAAAAACTACTGTTGTTAAACACAAGTTAAAAGTTACTAAAGTATATATTCATCAATTCTACTAGGCATTCTAGTAACTCAAAATTTGAATGACATTTGTTATATTTTCAATTATTTTTTTTTTTATTATTGTCAGTTTTCATGGTGTATTTTTTTATTCCTAGACAAATTCATGGTGTATTTTATTATTCCTAGAGAAATATTTAATCATTCTCAAATTTGGATCAAGCTTTGGAAACTTGCAGTAATTCATCGTATTCCTATATATGCAATTATAATCCCATGTTGTGACTAAAATATTCATGTAATTGACCTATGTCTTTCATCCATTCTCAGAACTTAAATGGAAAAATACATCATTTACTATCCACATCACTTATGTCCCTACACTTACACCACCATCCTATTACACCTCTGATGCACCACCATTTTCTTACCTCCAGCACTGCCTAAATAATATTCCCTAACCTAAACACAAATGTAGAATAAGGAAAAATTACTTAAATAACTTTATGACTGAAATTATAATATTAATAAAATCAATGACTAACTAAAGCTAATAACCCTATATATAATTTGGTAAGGTTAATAAATAACATAATTAGTCTCTAGATCTAAACTAAACTGTAATAACTCAGATAATATGATTCTTAATCTTTGCTTAATGCTTGTGCAGAACCCTACAAAACAGTTCATTCCTCATAAATTTTTTTAACCCGGCAGAAATAATCTGAATGAAGAATCTTGAATTCAGAGAAATAGAGGATATGGTTTTGAGAATAGAAAAAAGTAATTGCTCTGATTAAGTGATTGGATACAACATGTAGTTATAGGAAGGAGATTACAGTGGTTCAGTTGTAATTGAACCCTAAGAAATTCTAACTGTACTAACTAACTGAGAGTATAACTAATTTGGACTGGGAATAATGCTCTACCCATGTAATCTGAGTACTCTAACTGAGAGTTATGAATTCAGATATTTCATGTACTTGTTTAGGCTTTCTTTCAAAAATAGAACTGTTTTCCTATTTACACTATTTCTTTGCTGTTTTAATCTAAAACTCTTTTGAAGTAGTTACTAATATAAATCGTGTTCTAGAGTTGGTAGCTTGAAGTATTGTTTATTTTGTTTGTTGGCTATTCTGTCACAGGTCTTTTCCTCTAATGTGTGTAGTCTTGCATGTTTTCATTGCATCAGAGCTTTCCTAAACAGTAACAGCCTGTTTTTGGTTGCCTAAATTGTTTGCTTTTGTTGGTTTAGTAAATCTTTCTTTAATTGCATGAACATTCGATGTCTGTCTTAGTTGTAGATTTTGGATGATTTGAGAAGAAACAAATGTTTGTCTTAGTTGCAGATTTTGTCTTAATTGCTTGAACATTCGATGTTTAATTCAAAAGCAGGCTGGAATAGCTGGCTGGTGTGCGACAATAATTTGATTTTTCTTTCTGAAAAATGTCTACAATTTCATTTGGCAGGTTAGGTATCCAGTCCTACTAACTCCTGCTGAGAAAGAAATGGCAAGAGAAGTTTGCATTGCATTTAGGCAAGCGGTATGTTTTTGAATACATGTCATTTGAAGATGTACTTTTTTGGGTTATGGCTTATTTTTAATGACTGTTTTCAGAAAATTTGACTCCTAGTTTTTATAGATTATTGTGCATTAAACTTCTTAACTAATTAGTAATCCTAGATTTGTTGGACCTTGTTCAGTTTTAGAGAGGTGTATTTATTAATTGTTAGGAATTATTACTTGGGTAGTTGAGTTCCCTATAATTATTACTTGAGTAGTTGAGCTCTTAATAATTATTGCCATGGTAGTTGAGAAGTTATCTATAATCATGACTAGAATAGTTGGGAAATTTCTAAATTCTCTATAAGTAACACATCTTGTACTGTTTTAATCAAGAAATAGAACTTTAGTTTTCTTTTCTTTACTATCTTTCTATCTCTTTCTAGTTAGTATTAGAGCTCCTGATCTTGGGGGTTCTACTTCCATATTCAAACCCTAATTGCCTTAGTTGAGGATTCTTTTGGGTTGCCTGAAGTGCACTCACTTTTATTTTTAATTTTGGTATTACCTGAAGTGCTCCCAAGTTACATGTCCATGCCGCTATTATCACCGCCACTACAACTGTCATTTTGTTATCATCACTATCACCGCTGCCACCATCCACTCTTAATTATTTTTGTTAGATTCAGCTTGCATCGCTACCATTTTATGTTCAACTATTGCTCCATTAAGTAATGCTTATCTTTCCCATATACTTGAAGATAGTCGTCTAAATGGTAGGAATTATCTTCAATGGACTCAATTCATTCGAACACAGGGGAGACTTAATTAGATTGAAGGGGATGTTGTAACACCAAATAGCCCTAATTTTCAGATTTGAAACAATTGATGACTCCTGAATCATGGATGTGGGGATCCATGACTATCGGAATTACATGTTTTACTCCACTATTAGAAAGATTTGGGAAGATTTAGGAAATACTTACTCTATGAAGAAAGATATCTCCATTTGTTATGAATTAGAGAGTAAAATATTCAGTGCAAAGCAAGGTACTCTCTCAGTTACTGACTAATATGGGGGTTGAAGGGCCTCTGGATTGAACTAGATCACAAAATTTGAAGCTTGAAAATAGTAGGGATGCTATCACTCTAGTTCAATTTGTTGAAAGGTTTCAAATCTCTAAGTTTTTGTTAGGATTGAATCCATGATATGATCCTGTTAGAGCTCAAATTCTCGACAAGGAAAGACTTTCCTCGAGGTAAAGAGACTCGCAGAATGGTCATGATGAATGAACCATTCACCTGAAGGTGTTGCCTTATTTTTTGAAAAAATTTTCAAACTTAGAACATCAAATTCTGGTAATATGAAACTTAACTCAAAATGTAAGGAGGATCATTGGTGCTCTCATTGTAAGAAATCTAGGCACACCAACAACTTAAAAAGTATATTGTAAATACGTTTTTGGACTAACTATCTTAAAAAGTTCTATTATATTAAATATTTTGTATTATCATTACTTTATATTTAATTGGAAATACTTTTCCCTCTAAGGGAAATGGTTGTTTTATTTTCTACTTAATATAACTTCTATTAGTGTTGGGATTATGTATCTAATTATATTTTGATAAGGGGTTGTGTAGTCAAAGGGTACCAAGGTGTTGAGGCAAGGTGCATACTACACTCAATACCTTTTGTTGGTATTAGAAATTAGAAGAGGTGTCTAATTCAATCTTATAAATAGGTTCTTAAGGTGAAATTTACATCTCACTTATATATTATAATTTGACCATATATTTCTAGCCAAGGAATGAACATCTTGAGAGCGTAGAAATTATAAGTAATCCAACCAACACACTCCCCCTCATGCTGAGGAATAGATATCTCAAGCATGAGACTAGATATTTAAAGGTGGTCGAATAATGATCCGATAATAGGTAGTATGATAGGTTCAACAAACTTTATTAGGATATATTCTACTATCATATTAAGATAAATGATAAAAAGATATAGATTGAATCCTTAATGTGTATAGAGTATATAATGTTATACTTATATAATTATAAGAAAAATGTAAAAAGATGGGCCTAAAGCCCATTACATCTGACAGTTTGACTAAGGTTTTTAGTGTGTCGCTTACCTTTAGCACCTTTGGAGTATCTTTCTGGTTAAGGGAAAGCACACTTTCAGTTGCTAATTATAATTGTAAAAACCCAAAAGTCTTGGGATGCAACTTGCTTTCTTTGATGTTAAAAGGGGTATAATAATAAGAATGTTTAAATAATTATTAATTGTCTATCCTATGGATTCTTAGTTAGCAGCCAGCAACCAGCAGCTTAGGGTTTTGTAATTAATATTTTATATTTACTGCAAATGTTATGCCTGAGTAGTGAATTTATATGGTAAATTTAGGCTGATAGAAACTAGCTTTTTCTATTTATTTTCCTAATATTAAGGCATTTGTAGAGCAATGCACATGGTATTTGGAAGTCTTGGCTCAAGGCATTAGAATGCTGCCCTATCTTTGAATGCCTTGATAAGGGTTTTCTAATTGAAGTTTGCACATTGTATGCATTCAGCTTCATAAGCAAGTGACACACTCTTTGATGATGAGGTTTCAAAAATGGTTTGTCATGGTGAAGAAAGAAATATTTTAAAGTCTGCTCCTCTTATTCTCCTACTATAGGTCATTGTTGTTGCTTGCAGGTTTGTGGGTTTGATCTGTTGAGATGTGAGGGACGCTCGTATGTTTGTGACGTTAATGGATGGAGCTTTGTTAAAAACTCACACAAGTAATATTTTGTGATTATATTATTTTGGCTTTGTTACATGGTTCCAAATTCATTAGTAGTTATTCACTCTTGTTGTAATTATAATCGGAAAATCTTATTTGCAACTCTTTTTTGTGATATTTGAGTTGTGTGGATTTTGTTTGGTCCTTCTATTCATAACATATGCTTACATGACAAAGACTAATCCGTGCTGTTTGAAAATTGAAAAATATTCCAATAAATGGTAAGTTGTGACTTTGTTTGATGATTACCAATCTTCATACTGCATAGAATGTTGAATTTTTTTGAACCATATCGCCTGATCCCATCCCATAACATGTTTTTTGCAATTAGTACCACTATATCTGTACCTAAAATGCAATTTTTATGTGTGGTTAATATTGCAAATAATTTGCCTATCTTGATGTTGGGAATCAATTCCGGTATATTGTTAAATTGGAGCGTGCCCAATGTCCACAATCATTGTGTTTGATATTTATATGAAAAATAGTTTTGTTAAAAGATAACTGGACCAGAAATCTTAGAACAACTGAAATTTTATTGATAGAACCCTAGATCGCAAATGTGAAATGTCAGGTAGTCTTGTCATCTCCTTAAGAAGTTCCCAATCCACCGAACCAGTGCCCTTTCTCTCCTCACTCCAAGTTAGTTGTATGTCAGTTCAGTTGTTTTCAGTTTCTTCCTAACCGAGGGTCTCCTCTCAGAATACCTACATAAACTAATTTACCTAACTATGAATTAACAAACAATGAAATGAGTTAAGAAAATAAAATATTTTAGTAAAATTAAGTTGAATAGAAGTAAATAGGAATAGGTATGTACATGACTAGAATCCTAAAACAACATAATATTCTATATTCTCTGTTCATGAATCTCATGTGCCCATATGTCGCCGTTTAGCAAAAAATAATTAAAGTGTTATCAATGGAGGATGGTGGATTATGGTGGTGAGGCAAAAATCTGCATATACACATGGTGGATGGCCTGGCGGCCTATAGAATAACCCATGACAGACAAAATAGAAAAAAAAAAAAAATATATATATATATATATATTGTACATATATATATATATATATATATATGTATGTATGTATATATAAATACTACAAAACAGAAGCAACAAATAAAAAAAACTAAAAATATTAACAAGGTATAGGAAAAACCATAGAATCAATTGAGAGAAAATATAAGTCTGATAAGAACAATTTCATGAACTAATTGCAACCTCATTTTCATCAAGTTCAAGAGTTCAAAACAACATGATAACAACGCAATGCTAATGCAAATTAATGTCTCTAATTGTCTTCCTCAAGCTCAAAATAATCATCTTGTTTGTCAATACCAAGGGAATTGGAAAAAATAAATTGAAATGTAGGAAAAAATAGATTTGATTAAAGAATATAAGTAGTAAAAAAATAAATTGCAAAATACATTTATAAAATGAATTGAATAGAAGGAAAAGAATTATCAAAATTAAAGAAAACAAATAATTAAAGAATAGATTGAAATTAACAGAATTGAAGAAAGCAAACAATTTTTATTACACAGAAAGAATTAAAAGAACAAAAAAGGTAGATGAAAATAGTTCACTAGAAGATGGTCATTGTAGGAGAAGGATGGAGTGCGGTCGTTGGAGCAGTCGATTGCTGGTGGCTGTTACTTACTATGGGGAGGTTCAAGTTCCTGGGGGAGACTAAGAGGAACAGAGTTGAGCTTTTCTATGACTTTGGTTTAGTTTTAGGGTTTTATTCCCTTTTTTGGACTGGGTTTGGGTCAGGCCACATGGTCCAAGTCCCTCCTTTTTTTAGTTTTCCACCATGGCCACCAGGAGTGTCACACATGTGGTGGCCGCCATGGGCTGCCATTTTACTGTTGAATATCTACATGGACAGAGTAAGATTTTTCTCTTGCTTGTGTATTTTCTTCAGTATTTGGTTACCTTTTTCTGTGTTATATTTGTTAAATGCTAGACTCCCCTTGCCAATCTTGTTCTTGATAATGAGTTAATTTTGATTAGAAATTTGAAACTATTTTTTACTGCAGAATATAAAAATAAGAAAAATGTCACTCATCTATGTCAATTTTACTGGTTGTTTGAATAGAAATAATTTCTTCATATTTTGTATTTTGTGATCCATTGCTTGTTTCACTTGACATTTATCTTAATGGTGAAATTTTCGTCATATTTCATTTGCTACTTCTGAAGGTATTACGATGATACTGCCTGTGTGCTGCGGAAGATGTTCTTAGATGCAAAAGCACCTCATCTTTCTTCTGCAATTCCACCAACTTTACCGTGGAAAGTAAATGAACCAGTCCAACCTTCTGAGGGACTCACTCGTCAGGGTAGTGGTATTATTGGTACTTTTGGACAATCTGAGGAACTACGTTGTGTAATTGCTGTTATTCGTCAGTATGTTCTTTCCCCTTTTCTTAAATTAGTTAAGCATCTTCTTCTTTGCTACTTACTCTTTTGTTTTCGCAGTGGTGATAGAACTCCTAAACAGAAGGTGAAGCTAAAAGTTACCGAGGAAAAGCTACTAAACCTAATGTTGAAATACAATGGAGGTCGACCTAGAGCTGAGGTGATGTTAATTTTTATTGCTTAAGATATTTGCCAACTTTTGTTTGAGCTACTGGATTTTGTCTTGCTCTTTTGCTTGATTTATGGTCTTTTGCTTGCAGACAAAACTTAAAAGTGCCGTTCAACTTCAAGATCTGTTGGATGCCACACGCATGCTAGTTCCTCGTACTAGGTATTCCACCCTGCACATGCTTTGATATGTGTTGCACATTAGCATCACATGCAACTCAATTTCATTTTCATGCCAAAGTTCAATCAAATTTTGGAAGTGTGTCTGGTCTGGTACAGTCAGCTTTCTTCTCAATATTTCTTTTGATTGAACTAGAATTTGTAATCTTCTATGTTCACATGATTACTTTTTGCACATTTTGAATGCATGTTTTACCATTGTTGTTAACAGGTAATCTCATGGGTTTTCTAATCAGTGTATATTTATTATTTGTGTTAAGCATGGGTTTTTTACTAATTATAGCTGCTGTATATACTATGTAGACCAGATCGAGAAAGTGATAGTGAGGCTGAAGTTGAGCATGCTGAAAAGCTCCGTCAAGTTAAAGCTGTCCTGGAAGAGGTATTTAATTTCCTTAACTTTATTTATTATGATAATGAGAAGTTTGTAGTGTATTAATAATATGATGGTTATAGTAATTTGAAATTTACATTTCTATGGACTGTGGACTTGTTGACTTTTATCCCCTTGTTTGTGTTTGCTTTATGGAGTTATTGACTGAACTTTCAAGTTTCAATTTTATATTAACTGTCAGATATAACTTTACCACTTGAAAAAGCTAGGAAAAAAACTCGGAAATATTATCACTAACTCTTCCCTCAGGAATAAACAAGGAAACATTATTTTCTTTTCTGGTAATATTAAGGTATATTACATCTGTAACCATTCTTGAGTTTTTACCTAAAAACTTAAGCTTTTGGGAGTGTTGGTTTTTGATATATGTTGAATAGACTCTAAATTCTATACTACGTTAGAATTTAGAGTCTATTCAACACTGCACACTTCATGTTTTAGATGTCTAGATTTAACTGTGATGTATGTCTTAAGACATCCTACTAGGCTAGGAATATGGCTCAAGTACTCCTTGTAAGACCTGAGTTATCCTGCCTGGAGAAAGTTTTTAGATTTCTGATAAGCCGAACTCATTTATAATGGTAATAAAACTATTCTGTGCTTACACCCCTACATAAGATTTTGAGAGAGTTGGTTCATCAGTTCGTGACTTTGACACACAGGGGCTCTTATTTATCAAGGATCTCCAGCTTAAATATTGATTGCATTTAGTTTAGAAAGCTTGTATGTAACTCATTTTGCTTCGAACCACTTCACCTTCTTTCTCTATTTTCCTTACATTTTCTTCATTTCTTATTCTCAATTTTTCTTCTCTCACTATTTTCATTCACTTTTTTAATCTTTGTAGCAAAGAATATTATAATAGGGGTCACATGATGAGCTTGGCCTAGGACTATTTCTTGGCCCTCATTCAATTGATTCCTTCTAATTGCTTGATTAGTAAAACTAATGTCTCTATTGCTTGTCCTCCTACACATTTCCATTTCCTTCTATTGATACTCTGGGTATTTGCTCTAGAGTTTACAAATTTTAAGGGGATTTTCAGCCTCCTCTTCTAAATATTTGCCACATTTGTTTAGACCACCTACTTTTGAGTTGATTTTTTTTTTCCTTCTCTTTCTCTGTTTCACTCTTCAATTCTTGCTTTTCTTTCTAGTTTTTGAAGTTGTTGATCTGAGGGCATTTTTTTAAAGTTATCTGGCCAAGGACTTGTAATTTGCAATATTTTGTGAGGAAGAGTTGTTCAGATACGGATATTTTATTTTATTCTTATTTTTTATGAAACTACTGAGCCAAGGACTAGAAATTTAAAAAATAGCATTGCCATAAATCTATTTTCTCTTAAATCATAAAGCTTAGGAGTTTTATGTAGCGAAAGTCATTTAATTTTTATGTTAAAATCATGAAATCAATGACTTGGAAGTACTTCTTCTCCCTTTTTTAATTACTATTTATGTAGGAAATGATGCCAAGAATGCTTGACAAGAAAAAAAAAACAGTTCATGCATGAATTGATGCTATGATAAGATTTTACCCCTAATGCCGAGTATATGGAAAATTTATTCTTTTATTTTTTGTGGTATCAAGAGCCAATACACTCAAAACCTTATTCTAATGTGCCTTAGCATGGTCGATGCATATGTTTACCTTTTACTGACTTTCAACCTTTTTCCCCTAATTTATTTAGAAAAATGAGGGAAAAGTTTATCAAACTCATGACCACTTTGTCATAGAGACTCTTATAACATGTCACGAATGAATTTTCCCAAAAGCTTAAGCTATTGAGTGTAAGGACTAGAGTGGTTTTACGATATCTCTTAAAAAGCTATATGAAAAAGAATGCAGTATCTTCTTGCATAGCTGAAGTCCTTGTTCCATTGTAAAGAATTCAGAGAAGAGAGATTAAACTGTAAAAATGAATTGTATTATTGCTGTTTGAGTTACAATGCTTAATTATATATGCAATCTGATAGCCTGAGCTGCTAGCTATTTAGTTAAGATGTAATCAAACAATGGCAGACTCTAGCTATCCTAACAGAATGACAGATGGCTAACTAACTATTACATTGGGGTGACTCAATGCTGATTCAGCTTATCATACTAATTAATAGTAACATAACACTGAAATAGAGAATAGCCTAACACTAATTATACTATCACATTGATTGTGTGCTACTAATTCATGAATTAGCATGTGGTCTCAAATGCAAATTTACTTGCTTTCCTAAATCCATGATTGTGATATATACAAGAAAAGAAAGGAAAACTGAAGAGACAGCTTCCTGCTTGAGCAGGCAATGTGCAAAATTTGATTGGTGACATTGCTGTGTCTTGATGATTTGGTCACGTGAGAAGAAGACCGACCAAGATCCCATTAGGAAGAGTTGATCGGATGGATGTTAAGTGATAACCCAACAGAGGTTGAGGAAGACAAAGAAAAAAAGTGAAACCATTAGAAAGGAATAGCAGTTTTCTTATAGAAGATAATGGCTGTTTTTTATCATGTAGGAGACCTGTCTTGTGGGAAAGGCTTTTGGTGTTATTCCTGTGTCTTTATCTAGATAAAAGAACACAGGTACTTTGTTGCACGTAAAGAAACTTGTCTATTAGTTGTGACATGCTCCCTGAGTGTTGCTTGCAAAAGAAGAAGACAATACTTCTGCATGACTTTTAAAGCCTGAATAGCATCTTTGATTTTTTATTTTATTTTCATAATTTTAATAAAAAAGTCTTGAGATGTTTAATGTACTTTTGTTTTCTTTTATTCACTATCAGGGTGGGCATTTCTCTGGCATATATAGAAAGGTTCAACTAAAGCCACTAAAGTGGATCAAAGTGGCCAAAAGCAGTGGCGAAGGAGAAGAAGAAAGACCAGTTGAAGCTCTGATGGTTCTTAAATATGGGGGTGTTCTTACACATGCTGGCAGAAAGCAGGTTCAGTTTGATAAACACATCAAAGAATGTTTCTGCTCAGTTTGAGTTTGATTGTACTGCTGTTGCTGAGACTTGATAGTAAATGTGAGATTTGTATTTATGATCCTGTTTCCAGTTCTGTTAATTGTGTTTTTCTCTTTGTAGGCTGAAGAACTAGGAAGATATTTCCGGAATAATATGTATCCAGGTAACTCAAATTTTTGTCAGCAATGAATGCCGAAGTTTAAATTAAAAGGCACTGAGGCATGTTACAGCAGATTTGTTCTGGAAGCAAATGCAGAAGTAGCATCATAGATTTTCTATTTCGATATTATATGTTTAGATTATTTGAAACTCTTCTTTCAAGTAGAAATGACGATTGCCTAAATGTGTGCTGTATGAGATATAAAACTACCTATGGGTCTGTGCATACTTGCTTTTCACAGATTTGATTCTGATGGGCTGTATATTTTTGGTTTCATTAACAATATGTCGCCACCCACTTATGTAAAAGCAGTCTTTGGTCTTATAATCACAGCACCTGTTCCTATGGGGCGACAATTGGTGGACTTTTTCACCAAAGAGCTTCCTAAAACAATATCTCAGGAACTTATTGGTAATTTGGGAATGATGATATCCATAACCAACTTGAGGGGTAGTATGAAGCACAACTACTTTAATTTGCTTCCCGTATTCTTATCATGTTCAATATAAATATTCTAAGATACTTCACTAATACATATCAATAAAGTATTGAAACCTATGAAGCACCAATAATTTTATCTGATTCTCATATCTGATACCGATACTTTTGGATGCATCACTGATATGTGGTGGATGAAGTGTCCATACTTTTAAAGTATTTACATCCAATAAAACTAAAAATAAACATATAGGTATGAAGTGTCCATACTTTTAAAGTATTTACATCCAATAAAACTAAAAATAAACATATAGGTATGTGTAATATATAAACAATGCAAAAAGGGAAATTGTTCTCTTCATGAATTATTTTGAAGTAATAAGTTTGATAGTGTTATTCCTATGTATAAATAATGGAAACTAATTTATGATGATAATTATTTATAATTTTTTTATTTCAACAATGCCTAAGAAATGTGTTTTGCTTTAGATTTGCACTATTACAGTTATATATTTAATATGTTTTATGAATTTTTATACATTTTTAAATATGTATCTCACCCATATAGTACCTTGTTTTTTTGAGAATAACCATATGCCATATTGTATTCATGCATCATATTGTAGATTTTTAGGATATGAAAAAAATGAGTCTTAGTAGTTGTCTTTTTTAATATTGTTTCCTTATTTCCCTTTCTAGGCTTAGCTGTTTACCCTATAAATGGTTGACTAGAGCTTGTATTTAAACTATATGTAATATGTCAAAGTTCTTTTTCTTTTGACTGATATGCTGCTATCAGTTGTTTTATTTGAGTTCCTCTTTATAGTTAGAGTTCAATTTTATGTTTAGAGAGGTGCTGGGTTATACATGTGCAACATACTTACATCTTCAAAAGTAAAAGATGTAACAAATTTAAATGTTTTCAAAAGGTTTTTAACACGTTTTAGTCCTTCTTACTGAGAATTCAAAATCAGTTTTTAACTGTTTGAATTGTTTCTTTGCATTTTGAAACATTTTTTTATGCATTTAAAATGAGTTCTCTGTTTTTGATCAATTTGGGAGAAAAAGGAAGAAAAGGCAGTGTCATCGATATTGTACAGTTTGTGAATGTGTGTATACATCATACTGTCATGTTTAAAAACTGCCACTGCTACTTATGTTTTAGTCAGGATGATATATTTCAAATATATTCTTTCATTCTTGTTGTAATATAGACATGACAAGGGATTGTACAGACAAGCAAATTAAATTCTTAAACGTTGCAGGAGAAGGTACAGGGCTTCTTCGCCTCCATAGCACATACCGTCATGATCTTAAGATATACAGCTCTGATGAGGGTCGTGTACAGGTATGGACTATGTTGCACTAGCCTTCCTGCAATCAAAAGGAGGCCTTTTCTTCCTGCGTGGTTTTGGAAGCAGTTACCACCCTTGCTATTTAAATATTTTTGTTTAATGTTGAGATTATGTTGCTAATCAGCATAATCTGTCAAAGGTGCATTATTTATGAAACATTTTATATTTGGTCTGTGTTAACAGATGTCTGCGGCTGCTTTTGCCAAAGGTCTTCTTGACCTTGAAGGGCAGCTAACACCAATCCTGGTTTGTTTGTTTTTTAAAGAAATTATTTGATCTTTTTTATGTGTTGGATATGTTTGACTAAAATAATTGTAATATTAGGTTTCACTTGTTAGTAAGGACTCCTCCATGTTGGATGGGCTTGACAATGCCAGTATTGAAATGGAAGAAGCCAAGGTTTGAAATTTGTTTGATGATTTATGTGTTCTTGTTGTATATTATAGGCATTGCAGTAGTGAGAAAATTTGTTCAACGTCAAAGTCCAAATTTCCTAAAGGCTTGAGCTGTTAGATGAAGGCTGAGGAATGGTTTTATTACTTATACCCCCTCATGCAAGGGCCCTTTTGTCTTGTAGAGTTTATTAGAGATGAAACCATTCACGTGTCTGTCTACGAGCTTAAGCCTTCGGGATAGTGAGTAATGCTAGCAATATATTGTATACAAATGTTTTCCAACACATTCTACTACAACAAAACCTATCCCACCAGGTAAGGTCCTCTGCTACATAGATTACATGGCACCATTTGGCTCAATTAAAGACCAAAAATTCTGTGATGTTATTTACCATAAAGTCCCTATTGACCACTTCCTCCAGTGTTTCTCGGCCTCCTTCTCCTTCTCTTCTCTTCATAAGATTAGAAATCATATAATGTACTTTTGTCGTAGTTGCCTCTTGAGGCCTTATTCATACATATCCAAAGTCTAAACCATCATAATTGATTTTCTGCTATCTTTTCCTCAATCACTGCTACTACAATCTCTTCTCATATACAATCATTTTGTATCCTGACTTTTCATGTGTGGTCGCACTTGCACATCCATGTGTTTTTTTTCAGTTATACACTAGAAGGGTTGATCCATTAACATTCTCATAGCTGAATAAGTTAGCCTGGGTTGATCCATTTTTTACCCTTATATTTGTTAAAAAGAATGGGGATTCTAGCACCTCTTGGTGGAACCCCTATTCCTATACTCGTTCCGTTTCCAATTATTTGAATACTTATGGGAATTGAAATGATCCCTTTCTATTATCATTTCATTTACTCCAAAATACTATCGAATCTTGAGCTATTTAGGAGGCCTATGGATAATTTTATATATCTCTTAGATGCCATCAAAGTAGACACTTAGGGACTGAAGCATGGAACATTGTTAACTTTTCAAATTTTTATAGTCTTGGTTGAATATTCTGCAGGCTCGGCTAAATGAAATTATAACCTCTAGTTCAAAGACAATTCATAGCAATGGATCACCTGAATTTTCTTGGATGGTTGATGGTGCTGGACTACCACCTAACGCATCAGAATTGCTTCCCAAGTTGGTAATGTTTTGTAAATATAGTAAAGCATTGTTGTGTCATTAATATCTTCTGCCCTGGCATGACTCAAAGGGGAAGCTAAAAAGCCCTTTTCAAATAAGGCAAAATAATCGGGTTATCTTGTTGTGCTGCCTTGAGAAGACTCTAGTGTATAACTTAAAATTTGTACAAAGTAACTTAAAAATTGTTTTCAAGTACTTATTGGCACATGTTTTGTAAAATAAAATAATCATTGCCAAAATGTCAAGATAGTGCGGTAAAGGAGTCATGAGTGTTATATGAATCAATCATATTGGAGATTCCATATTGATGAGAGATATGACCAAAATACAGTATATAAGTAGGTGTAAACTCACATTATAAGCTGAATATGTAAGGTTAAGCTTAAAGTTTCCTTTCTAAGAAAACAAAAAAGGGATGATGAAATTCATTGGAATGCTATTACTTTTTTTTACTAATGATGTGGTTTAGTGCTTATATTTGCTCATTAAAATATATTCACAAGGAACTCACCAAATCTGAAATGCAAAAATGAAATAGCCATAGATTGATTTTGTATTGTTAAAATTCAGAATAGATCTTACCAAGATACCTTTTAATCAAACAAGCTGATAGAAAACTCAGACCCAAGAAAGCTCCAAAATGTGACAAAGGTGTCCAATCCAAAAAACAAAGCAAAGACTTAAAGAATGAACATACCACAATTGTAGGGTTAGCAAATGGTCTCATGGGAGAACCATTCCCTTGTGTAATCTGATAAGTATCGAACAAAAATAGTACTTATATTGAATCTTCTCTGAATGAGAGAAAAGAATGGGAAATGCTACAAACATTACAACACCATTCCTCTGGAATTTCGAGAGTTTCAGTCTCTCCCCACAACTACTAATTTATCCCACGATACCTTCCCTCCCTTTCTAACTAATTATTTATAGACCATGAAACAGATTACAGTTATAATCCCATATATTTATGATTGACAATTCAAATCCTCTGCAGCTGTCCTATTTTTAAGCTTCCTGTGATAAACCTTTATTAAAGGAGGCCTATGCTTATCATAATCTCTTTTAAAATTAAAAATATACCCCCTCACAACCATGAGTAAGTTACTAATTATCATTTAATGTGATTTCATGTATGACTGCATTCATTTTCCGGTCATATATGTAAACTTTTTATGGTTACAAATATGTTGGGCAGAAGTTGATTGAGTTGCAGTAGTAAAAAAATTTTAAATTGCAAAATTGGTTTGGTAGGCTTGCTTTACTTTTCAAAGATCATGTTGAGCTTTTGTTTATGTTCATACCATCTCCCTATCTATCCAGGGGGAACATGTTTGCTATATTGTCTGAGTCCATTACTCTTGATAGCATAGTGTTTTTGTCACAAGTTATTTCTCCTAATTCCTTCTAGGTTTCCACTACTGTGAGAACATGAAACTGTTTGTCTGAAATGGTACTAAAACTGTTTTGTGTCTCAACTTTTGCTGCATATCTAATGAATAGGTAAGCTTGATTAAGAAGGTTACTGAACAAGTACGACTACTTGCCACTGATGAAGATGAGAAACTTGCAGAAACGAGCCTATATGATGTAATTCCTCCTTATGACCAAGCAAAAGCACTTGGAAAAACAAATATTGATGTTGATCGTATAGCTGCTGGATTACCTTGTGGTAGTGAAGGGTTTCTTTTAATGTATGCTCGGTGGAAAAAGCTTGAGAGGGATCTGTATAATGAACGCAAAGAGTAAGCAATTATATTTATTTTTTGTTTAATCTTGTTTGATTTTATTGTATTTCCTTCTACATATTAGGAAACCAAATGGTCTTCAAATGCTATTGACACATGAGAAAAGGTTTTAGTTACATGAAATATACATAGTAAAAGGCTGTCTCTGACCGGAATTTTTGAAATCTAGTTATTTGTGGAGTCAAAACTTATTGAACACTTGTAGTTTGTACATCGACGCCATTTGTATCTTTCCTTGATTAGTAGATGAACTTATTTTTGAGTTCACATGTATTATTAAATCATCTCATCCAAATTATCTTTCTTCTCCGACCATTATAATAGAGAATGCTTTACTTTTTTACATTGTAATTTGTAGCTTCTTGAAACGTAAAATAATTCTTTTGTTTGTAAGAATATTTATCTTTCCTTTCCTTAACTAAAATGATTTCTATTTTTCTCTAGTTTTTTTTTTCCTGTGACAAGATCATTCACAAAACTATCATGACTTCCAAAGTAGCATATGTTTATTGTTCTTGCCTTTTCTTGTTCTGTGCTTGCTTATTGTTTTGTCTGACACACTGATGGTGTGTTACTTGCACAGGCGCTTTGACATCACCCAAATTCCTGATGTCTACGATTCATGCAAGTAAGTTATTTATTTCCTTAGGTTTTTATGATGTCATACTAGGACTTTTCCAGATCTACAATATTTGTGCAATACTGCAACCATGGAGATTGATTAAATACTTGTGAGAAATTTGTCATTTTATGAATGAAGTTGCAATAAGAGTTATTGTCACAATTGTTAGTTTGAAAATTTCTAGAATTTTGTTTGTAGGTTTCAATGGGATGTTTATGCAACGTTGACTATTGAGTTTCCACATGGATTTATTAGTTTATACCTTAACTTTATCTTTCTTTTTCCCATTAGTTGTGGTCCTAACATAGTTGGGATGGCAGTTAACATTGGGATGCTTTAGCACTTCTTTTGGATATTGTTTATATACCAGAGAACTAAGATTTCAGCTCATTTAGCCTAAATGTTGCAAAGGTTTGAAAAGATGAAACCAAGTAAAATAAAGTAATATGATTATATGCTTCAAATTTTATTGATGAAGATTGTAAATTAACGAATTAGTTTGTGTCACATTGTTGGGAAGAAATAACCGATTAAAGTCTGAGTAACTGGCAGAAAAGGTACTTATAGCAAGTTGAAGAATTCTAATATTCAGAGAAATTGAGAGAAGTTGATAAATTGTGATTTTGTTATTATGAACTTCTGTTATCTGAAGGTCAGTAGTTATGTTGTACATTGACATGGAAAAGAAGCTTACAACAGAATCTACAGCTGGCAGTCACCAGGACTGCTGAGCTGGAACAACTAATACAATAACAATATTCAAAAGAAAATTAACCATAAAGTATATGCTGTCTATATACTCTATCACAAGATATTAAGAGATCTCAGAGCACGACTTCCACTGAACTGTTTTACTGGGCCACGTTGTGGGTTTTTTCACCTATATATTCCCAGCTTCGATTAATAATTAAATTCTTGACTGTTTGTCCCAATTCTCTTCATCTTCCCCTCTAACTTTACCTACTGTCCATGTATTCTCTATTTGTCTATTATTTTCAACTGTCGCTCCATCCAGTTGTATGTGATGTGTCTATGTAGGTATTTGAGTTGAGACTACTGACTAGTTATTGAACAATTGTTTAATGGAAATTTCTATGTTGAGCTAGTTTCAGCTAAACACCTAGTACTCTTCAATATATCCGTGTATAATCTGCAACTTTGTCAATATGAAGAAAACATTGGCAGTTTCGTTTAAATTATGTAGCTTCTTTTATTCCTTATGTTTGAGAAGTTAACATTTACTTTCATATTACAGATATGATCTCTTACATAATGCGCACCTTAATCTAGAGGGACTGGATCAACTTTTTAAGGTTGCCCAGGTATGAGTTCTGTTAGGGAAATTTGTGCTCAAGTAGAACTGCTTGAACCTGTATAAGCCTTACTGAGATATAACTTTGGATGGCTAACTATTGTTAATGTTTCCATGCTACTGGGGGTTGAGCATAGATTTCATGCTCGTTCCTGATATTATTACATCAAAATACTCCCTCTGCTCTTTTTTATACAGTTTTCAACTTCATTTCACATGTAATTTGTTGCCTTTATACTTGTGTTCTTATAGCCAAAATCATCTAGTGGGATAAGATTATTGTTGTTGTTTGTTATTGTATTTATCCTTGTTGAAAGAAAACCTTTCAGTAAACCTTTTTTCATATAATTTTGATTAGTGTTTTGGCTTTACCACTTTGAAAGAAGATTTCGATTGTAAGAAACTAGAAGAGTCAATTGTTTACTTTTAGAAATAACACAGCCACATATAATATTCCTGTGGCCATCACCTGGATCAATGAAGATCAGTCCTTTTGGTTTTCTTTATTGCTATGCCTTGTGATATGCAGGCACTTGCTGATGGTGTAATTCCAAATGAATATGGAATAAATCCGAAGCAGAAGCTAAAGATTGGCTCAAAGGTAAAGTCTTGGTATAAAGAATGTAAATGAAAATTTCAAATAGTTTAGGGACTAAGTTGCTAGTATAATTATCAAGTAGGTACTTAAACTATTTAAAAAATTCTAATCTCCTTTGACTCAACGTAATCCTAATGAAAATTTGGCCGAAGAGCTAATTAAAAATTATTTATAAGTTAAGGATCTAAGTGTAAATTTTTACAGTATATTTAAATCCTTCCAAATAGTTCAGGATCATACAGATTAATTTAACTTTAATATTACTTTTTAATTTTTGTTGAAATATAAGTGTAAATATTACATATTAACTAGACAATAAATATAGATTGATTGAATAACAAATATAGATTTATTTGTAAAAAATATTTATAATTAAGACCTTTCGATTAAGAATTTATTTGGTAGATTTGTTCTTAATTTAGAGTTTTTATTTTTAAAGATTTATTTTCTTTATTTTAGGAGATTTCTTTTTAATTAGGATTTTGTTTTTCCTTTAAATACTTATATATTGTTTCTTTTTAAAATCAAGAAAAATAACTGTGTACTCATTTTTCACAATTTTCACTCATTACATAAAATTTATTGCAAGACATGAGGGGAGGTTAAGGTAAAATAAAACAGAACGTTTAGTGACGAGTAAAAATTTTTAACTGTTATTACATTCTTCTAACTGTTTGGGTTAATTTAATTCAGATTGCACGACGATTATTGGGTAAAATTTTAATTGATCTGAGGAACACTCAAGAGGAAGCCATTAGTGTTGCTGAGTTAAAGAGTAACCAAGACCATGATTCATCCTCCGTGAAAACTGAAAAGGAAGACACAGAGGCCAAGTCAAAACTTCCGAATAAGAATGATGAAATAAGGAAATCCATCACTTTGAGTGATATATCAATGGATCAAGATGATGATGATGATAAAGAGACTAAATACCGTTTGGATCCAAAGTAAATATGTTGTCTTTGTTTTATTTTGTAGATTTTTACACGCATTCTAATACTTATTTATTGTCCACCGCCAGGTATGCAAATGTAAAGACACCTGAACGTCATGTGCGAACACGCCTATACTTCACATCAGTGAGTGTTTCAGATTGTGTTAATAAACCTTGAACAGAAATTTACTTCTTACACCCTTCCCAACCGCCGCCCCCCCCAATTACCTGTTTCTGTGATGTTAATGTATTTCAAATCTGGTTACTCATTAACTATTGTTATGAACATCTCTAACTTGTTTAGTGGATTATTATTCCCAATCAAAGTATTTTTCAGTGACTGCCAATCAAGTGATTTTCCCAAAATCTTATCATTATGTTGGAGATTGGGATGGTTCCTTTTGCATCTTGTGTTTTGGCGGACTTCACATCAAACTGGTTCAACAACCGGTTTAATCCAAAAAAATGGAAAAGAAAAAAAATAAATGTGGAAAAAATCATCTTATTGAAGCCAATTGTTGGGGTTATAGGGGGTACACAAAACTAGAAGCCATGCAAGATGAAAGTAACATGTTGGACTGGCTATTCTGGTCCATCTGCTTGATTAATGATATTTTGTTCATGTTGTATTGTAACAAGAATAACAAAGTCTTGTAGCAACTAGCTCGGGTTTTATAAAGTTCTTGATTCTCAAATTTGAGTTATGTGAAAGGAAATGATAGACTCTAGGAGAGTTTTGTTCTCTTAAGCTGTTAGACACCGACCACACTCCCCCCTTCCCCCAAATAAAAAATTCAAAGCTCTTGTTTAAATGTGAAATTATCTTGAACGAATAGGTATAGATGCCTCTATCTAAAATTTCTTAATAGGTGCAAACCTCAGGTTCATAAATTTTGCCATTTGCATGAATTTATCATAGTTTTATTTCCATGCTTTTGACTTTAACTATTATTTATGTTTACAGGAATCACATATCCATTCTCTCATGAATGTTCTACGTTATTGTAATTTGGATGAATCTCTTCTAGAAGAAGAGAGCCTCGTTTGCTTTAACGCTCTACAGCGCCTTTATAGAACAAAGGAGCTTGACTATATGAGCTACATTGTGCTGAGGATGTTTGAAAACACGGAGGTAGGTTAATTATCTTTTTAGTTTTACATTTATTTTTTAAATTTGGTCTTTCTATTAATAATAGTATCAATCCATTTTTAGAATCATAACTATGTAATCACTATTAATAAATAAATATCGACGGTTTTAATTTATACATAATACAATCTATAATACTAATAGTGGCAATTTATAAAATTAATTACGTCAATTTTAAAATAGTTACATTATTACGTTTTTTTTTAAATTGAATTTGATTGAACCTTGAAAGTGTCACAACATTGTATTTTTAAAATTGAGGGACTTGATTAAACTTTTTATTAATAGAAAGACTAAATTAAAAAATATAAATAATAGGAATAAAGGCAATTAAGTCTAGAATAAAATATAGTTCCTGAATGCAAATATTATTTTAGCCCAGAAAATGAAGAATTCACTAGGAGGGGAGGCTATCCCATTTATCTTTTGAAAATCGTTTTAAAGATATATTTTTAATTTTGTAAAATATATTACTTTTATAGATGAATTGAATATTTATCTATGAAAAAATTGTTAATGAATGGACTAGATTGTATTTTTATCATATGAACCATGATGAATAGGATTTATTAATTATATTTTAAATGGATTAATAATTTTTTTATCCAATTCATTATAATCCAAAATAAAATTTATCTTATTCATCAATCCTGTCACCCCTACCTAAGGATAAGGGGAGCAAGTGCCCATATTCTCTTTAGGTTAACTCTGCCGTTCAGTTGTCGTGAGCTGCACTTTGTATATGAGTAACTAGGACTAGGAGAGAGTCCACCAAAAATAGAACAGCCTGAATAATCCATGCTGGTTTAGTATATGAATGACCTTTAGCAAGGCTGTTCAGAATCCTAGAGGCCCTATCTAACTATGCTAGCTGGTAGTAACAGTTGTGAAACTAAGCAGACAGTTGCAAGTAACTGGGCTAACTAAGAGGCAGCTTAAGGCTGTGAGAACAGAGAAGAGAGCTACTTCACAGAACAGTTGTGATATTTTCAATATTTTGACGGGGTATAATTGTCTGGAGTTATGTGAGTTTCTGTAGTATCTCTGTTATATTGATTTACTTTTGGTTTCCAAATGGCAGGTGGCCTTGGAAGATCCAAAAAGGTTCCGCATAGAGCTAACCTTTAGCCGTGGTGCTGATTTATCCCCCTTGGAGGTAAATGATATTCAATTTATATTGTTTATTAATAAGCAATCTAGAAGAGGATTTGAATTCTATCTACTGTATCTGGTTAATGGTTTGAAAGTGAAATTCAATTCAATATGCATTGGGCATCAGGATACAAATGGTGCAACTAGTTTCAAGCTTCAAAATTTCTAAGCTAATCCATCCGATAGCATCATTGTCCCTCGCAGCTGCACATAACACAGCCGTATGAGGCTTCAGTTTTCACATTACTCATTTTGTGGAAATTCCATTTATTGACATGATAAAATTTCTACCCTTGACGACTTTGCATGTGAGGAATATATACTGATTTTAAGTATTGAATTTCTTCGTTGTATTATTTACAGAAAAATGATAGCGAGGCAGCTTCGTTGCATCAGGAGCACACACTGCCTATTATGGGTCCTGAAAGGCTACAAGAAGTAGGGTCCTGTCTCACATTGGAAAAAATGGAGATGATGATTCGTCCATTTGCTATGCCTGCAGAAGACTTCCCTCCACCAGCAACCCCTGCAGGATTCTCTGGCTATTTCTCAAAAAGTGTACTTGAGCGTCTAGTGAACCTTTGGCCTTTCCATAAGCATGGCCATTCTAATGGGAAATAGTTAACTTGTTCAGTAATTTTTCCCTCTACTTATGTTCCAACTTCATGTTTTTTATTGTACATGGGAAAATTCTGATACAACCAAAGCGAGCTTTGGGCTCTTTTGGAAAGAATTTTGAAGCAAACTTTTTCCAGCTAAAAAATGTTGGAAGTTGTAAAAAATAGCTTTAGTAGTTAAGTCAGACTCTTGTACAGCTCCTTCTATTATTATGCTTTTGTCCAAAAACTAACAGGATTACGGGAAGGAAAAACGATGTATGAAAACGGGTGATGGAACAGAGACCTGATAAGTGAGACAAACACTTGAGAACTGGGATTGTTGGAAGGCAAGCTTGGTTGGATCAGATAACATTTCGGCTGCTGAGAGGTAGTTGGCAAAATTTCTCCAAATCAAAGTATTCAACGCAATAGCGACTGCAATTTCAGGTTCTGTTTGTTGCCTGCTCTGTCAAAACGCGACGCAGTAGGTTAATGTGCAATGCTACCCATCTTTCTTGGTCTACGTCGAGGGTACCGTTTATTGTCATGATAAACTACTTTGGTTGAATCATTGAGTCATCAATATGTCTTTGTGGGTTTAAAGGAGGGATGTTAAAAATGGAAATAATCTAAAAAATAATTGAAAATTAATTACAAATTTAAAAAACGATCATTTTTTGTTTGTTTAATTTTTAAATTTTTTTAATTAAATAATTTAGTAGAAATTTTAAATTGACAAAAAAATAAATTTGAATTAAATATTTTACTATTTTTAAATATAATCATATATTTCTTGAAAGTTATTTTTTATTTGATAGTATCTTATTTATACTATATCTATATTTATTAAAATATGATAATAGATTTGTATTATTATTTTTAATTATAAGATTGCATAATTTATTTATATCATAAAAAGTTGAAAATATAAATATAATAACAATTATATAACAAAAAATATATCTCTTTATTTTAATATTTTTTAATGAAATATTTAACAATTTTTCATAAAAATTATTTTATAATTTTAAAAAAAATACAATTTGATAAGAATTAAAATCATAAGTGTTATCCAAATTAAATTTTAAAAGAATATTTTAATTCAATTTTTATATTAAATTAAATTATTCTTATTATTATTAAAAAACATATATTTTTGGTTTTGTTCTTGGAATTGACTTGAGTGTCCACCTGACGAAAAATTTATCATTAAACGTAGTTTAGGATATTATTGCTACTCGATGGTAAATGAAAATCAGCAAAAATTAGTACAGCTCTCAAGTGACATCTATTCTGAAAAATAAGATGAGCCACACCTACCTGTAAATTTTCTTCATTTGTTTCTTACTTATTCAAACTTCAATCTAATGTAATTATTGTAATAGAAAATCAAGTGAAAAGAATATTTGTTATCTTGATGGAACCATGCTACCCATCTTCACCAAATCCCTCAACTTTTGGTTTCTGTGACCCCTAAATAAGATTTGCCTGTTTTTCAGCTGAAATTTGAACATGTTTGGAAAAGTATTTGTAAACTATTTTGAACGGCAAATTGTCTTAAGACATTATTATAGCAGTAATTTTATCGTAGTTCTCGTTTTTGGAGTGATCCACGGATTAAAAATTCAGAGGATGTTTATTATGGTTTTTAAATTATTTTTAGAAATATTAAAATTTAACTAAACATATATTTTTTATCTATATGTTGTAATATGTTGTGGCATATTCTTAGACAACTTTCTTTAAGTATGTGGTTAAGAGTTTGATCATAGATATGTGTGTATAGTAAAGTATCAATAAAGATCAACTCTTTAAATAAATTTCTGTTAGGAAATATCTTGAGTTCATTCAAATTACTTAATAGAAAATAACATTGAACCAAAACTTTGAAGAGTATTATGCATAAATTTCAGTTTCTATTATGCAAATATGGAAATTTATGATGAATAGTCGAGATTATTTGAAAAGATTGATTGGGACGCAATGTTGTATACAATACTTAAGAATCATTGCGCACATTTCATAGATCTACCACTTCCTCATACTTAAGCTATCATACAAAGACAGCACAACCTCCTCAACTAGTCACTGGGTATCACACGAAGTGTCAATTCAATGGAAATAGAAAATGGCATTAGTATCACTTGCAAGAAATATCCTAAATATCACCTGTTTGTTTCTCTTGTGTCCTTTTGCAATAGCAATCTGGTCCGGGAGAGACTATGCCATTTGATTTTATTTGTGATTGTTCAGTCAATATATGGGACAATCAACAAGAACTCTTAATTGCTCAATAATTGAGTTTTTTTGTCCTTTCTAACTAAGATGAACGAGTGAAGGTGATTACTGATGAGCAACGTCAACGCATGTTCAATTACCATTTGAAGGAAGGTCAAATAACTTTCGTAACACGTTTCAACCAAGGAAAACCATATTTGAGGGAACGCCACATGCGAGCTATTGTTCAATTTTAGTTTAACCTTTACTGTCTCATATATATGTATATAGTATAAATTATACTAAGCAATTAGATATCATCTAAATTATATTTAAAATATCTATAGTACATTAGTTCTTTAGATAATTATTTATTTAAATTTTTTAGGTCACATATATTTACTATTTTTTTTAATTATTCAAATTATAAAATTATTAATATGGAAGATTAACTTAGTTTTGTAGATCTTATAATTAAATTTACAAGTTAAATTTTGAAATATTTTTAATTAATATTTCTCCTTCACCACATAAAAACTTTTAAACAACTTTATTTTACATAAGTAATGATATTCGTATAAACAATATAACATTATATACTTCAATGATATTTTTTTTTAAAATTATGTTATTAACATAAGAACATAACTAACTTTTATAAAAAAAATCTCATATCACTTTATATTAACAAATCAATGATATTAAATAAATTATAGTTAACTAGAGCAAATAGAAGATATCAAATAAAAACACTATTATAATATTTGAATGGTATGATAAAATGAAACAAAATAATTCCATCTCATTTTTTTTTATTTATAATAAAAAAATCTTTCATTTTTTTATAATTTTTTTTCTAAAAATACTTATAAAAAAAAAAAAAAAAAAAAAAAACTTGTTTGAATACATTTGACATGACACAACACTACTAACACAGCATTTTCTAATGACATCATAATTTTTTCATCTAAAATAAGTCAAATCCTTTTGGTTAACATGACAATGGCTGACATCATTTGACCAATACTAACAATCAATCATAACATAAATGATGGACTAAAATATCCAGTAAATTATAGAAATCAAAAAGTCAATAATCTTATCTTAACTATTCATAGTTAGATAACAATATAAAAAAAAAAAGCTTTATCGTTTGCCTAATTAAGAGAATCAAGTAACCGAATAAGATTTTCATAACAGTAAAAGAATTACAATAAAAATAGTTTTTCAAAAGAGTGACTTTAAATTCTATAAAGTGATAAGGAAGTATAATCATTTTCAAAGATGTTCTATTTAAGGTCCCAATGAAGACAACTTCTATTGACATAATTATACCAGAGCTGTGCTCCCAAACAGTGTTAAAATATCATAAATTGACGAAAGGTGTGAAAATGGATTTATTGATTCCATGAACCACCTAATAAATTTGCACATAACAAGTTTGTACAGATCACACCACCTAATAAATTTATACTAATTTATGTTTGGTCAAGCACATTTTGACGCCTCTAACCCTCAGCCTTAACTCTCAACCACTCTTTTGAAGTGAAATTTCAAATCTGATTACAAAACATCACAAACAATATAGCATCTAAGTTTTATCCCGTGTAGATACTACCATTTCACACATTCAAGAAATAAGAAACTAAACAACAGCCCAATACACGGTGAAATAGTATTTTCAATTTCATTATATAATAATAATTTGCTAAACTATGAAAAAGACATCATCTTAACGAAGAATTCAATTTCAAATTTTACAATCCCATGATGATCATCATAAACACTATACTCTGTTTTAATTTCTCTGAAGAAAGACACATAGCTGAATAAATAGGATTAAGCAGCTCGAGACTTCTGAACCTTCCTCTCGAGCTCGTCCTTCTTGGCACCAACAACCCTGTCAATTTCCTTCCCTTTCTTCAACAACACGAACGTCGGCATCGCCTGCACCTGAAACTCCTGCGCCACATCCTAAAACATCCAAAACACAAAATAAAAAAAGTTCAGAACATTCACAGAAACAACAATTGAAGTCAATTACGCAGAGAAAGAAGAACACGGAAGCGAAAATCACCGATAATTCGTCAACATCGATCTTGATGAACTCAACGTCAGTGAACTTCTCGGCCATGGCGTGAATTGCTGGCTCTATGAATTTGCAAGGACCGCACCAAGATGCCGAGAAATCTATCACAACCTAATCAACGTTCAAGAAAAATAAGAAGAAGAAGAAGAAGAAAAAGATTGAAATCAAAATTCAGATCCAGCACATAGGAAAAAAAATTGGGGAAAAATTGAGATCTAGGGATTTACGAGACTAGATGACTCTTTGAGTTCGTTGAAGTGGAGCTGCCAACGCGCCGACGAGTGGAACGCCTGCACGCGAGAAGTCTCCCCCGAATACGACGGCGCATTGGCGGCGGCGGCGTCGCCGCCAAGGAGAGAAGAAATGATACTGCCCATTGGTTTGTTTTGGTGGTAATTAGTATTCCTTTCTCACTATCTACGCTTTGTGCTGCGTTTGCTTCCCACTCCTTCTTATATATAAATTAATAATGATAATAATAATAATGTTTTTTATACGTAATTAAAGCTTATAATAAATGATACTTTTATATATGTACTATATTATAATTAAATTTTCATTAATGAATACCATAAATATATACATTACATTTTGATTTTATAATGAATCATTAACTTCTAATGAAGGTTATCTTTATTGTTGTAGTTTTCTTTAAAAAACTAATAATTTGAAAATAGAATTAAATATAAATTAAAATAGACAATTAAAAATGTTAAATACTGAGATAAAGATTAAAAAAAAAAAGATAGGAATGCAGTTGCTTTTTAACTTCACGAAATTCGCAACCAGTTAAGTTATTTTTTCAACTGCTTGAGATTCGGGTTGAAGATTGGATTGAATTAATTTTGAAAAGAAAAATAAAATTATAAATTCAATCATTTACTTTTTCTAATTTATTAAATTCATTTAAAAATTAAATTATAACCTAATTTAGTATGATTTTTATTCGATAATTTTTTTCTTTTAAATAAATGTAAAATATATATTAAATATGATAAAAAATTGTTTAACATTATAAATATGTCATTTATAAATCATTACATATATTTAATTAAATATATTCTCATAAATAAGTATAAGTTGTGTAATAGTTTTATAAGTATATAAGAAATGAAAATAAAAATATGTGATGCAAAAAATTATAAGCAAAGTTATATAGATATTAATAAGTTTCATTTTGAACTGGTTAAGAAATTTTCAAATCAAATCCAAAAATTGATTTAAATCCAATAATATAAGTTGTTATTTCAATTCCTGTCTATTCGATTTTAATTAAATTAAATTAGTTCGTAAACACCTTAATTTTAATTACAGTTAAAATCATCTCGCTAATTCAAGAATTAGAGATACTAATAATAATATTTATTTTCATGGAAATTAGAAAATCATCACACATAGATCTAGTCTTTCAGTTGTTATTTAGTTTTATTTTAAAAAAAAAGGAATTATCAGTTTATAAAGATTAGTTTTAATACAACTTATAAGAAATAATATTAAGATAGTGTTTGACCTAGCAATTTTGATTTTTTATTTTATTTTAAATTAGCCAAACGTTCTTCTTATTATAAAAACATAAAAGAAGAAAATATGTTTTACTTTTAAAAACTTGTGTAGAAACTATTCTTCTTATTATATGAATTTTCTATCGTAATACGTTGAAATTGTATATTATTTAAGTTATTTATGGGGTGGATTATGATATGAGAAACTATATATTTATTTTATTGGTCTATTTTGTTTTTACATATTTTATTTTCCTTGGTTCGCACGATCTCAACGTAAAGACAGGAGTAGGTAAATCATAAATGGCGATGGTGACTAAAACGATAAGCCCGTGAAAGTAACGGGAATTCAATGCTAATATATATTCTTTCTTTTTCTTTTCTAATATACTTTCTACAATCATTGCAATTTATTTTTTTATACACATTAAAAAAATAACAAAAAATACATCACTTAAATTTTTTGTTTTCAGTTTCTTAATTATTTTAAATTATATTCTCAATTTTCGTCACAGAAAGAAAAGAAAAATTGTAAGAATTCATTTTTTGTCCCGTGTAAAATAATTTAAAAGTGATCATTAATTTAAAAATATGTTGAAGATTTAATTAAACTAATTGTGTGTTGGATTAATTCTAAATTTATAGAGGGGGTGACAGTTATGTAAATGGAGGAGTGAGAATAGCAACTTTTGGGTGTTGTATATAATAATAAGTTCTGGGCTTGAGTTGTGGACTGTAAATAAAAGAGCTTCTTAAATGTTACCTTATGCAATTTCTTCCATAGAAACAAACATACATGGTTGGTTTTGTAACTTCAAGCATAATGGTATGTAAAGTGTTACCAAATTTATTTTTGTTTTCAAATATTATAACCTGTTTAAATATGATTTTTATACTAAATTAAAAAAAATGTCAACATAAAAGTTTAAAATAAATATATTATTTTTTAAAGATGAGATAAGATAATATATATTTACGAATTATAATGTATATATTATTTCTATTTAAATGAAATGTGATTATGGTAGAGATTTTTATAAAAGAGTTATAAAAAATAGCCTAACCTAATATAAATATTAAATTATAAAAAATATTCAAATTTTATTGATAATTTAAATCATACAAATTAAGATATAAAATATGAACAGATGATAGAGTATTATTATTTTTTAATGATTAATCTCTTATATTATATTAGAGTAAAAAAAATTACCTTAACAAATATAGATGGATAAATGACTAAATATATATTAAAGATTAAATTCAGATATCAGTCTTCAATATTTAAATATAATATTTTTTTTTTTTAAATCATCAAATTTTATATTTTTTTTAGAGGTCATAAATATAATTCAGAATGTGTAGTTTATATGAATTATTTGTTTTTAAATTTCTTTTTATTTATATATATTATTTATTATTTTTAATTGTAATGATTATATTTTATATTTAAATAAATGGGAATACAAGTACTAAATTTGTTGACTTTAATCATAATTTTTTTAATTATAAATTAAACTATATAATTTTAATCCTTATATATTATTATTATACTATCTTAATATTTCAGTGTCACGTCTGTATAGTAAGTTGATGGTGTTAAAAAGAAATTGAATTTTTAATATTATGGTTTGCAAACTGAATAATAAGCATCAGCCAGAAATTTTGAATGATGATTGAAAAATCTGGAAAATTATAAAAATGGAATGAAAATTTAAAAATTGTATAAATTAACAACAAATATAACATTAAAATTAAATAATAATATGTATTTGGAAACAATATAATTAATTGTGAATTAATTAAGTAACATGGGAGAGTTTCTTTCTTCATCCTCACAAATATTTTGATGGACCAAAAAAGTCATAACTCACTTTTGAATGCTTCAGTTACAATATTTCTAGGTTGGGACAAAAAGTTTATTGAGATTGAAATATAAAGTTATGACTTTTTTTTCTAAAGAAATTGTTTCCAAATTTATCTTTTAATTTATTTCGTAAAAACTGAATTTTTTCTGTTGTTGTTTTCAAATGCAATGATATCACTTTTTTTTATTCTTTGAATTAGGTATTTTTCAACACTCTCTTTCTCCTTTCTTTGAAATACATTCACGCACTATCACATGACTAACAAAGAACCATCTTTTTCAACTATTTCAGCTTTTTTTTCAAATTTTGCATATTTATACTTGACTTTTTCTAACCATATGTATTCTTTTCATTTAAAAATAACCTTATATTATAATGTAAAATTTCATATAAAATTAAAAATATACTTTATAAAATGACTGATATGTTAACAAACACGCAGAGTAGATTCAATGATTAAAAACTTGTGTTTTTTTTTTATTAAATAATAAGAGACTCTATATCCTAAAAATAATTATTTTGGAATATATATATATATATATATATATATTTTTTTTTTTTTTTAAGTTTATAATTTTTTTTCTTAACAACTTTTATTTTCTTAAAGAACATGATTCTCAAATTATTCCCACATTTTCTAATAATTATTTTTCTCTTTCACCTTTATAAATATTGTATTTCTTAATTTATTGTACAAAAGTTGTTTTTGTTTTTTAATTGTTGTATACATCTAAATACAAGGGTCTCAAAATTTTAATCATTTTGATTAGACATCTTCTAACACTAGTTTTCTTCTCTTTTTAGAAGATGCAATTCACTTACTATCTCACAATTAGAAAAAAAAAAAAATCTCTCTTAACAATTTTAAAACTATCATTCATTTTTTTTATATGTATTACATGTTTCAATTTTAAAATAAAATTACATTTCAATGTAATTTATTTTAAATTTTAATGTATAAAAATATTTATCCTAAAGAACAAACAACATAAAATACCAGGTTAGGTTCTCATATTTTAAGGAATAAACATGTGTCTAAAATAAGGTAAATTGGTAAAGTCTAAATAACCGAAACTTGAGGTATATAATAGATGAAAACATTAAATAAGAAAATCGTACAATCTATTTTGTTCTCTTAAGTTTTAGTTTGTTTATTCCTCTGTGTGCTACTATTTTTGTCGTGTACCGTATTCTGTTGTTTATACTTGTTCCCACATGCCTTTTTAATTTTAACATTTTTTTTTTCTGTTTGCTTTCGTGTATTGGATATTGAAGTTTCCAACTTGTTTTGTCTTTATGTTAATTATTTTATTAACTCCAATGGAATATTTCCTTTTCTTCTCTTCTCTCCCATTTATTTTGTCCCATCCTTCTCTCAGTTTTTCATCCTACAATATCAAAAAAATGAAACAAATATATTTTAGAGCACTATTTTGTATCGATTAAAATTAATAAAAATACAAATAAAACATAATTATAAAAAAGGTTAATTTTCAATAAAAAATAAAAGAAAATTATTTAAAAAATAATTATAACTTATCTTTATTAATAGGCATAGACTGTAATATTATGTAAAAAATTGTAATATTATGTAAAAAATATTATAAATTTAATTTATTTTTAAAATTAATTTAAAAGATAAAATTTATTTCTCATTTATATATTATAATTTGATTTTTTTTTTAGATTTAATATTTAAAAAAAAATAAAAAAATAGGAAGATGTAAGGACTGGGCCACACTGAGTGAGTGACAGAACCCAACCATTTAAAGGCCCAGCGAGGCACTCTGAAAATGATTGATTCCATTGTCTCATTTTCTTTCTTCCTCCACGAATTGGCTCAAAAAACGTTTCAAAAGTTAGGCACTATTCTATATTGGTCATGAGTTGTCCCATTCCAGTACACCAAATATGGGTAAATATATGTCGCAGACAAAAAAAATAACTAATGAGAATAACGTGGCATGTTCTGAATGATGGAACCAATGATAGTGCAATTGCTCCTAAGTCCTAAATTGCCTTACACCACTATATAAACAGTTTTCATAATTACTCTCTCTAAGCATAATTAGAGAATTCAAAAGTGAAATGCTATGCATATTATTGACTCAGAAGAATTGACACCAAATATTAAATGTTTATACTTGCATCATTCAATAATTATGTTTATATATAATATGAATTAAGTAATCTAACTAATATTTTTTATGATGTATTTTTTATTCAGAGAATTTAAAATAAGTAGTATTTGTTGGTATGTGGTACAATGATCATATTTACTTGTATTATAAATGGTATTTGTGAAAACAAAATAATATAATGAAGTAGTCCATTAATTAGTTGTGTGTGTACAATATATTATATGCATAATGGTTGTGTACGAAGATAAGCTACCAACTATGTGTATTAATTTATTAACTAACGTAACACTTAATTATGGTTTTGTTTTGATTTAATGATTGAGATATTTTGTATATAATTTTTGGGCAAAAAGAAGATTATCTTGTGTTCAGAGTGCAAAAATGAAAGTCAAAGAAAGAAGAGGAAAGTAGATATTGTAAGTTGTAACTAGCAAGTGCTCTTCTCTCAAAAAAGCAAAAACATAAAGAAATGGCTGTCACTTTCTCTCTCCTGCCCGCCCTGCCCGCTTGCCAACTTTCACATTTGAAGCCTGCCCGGCCGGCCCGTTGTTGAAAAACTCTCTCTTTCACATGCAGTTTCCCACTGCCTCTCTCCTCCACCACCTACACCCCCTTTAGACTGATTTTCAGAACTGGGTTTGTTTTTGTGTTTGTTTTTTACTCATTTATCTGTGTACTTGTGTTGATCCTTTTGTTCTGATTCACAACAGTGGTGTTCTTCTTTTAGTTCTGTTGATTGTGATTGTGATCATGGTCATGATCATGATTTCGGTTGCAGAGTCTTCAATTATTGGAAGTGAGGTTGCTTGAAGAGGCTTTTATTTCTTCTTTCTTTTTCTTTTTTTCATTTTTTTATCCTAAAGTCTGAAACTTGTGGGGACTTTTTAGCATGAAAAGCTCTTTGTAAGAGTTTGTGGAAGATGGGGTTTGGGAATAATGCAATTCAGGCAGGGAGTTTGGATGTGGGGAAGTCAAAGGTAAAGATGCAAAAGGATGGTGCAGAAAAGGAAATTGGGTGTTGTGTTAAATTCTGTTTCATTGGGAGCTGTATACCTTCAAGATCAAAGGTTGATAACTCCATCAGCGGCACTAGTGCTAACAGTGGTAATTTTCTTTCCTTGTTTATATGCTTCTCTTCTTTAGTTTCAGGAAATGATTTCAATTTGACATTAATTTCGGGTGAAAATATTTTTTTTTTTATCTTTACCCCTTTGGTTGAATCCACCCCTTTATCTCTCTGAATTTTCAGAAACAATATAACTTCTGAGTTTATTAAAGTAATATAAAGCTGTATGTACTTCAACTCGTGGAGGTAGTTGAAGGACGGTCTAATTTTTTTGCAAACAATTATCTTGTTGTGCATTACCATTGTGGAATTGCATGATATTTCTGTAAACAGTAGCTGTAGCATTATCTCAATTTGATCTTGTCCATAAATAAGGCTGAGGAACGTATCCACTTAACCGTATGACAATTCAGTAGCATCTTGAGGTTCTTAGATGGTAATGGTGGTTTGAGATTTCAGTGAAGGTAAAATTATATCATGGTTTGAAACTTAGTATAAATTTGTAGTTTGTTTTACTGCCATGGACAAAACCATTATTGCATGACCATTTTTGCAACTCTCTGTGCGTTTGTAATTAATTACTTTACAATGTTACTTATCCTGTAATGAAGTTGCATAAAGTGTTGCGCATCAGGGTCAGATCATGTAATAGTGTTTTTTTTTTTTTTTCAATTATTAATCCTGAAAAAGTGATAATTTAATTTATGAATTTCTTAAGCAGTGGAAAAAACATCTGCATATGAGAAAAACAAGAAGGAAAGAAATGCTCTTCCAGGGTCCTCTACAACAACCAGTAATGCAGAAAGTGTCCCTTCCACCCCAAAATTCAGTGAGGAGTTGAAGGTTTCTTCTCGTTTGAGAAAATTTACATTCAGTGAGCTTAAGTTGGCTACTAGAAATTTCAGGCCAGAGAGTCTTCTTGGTGAGGGAGGGTTTGGATGTGTTTTCAAGGGTTGGATTGAGGAAAATGGAACCGCACCTGTGAAACCTGGTACTGGGCTTACTGTAGCAGTGAAAACTCTCAACCATGATGGACTTCAGGGTCACAAAGAGTGGCTTGTATGAAACTTATATATTCTTCTTCTCAATGTTTTTTCTTCTATGATTTTCTCTCTTACAATTCTCTTTTTTAACATTTTCCCTGTTTTTGCTTCCTTCTCAGGCAGAGTTAGACATTCTTGGTGATCTTGTCCATCCGAATCTGGTCAAATTGGTTGGTTTCTGTATTGAAGATGACCAAAGATTGTTGGTTTATGAATGTATGCCCCGTGGAAGTTTGGAGAACCACCTCTTCAGAAGTACGCTTTGAACCTGTTTTATTTCTAATCATGTCTTCACTACTGCTTGTTTATATCTGTTTTCCCTTGTTTCTGCAGCAAATTGTGATTTTCTTCACACATTAAATCAAAATTATGAAAACTACACAATAAAGTTCAGCAATGATCTTGATTTTTACTGACAGTACAACTTTGTCAATGCAAACATTAATGCTACATTACCCATTTCAACTACTACCATAATTTTGGTACAGTATTTGATTCACAACTAATTCTTGGAATCCTAGATTATTAATGAATACACAGGCCTTTATGCTTAAAGAAAATGTAAACCATAACAAAAGATGCTGTTCCTACAGTGCATTATTCTTTCTAGTATTAGTATGCTCGAGATTTTTATGCATAAGGAAGTTCATTGTTTTCTGGTAACAACCATGAATTGTGCAGAAGGGTCGTTGCCTCTTCCTTGGTCTATCAGAATGAAAATTGCACTTGGTGCTGCAAAAGGTCTTTCTTTTCTCCATGAAGAAGCTCAGCGGCCTGTAATCTATCGTGATTTTAAGACATCTAATATTCTGTTAGATGCGGTATGGGAGTTGACCCGAAAAAGAAGCTTTTAATTATTTGCTATCCATTCTCCAACATAAAAATCTAAAAGCATAATTCTTTTTAGGAATACAATGCAAAGCTCTCTGATTTTGGACTCGCCAAAGATGGTCCTGAAGGGGAAAAGACACACATATCAACTAGAGTCATGGGAACGTATGGTTATGCAGCTCCAGAGTATGTGATGACCGGTGAGTTTCCCTTTCTATTTTTGTGTTTCATTAATTTTAGACTTCACTGCATAATTTAGGCTCTAGATTTCTAATGGCATATGGGACTGTGTATACTATTGGTCTCTAGGTGTTTGATTAATGGAATGAAATATATAATCGACTGCTTTTGTTGCAGTAATATCATTTTTAAGCTAAATATCAGTTTGTTACAAGTTCTCCAGTCTGTCATCAATAAGTTTCTTTTTCCCCAGCAAAAGATCTAGATTTTTTTGCTACTAAAGAGTTGAAATGATAGATGGTAAATATTTGCAAATTTCTTATAGAATGGACTTATGTTGGGTGTCAAACAGCTTAATCTTTTGGATTCATGACATCGACATTGAAAAAATGTTTATGCATAAACTAATCATGGGTATCAAAACCAAATCCATGCTTCATCTTTGAAAGCAGGGAAAGGTGACCAGAGGACTTTAAAACTTTAAAAGTTGCATATAGACATATAGTTAGATTGTTAAATATATGTTTCTTCTTCAGCACATATTATAAATTTTCCTTTGAACTGCTTGATTTTTATCCAAATCGAGCTGTTATCATGAAAAAAAAAATTTAAGAAAAATTCATAAGGTTTTCCAAATAGTTTGAAAACTTCAATTGCTACCCTCTATTGCATAGTTTTTCACTTGCAGTTTCAATTTTGACCTCAACTGTCAATTCTGATTAGGACATTTGACATCAAAAAGTGATGTCTATAGTTTTGGAGTAGTGCTACTAGAAATGCTCACTGGCCGGCGATCTATCGATAAGAATAGACCAAATGGGGAACACAATCTTGTGGAGTGGGCAAGACCTGTACTTGGGGACCGAAGGATGTTACTACGAATTATTGATCCTCGCCTTGAAGGTCACTTCTCTGTTAAAGGGTCACAGAAGGCTGCCCAGCTGGCTGCTCAATGCCTTAGTCGTGATCCAAAATCCAGACCTATGATGAGTGATGTTGTTCAAGCTCTGAAGCATTTGCAAAACCTCAAGGATATGGCTATCTCAACTTATCATTTCCAGGTTGCGCGAGTAGATCGAACCATGTCCATGCCAAATTCTAAAAATGGTGTGCAAGCACAGTTAACTACTTTATCAAGGAAGGGTCAACCTGCAAGGTCCTTGTCAAGTCCAAAAGGTCCTCATGGTTCTCCATATCATCATTATATCAAGTCACCAAAACCTAATGGATAAGATCATGGTTGTCTCTTTGATTTCCTTTTCTATTCATTCAGTTCCCTCAATTTAGGCTATCAGCTGAACAGAAACTGTTTGTGTTTTTAAAATTGCTCTAAAGTTTGAGGAATCATTAGAGTTTTCTGACCTTATCTTGTGTCAAATAAGGTGGGGGGGACCATGAGACAGTTTACTGGATTACAAAGTTTAGTGGGGACCGAGTTGACCAAACTTGAAGAGAAAACTATACAGTTTTCACATGGGGAATTTGTTACTGTGAAGTTGCTGTACTTTTTCTACCATTCCACAGGCTTTCTTCTTCCTTTCAGAATGTATTTTTGTAAAGAAAACAGGATGGTAGTGTTAACTCATGTTATTCATAGATATTTTTACATACTAATTCGTCAATATACTTTTAGTTGATACTTATCAATGTAATTAAGTGTCGTAGTAGAAACATGCTAGAGTTTGGAATTTGAACGACTTAAAAAGTTCTGAACATCCTTCATTTGTCATCTGTTGGTTATATTTTGTGTGTTAAATGAGTTGTTCAGAGAAAGAACTTTGTTTCTTTGTTACGTGGATCGTCTGTGTTTTGCAATTGTTAATATCTGCATGGTTGGTTATATAATTATATTTGAAAATAGGTCATTTAACTATACATAGATATAATCAAGAAAATATTTATTATCATGCTCTCACTTGAAAAAAAAAATTATGTAATTACTTTAAAAGGTCATGTGATTACTTATTTTAATCAGTTTGAGAAATTGTTTTCATAAAAGAAAATATTTCTTTTATAAATTAATGTCTAACTTCAGATCGATAATGGTAGTAAATATAAATTTTTGTAAAGACCAATGAGAGGATGTAATAATACTTTTTTATCTTCATTAAATGTATTCATTTTTCCAATTTTTAGCAATAAATTTTGGAAAAATAATAAATATATGGCACATGATGAATGTTTAAAAACATATATACAGAATTCCTTAAATAATTGATACAATATTTTATTACACTATAATATTTATATTATATTTAACCTCATCTTTATAAATTTTAAACTCGGATATTGAATAGGATTAATTTAAGTTATAATTTTAAATGTTCAATCAGTGATACACTTAAATTTTTTACCATAAAATTATTTTTCTGGTTATTTTTTAATAAAATAACTAAAAAAGTATAAGAGTTTTAAAATAAACTATAT
Source organism: Macrotyloma uniflorum (assembly GCA_016859785.1). Classification (NCBI taxonomy): domain Eukaryota; kingdom Viridiplantae; phylum Streptophyta; class Magnoliopsida; order Fabales; family Fabaceae; genus Macrotyloma; species Macrotyloma uniflorum. Next base: position 2,832,745 of record BDMB01000008.1, on the reverse strand, counting down.
ACTCATAAATTTACTTAACTATCAATGTTAAAAAATAAATAAATCCATGAGACATGTATTCTTATGAATTGTAAATGTAAAACGGATTGCGAAATAAAATAATATTTGCACTATTCAAATTAAATGTCATATAAAAACTATTACATTAGAAAAGTTAATTACATGAAATTGTTAGAAATCTCCACTAAACATACATAGTTTAGACTCACCCTCATCAATTTTTTAGGATAATTTCTTTGTAATGGTGGTTGCATCTGTGCATTGCCATGGCTGATAAAACAGTGATGCCTACTATAGGCTCATCAGCATCCAATCATATGATTTAGATGGTACTATATAGAGTAGAATGATTGCTCCGCAATGTGCATACATTCTGTTATAAAAATGTTACATTCTCTTTTTGTGTTTTAAGTTATAGCAATAATGATCATGGATTGGTGTGCTGCTTTAAAAGCTAATAATAGTTTGCATTTGTTCTATTATTAGAGCTAGTTTGTGTGCTAAAATTTGAGATGATGATGCCTTTGAGCAGAGAGATGAGATATCAAAGGCTGTGGAAGAGGAGCTTCAAAAGGTTTATCTTGCTCTATTAGCTCTTTTCTTTGTGTTTATATTTATGTAAAATGTTGCCCTATAAAATGGTTGAAGCTTGAAAATTATTGTTCCTTTTAAATTGTTTAGAGATTAATAAATTAAATCAAACTTAATGTTTTATGCCATATGTAAGGGGTGAGAGATAGTCCACATCCTCATTGTTGACTAGAACATGATATTAATTTATGTCAAGAGAGTTATGTTAATGCAGGAACCTCTTCCAGTGCTGAAAAAATTGAAGTGTATCATTATTATGTTGCTCTTAACTTCATGAAATTACTTAACATGCATTAGTGTGTATGCATATGTTTCTTTTCAAAGCATTTTAATGATTGTGGTTTTGCTTTTTCATTGTTATATCCAGAACTGCCTGACATGTTGGCTGCTAATGAGAAGTCTGAAACAGAGAAAATAGTGCAGATCATACTGCGGATATTTCTTATTCTTTGATATGGATACTAAATTGATCAAGACAATACAATATTTCTTCTACCTTAAATGATTGCTTCTTTCATCTTGTTACCTTGGAGTTGAGTAGCATAATTTCTAGTTATACATTCTAGTTGTTTATAAACAAATTTTATTGTTCTGAGGATAGTCTGTGGCAAGCTGCGTGTCAAACAAGTAAGAATTCCTAGAAGAACAGAAGTGTTTTGAATTCCTAAAAGTGTGTTGTAAATTGGATTGAGTCGATCTAATAAAAGATAAAATAAAATCCAGTGCTGGTTCAATTGATTTAATTCTAAATTAAAATCTATCTGCAAAAATGTTAATAATACTTTCTGACGTACTCTAACACTTTCTACATTGCTTTTGATGTTTTGGATTAATACTAATTTTTAGTTGAAAGTCAAATATGAAATCCTTTTTATCAAAATTTATCTTCAATACACTCATTATAATTTTTAATACAGCCCTAGCATAAACATCATGTAAAAAAATTGGAATTATGAACTAGTGCCATTGGGTGAGTATTTCGGTAAAAAGAAAGAGATACAAACATTACTTTATATATCTCAATAACTTCTAACAATCCAATCCAATTTTAAGGTTGCAACTACAAGAAATAAAAATAAAACATATATGGAAGGGAAAACATGTTATAAATCAAGTATATCTGTTGTATCAATGAAAAACCAAATAAAATAGTCAATTTATTCCATTCGTTAAAAATGTCTATTCTATTATATTTTTCCCATTCTTTATAAAAATTTATTCAATATAAAACAGTCAATTTAATATGCAAGTGTAGATTTCCATGTCACAGATTCTAGAAAGCTAGCTTCTTCCCATATCTGTTTTGATATCACAGACTAATTTTCGTGTTATTTACAGCCAACTTCTCCAAGAAACTAACACATACAACAATCTCATTATCTAACGGCGTACGATTTTGATATCTCCTTCTCAATGTAACACTCATGACAACAAATTGACGTAAAAATAGTAAATATTCAATCACGATTTGTCATTTTTCTTTGGAAAAACGTGATTAAATTGAAAGTGGGCTGTTCCCAATCGCAAAATCATTGCCTGCTTGAGTAACTTGAAATTACATTAGGCTGTAGTTTCAAGGACTTCAGAGTAGTATTAAAATCTATAACATTAAGAGACATCTCAAGGCAAAAAAATAATTCCGGGTGGAATGCAGATTAGACAGAATGAAGGCAAAAACAACGAAATATTTAAAAATAGAAGATGAATATGCAAGGGAATATTGCAGAAAATATCCATCAAATCAGAAGATATAAAATTTCGCATGTCAAAACCTCAATAAAGAGTACCAATCCTCATGCAACAAAAGAGGCTTGCTGAGCTTTGGGCATCCATGAGTCGCAGTTGGTTTATAGAAAACCTATTTTATTTTTACAAGGTTGAATTGCTCAAATGCAACGAAAACACCATGAACACTTCTTACCCAATAAGAGAACCAACTTCAAGGAAATGATTCAGTCTGACAGTCTATAAGCTTCCTAACACCTACCTCAATGCTCTTGCCAGAATGGTTCAAAATTCTTAGGGTTTGAGAACCAAACTCAATCCAACCTTGGCACTCTTTTCAATGGCCTTGGTGTCTACCTCACCAGAAATGGTAAAGAATGACTTGGGACGCCACTCATGCTGGATGAGAGCACTTGTCTTGCCAAAGTTGTTGACACGTGCCTTCAATGTGGTCAATGGATCCAATGCATGTTGGGTACCAAGAGTGAGAGTGTTCTCATTAGTTGAGAATCGATGAGTGACCTCAGCACCAACAGCAGTGTTGGTCACGGGGTTAACTACATGATAATATGCAGCATTCAGAGCATCACCTTTGTCATTCCTGCCACAAGAACTCACCACGTCACAAAACACAAACTCATGGGAAATCAGTAGTATGCTACAGCACAGGCCTAGGGAATAGTTTGGACAAGTATATGCAAACACGAACATCTCTGAAAAAGGGGAAGTAGAAATTGAAAACAACAAAAAATACACTACAATGGAGCCTCAAAAGGTTTCACTGGTCGACCCTAGAGCCTTGAACCAAAAAAAGTAGGCAATGCATTTCTTTTCTAGATACAGACTATTAACTAGAGACACTGAGAGGAGCAACAGTTACTCACAGAGTCACTGAGGCAATCAAGTCATCCTTGGTGAAGCTCAGTCCAGCATTGGATTTGGTTAACTCCCCAATTTTAGTGTCAAAAGAAAGATCAGCACCAAGAGCAAGAACATTGGTTCCTACAACACCAGAGAAGTTGACAATTGGGTTTGCTGTCAACCCAATGCTGGTGCTTATTCCAGCATAGTCATGCAAGTACTGAAGTTCGACCTGTTACATTAAGACAATGCAAAGTCCAGCATGAGTTCAAGGTTTTTGAAAGCTTGATATACAACGTGGTTGACTATCTTACCTTTCCAGACCTTTGGTCAGGAACTTTGAAGTTAAGGATAGCCTTAAGACCAGGAGCAGGTTCATTGACTGTGATAGTTGTGAAGAGCTGGAATGCACAAACATTAACCAACATTAGCAAATGGCTATAGGAATATAGAAATCATAAACATGAAACTAAAAATATGTAAGTCATTAGCAGACAGGAAGCCATTAAAAAAATGAAACAGGAAGAAACACCCTTCAACTCAGAAAGCACGTAACCATGAGTCCCCATTTTCAATCTTTAATCAGACAACTATGAGCTTATTTATCATAGTTTTTAATAAGGGAAAAACTTCATTAATTTATGAATTTATTTAGCGAGTTTCTACAATGAATAGTTAAATTGGACAATCTATTTGGCATTGGCAAAATTAGGTAGTACTTCCATTCAACATGAGCTATGCAAAATTTTGCCTTAAAATTGTGTAGTAAAAATAGTTTGACTAAAACTATAAAAAATAGTTGAGCATGAGCTATTTTAAAACAATTAGACATTGAAAAGGTGTTCTCTGACGAACCAAATATTGATGTGAAAAAACTTTACACAGGTATCCTAGAATATATTAAACAACAAATTGAATTTTTTGGAAATCCACCTACCAAGGGTAGTAGAACAAACATGAAATATATCAATCACAAAAATTGGATAGATAATTCTCTACAAGGCATATGAATCAGAAAAACAGGAGACCAGATCTCAATTGAAAAGAGAAGAGAATTTAAAATATCCGAACAAGAATATTAAACTTACATTAGAATCTGTATCAACTTTGATATCAGTAGTGATGTTTTTGTTCTTCAACTGGGTATTGACATCAGCCACAAACAGTTCACCTTTCCTGGTTCCCGATGACGTAATAGCCTGAAGTAGAAGACACAAATCCAAATCACATATTGCTAAACAGAGGTTAAAATGACATGACGTGAATATCACAATTTTATCATATGTGCTCCACATGATCAGTTTAAAGCAAGTATCTGCGACTGATATACTACTACTGTGCATCAACATCCATCCACCTCATCTAAGGCATCCACATTGCAAGGTATATATGACACAGGTTATACTTTCTTTTCAATATAATGAACATAATGCTAAAATTTCCATAATCAATATTAAAACACAGTACGTAATATACAAAAATAAATTATGGTAGAAAATTAAGGAAGACCAGCCACATAAAATGTTGAGGTAACATGCCGGATTCCAAAGTAGCCAACCTTTATCAATTATAACTAAAACAAAGGGAAAGCAACATAAATCACCAAAAACAAAAGGGATGTCAATTACCAAAAGAATAGAGGAATGGTGATTTTTTTTGTTAACAGTTTGTGTAGACTTGGATTGGAGTACGGCGAGATAACAACAGCTAGAAGCTGCATCACAAATGTAAAACAGAGAGTTCCTACAGCTTAAAGCCAAAATGGTAGATGGGTAAGGAGGTGGTTGGTTGAGTGCAAAACAGAGGGATCATGTGAATGAAATCAAAAGCCAATGAAGAAGGCTGGTTCACTGGGCACCACCACATTGAAAACTTTGATAAAAAACCGTAAAAAAATCTAGAAAATCAAATTATACACTACAAAGTGAGCATTGCTACACTTTTGATGAAAAATTGGCCACTCTGGCCACTGTTGACAAGTATACACGAGCTTGACATTACATACAAACAAATTCCACATGTTTATATGAAATGAAGTAAATCAGGAAAATCTAATCTAATTCTAAAAATAGTTAAAACATAAATTTAAGTTTAGTTCATAGCATTTTACATTAAATTATATAAATCCTATTGGCAAGATTATTCCCATCATGAAGTTATAGGAACAGCCAGTGAAAGAAAGCTCACAGAAAACTACAATCAGATCAGTAAATGAAGAAATTGAAAATGGCAGAGAAGAAAATTATGATCACAAAAAAAGTGAAAAATCACAAAAAAATAATAACCACAAGCTATTTTTTTCATCTTAAAAAACAAAAGGATATGGTTATTAGGGTTATCAAAACGCAGCTAAGATACTTCCAGCGAAAAAAAAACCATTCTGTCTTATCATTGAGAAAAATCAACACTTTGCAGCGGAATGAAGAACCGGGCCGAACATAAATTGTTGTCATAACAGAAACCCAAACTTTTCTTTTTTGAAAAAAGAAAATCATGACACAGATTCCTCACAGTCAGTATATAGATAGAACACACAAATCTTCCAACAAAGCCCTCCAGCCTTCTTCAACCAGCCACTTGATTTTACCAACATTTTTATCATCCACAAAAGCTAAATAGAACATTCAATAAGAAACCCAACAACAAAACAAATACCCATGCCATGCATTGTGTTCGTGCTGCAAATATTGAAGGATTGAAAAAAAAAAGGACACTCACAACTCCAGTGGGTGAGTAGGTGGTGACAGTGAACTTCTGGTCACTGTGGTAGTCCTTGAACAGCAGATCTACACAAAACAACCAATAACCCATTACAAGATTCATCAAAAAGCATAAAATTTTTGACGGTTAGAAAAAAAAATCCCCCCACCCCCCAAAATCCCAATTCGGAATTCCATCAAAATTACTGTGAGAGAAAGAGAGAGAGCGAGAGAGAGTACCCCTGGCTTTCTTGCCGATGTCGGTGTACAGACCGGGACCCTTAGCCATGACTTTGATTTTGGAGAAAATGGGGATCTCTGGAAATTTTGTAGAAAGAACGGAGTGTGTGTCTCTATGTGAAACACAAACAGTGCCTTTTGCCAATTAAATAAACACCTCAAAACCCTAATTTTCACCTTCTTTTCGGGCACCTATTTTCTTCTTATAAATCGCGAGAGTTATCTCTCCACCGTCTGATCTCAAACGTTGTCGTTTCACATGTGAAATTCTTTTATAATTAATTAATTAATTAATTAATAATAATAGTATTTGTTTACGTATATCTCATTTGAGTTGCCATAATAACATCTCCAGATATTGAAAAATTTACGGAATTTATATTTTCTTATCTGCACTTAATTTTATTTGAAATAAAGAAACATTTCAAAGATTTCATATTTTATATAAATTACATTATATTGTATTAGAGATTTTACTTCCGACTCAGTTAAATTTCTAATTACGGATTAAGTTAAGAAATTTAATGGTTACAGTTTTTATAAAATATAAAAAATTTAATGGTTACAGTTTTTATAAAATATAAAATAGTGTATCAATCCTTAATCTATTTATTAATTATTATAGATTGGACAATCAATTTGATAAATATATTATTATTAATCTAATTTTTAATAAATAAGGAATTATTATTTAATTTATTAATTTTTTTTTCATATTTTTTTACTTTTTTATTATATTTTTTAATTATTTTTTTATTTTTACTATTAATTTTTATTAATATATTTATTTTTTAACCATTAAAAAAACATTATAAAACTTATTGCAAGATACTAACAATAAAATTGCTCTATGTAATAACAATATTAATATTAATTACATCAAAATAATAAATATATGCACATTCCGAAAAGAAAAACATAAACCAAGTTAAGATAGAATAATTAAATGAATAAGGAAATTTTACATACTTAATTACATCAGTTTTTAACATAAAGTCAATAATCTCTAAAAAAAAGTTAAGTGATCGTTTGGCTATATTTTTTTTTTAATGACATTATTTTAATCCCAAAGTTTAATATACTTTATTTCAAAAATTATATTTTAGAATCTCGAAATTGGAAAATTATAGTTTGATCTCTTAAATATATATATATATATATATATATATTTTAAAAACAAAATCAAATTTTTAACAAATAATTATAATATTCCAAAGGTTTAAGAACTCTTTTTTTAATTAAGAGATTAAGAGAGTAAAGTAATATTTAAAAACTAGATTCACTTCAAATTTTAAAGAATTTAAAACATAATTAAATTTTAATATTTTATTATAATATAGATTATTTATAATAATTTAAATATTTACAAATATTTATTCGCAATTTCATCTATAATTTCTATTTATATAAATAAATATTAAATATTGAGACTTATCAACCTTAAGCCTGTTATGTACCAAACACAAAATAAATAAATAAATAACATTAAAACATGACCAAAAGCTGAAAATTTTATTATGTGGATTATACCCGTTATACTCCAAACTTCTCATTTATACAATAATGAATTTGTTTATTAACAATATGTACCTTTTTCCTTGAATAGATCAAAATTAAGTTTTCAATGTCAAATTTTATTTTAATAAAACAAAACATGCTCAAAACCTAACCCACAACATCTTGCTATTGCATGTTCTACCTACTAGAACATCATTATCGTGCATGTGGATTCAATTTCTTTTGAAGCTATTGAATTTTTGCTTAGATAAGTATCTTTTCAGCATTATCTTTTTGCCAATCAATGACTAATTAATTGACTAAATTTGGTTATAGTTTAGGCTTGTGCAAAATCCATTCACAATCTTGTTTAATAATATTATGGATATATACATCTTCATTCCATCACATTTATCCACAAAATAAAAACAATTAATAAGCATTCATAAACAAATAAATACAAGTACTCTTCAAGGTGTACCTTCAAAAGTACTCCATTTATGGATCAATAAATAAGAAACAATTTTTTAAAAACTAATATAATTAACAACTTTCTTTTTTTAAGGAACTAAAAACAACTCTTGTTTTTTATTTTACGTCAAGCATTTAGCAAATGAATATCAATTAGTCTTGGTGATCTCGCATATTGTGTAATTAAAATGAATGAATAATGCAGTAAATTTACAACTATATTTGTATATTGTTTTAACAGTAATCTAATGCTGATTATTATTGTTCTTAGCATACACTCTATTTAAATTGCTAAGAGGAAGTAGAAACCTAATTCCACTGGCAAGGCAATGAGCATTCCCAACAATATCCTGCCATGAAAAACAATAACAAAACATCAAATCTCTATGTAAAATTAATCAATTATCGAATAGAAACTTTTACGAAATAGATTGAGTTTACCAAACTTTATGCTAATAAAAAATACTTATGTGGCTCTGATAGATGTCTTGAAATACATACAATTCTATTACTAATTAAATAACTTGTCAGAAAATGTTCAAATCATGAGAAATTTTCTATGAAGGGAAATGAAAGTTATAACCTTAAATCATATTTAAATTAGCAGAATAAAATCTTTGAAATGGTTATAGGACTGATAACTATTGATAAATTTTGATATATTATGAGAGATAGTTTGATCCTTACGCAGTGCTTAAAAGGGATGGATGAACATTGTACTCTTTGGCAAAAACAAAAGGAACAATTCCTTGGGGTAGAGCTGCCTGCCACATGCAAGATCATGCAAACTATTTACCTTTAAATGGCCTGAAAAGTATAACACAAAAGAAAATTAAAGAAAAGATTACCTGAACAATTGCCACTTTAAACAATGTATCTCTTAATCCTATCACAAGAGAAGCCACTCCCATCAGACCAGGTCCAACCACAACTTTCAGTCCTATTGCCACCATTGTCATCCTTGGCCCACATGCTATTATGCTTGACTGTGATGCCATAAACAGACCTGACACAATTCTCCATCAACAAATATAAAAAAATTAAACCTTTATTGAACTGTGTCAGTGATTTTGCAAACTCACATTCTCCAATAACAGGAAACCATGGATTTTTTCTCTTACATACCTAAGCTGAACATTGCCATGCCAAGACCTCCATTGGACAATATTTCTATTGACTGATTAACAATTTCAGGCATGTGTAATCCCCACCTGCAACAAGTTAACCTTATTTGTCACCTTAATTATGATCAGGAAATTAAATACTATGATCTCTCGGACTAACTTGAATGGAATGAACAGACATGTTAATTACCTGAATTGTATGCTTGACCAAATGAAACCCATTAAAGTTGCATATGTATTAGGATTTTTCATTAGCTTCTTTCCCACTGTTGCAAGAATAGGCCAGACCTTCAGCTTCTCTTTTGTTCTTGGCTCTGTGTCTTCTTCTCCCTTTGATTCTACCTCACGATCTGTGTCTTCTTCTCCCTTTGATTGTACCTCTCGATCTGTGTCTGTTTCTCCTTTAAACAGACATTTTAAGAAAATAGAGAAAATTACACCATTTTACTTCTGGGACAGTTTTATGGAAATATTTGTACCTAAATTTTGCACCATATGCTATTTCGAAGCGCAATCAACATGGTACGACACAGGTGTTAGTCTAACTTATATGTTGCTACTAAAGCATTAGAATATATATAACTTCCTAACGAATTGTTTAAATATTCAAATAGCATCTAAATGAGGAGGGAGAGAAAGAAAAGATCACATAGAAACAAAGAGACACGCTTTAAATATAAAAGAAAAGAGAGAGAAATATGTTCATGATGTTATAATGTAATAAAAATGAAAAGATTAAAATAAATAATAAGCATTAATGAAATATTTGAACTGATATTGTATTCAGACATCATTACTCTTATGTTCTGGCCTCAATCTGACTGTCTTAGATTACTTTATTAGGTTGAACACGGTTAACTAATCAATATATTATCTTTCTCTATCTCTATATATATATATATTATGGCTTTTGAGTGTTATTATGAGAGAAAAAGTAATGGTAAGAAGAAGAAGGCATCAGATAAATGAGTGATGTTATTAAATTCATGTTTTGCAGACTTCACCATTTCTTTATTTGTTTCGTGTATATCAATCATGTATAATTATAAGAATTGTATCTAAGAAACATATATAATTTATTTATAATTTGAAGGAATAAAATCAAATAAAATTCATGCATAAATATATATTATTTTTTTAATTACAATCAATCTAATAAATCATATTTTCAACAAATCACCCTAAATCTCATTCCTTAAATGAAAATTAACCTACTATAAACACCTACCAGCCGAGCCTTGCGATGGTGGTGCAGCTGCAGCGGGCCTGGTGTTGACAGCATCAAGTTCAAAAAGAAACAACAATAAATTGTACCAAATCATGCTCTGCAAGAAAATAATCTGTGCCAGGAGAACAACTGCTTCACCGTTATACATAGCTTTCATCAGAGGGATTCCAAGAATCAAAGTGTTGGGAAGTGTTGTTAAAGACAAACCAGTTATGACCCACTTTAAACCTCCTCGGCCACTGATCTTAGTGATTGTTATTAAGACTAAAAATGCAAGCAGTTTCTGAACAAAGTCTGCATATACGAGTTTGAGGCTCATTTTGTAGATGTTGTTGGAGGAAATGATTTGAAATGACAAAAGGGGGATGGAGAACTTTGCCACAAATTTGTTTATGCCCGAACATTGATCTGGTGTGAAGATCTTCCACCATTTCACAGAAACGTATGCCAGTATCATCGCCACATATAATGGGACAGTGGCTGCCACTACATGGTAGGCATCTGCTAGGGAAATCATGATGGCTAGTGTAGGAAGATTTAGTATCACCTACACCTTATTAAGCTGTCTTACATGCTTTTTAGGCTATTTTGTCCTTCAATATTGGCTTAAGAAACTTCTTCGGAGGCTTTCTTCTACATATTCAAAAAGTGACTTAAAGTTTGCTGAAAAAAATAAATAAGACAAAATTTAGATGTTTTTGTTGCTGTATTTCAAGATTTATAGTTTCACTTCAACAATCTATAAGCGACTTTCAATGTAAATATTTATTATGATGATAGCAGTGCTTCTTTTAATATTCAAATTTTAAGTAATTACATCTAAAAAGAAAAGCTTGTACCTGTAAGCTGCTTCTTTTTCTTCCCCTTTTTCCCGAAAATCAACCTTAGCGTAATAGTAAGGTTGCTGCTTTATGAACTCTAAATCATAATAGTTAAGTACTGGGAAAAACCTTTGTACTTTGAGTTAAGTGTTCGGTCATTCTTTTTTGTTCTTTCTTCTTTTGTTAAGCTGAGTTATAATCTATATCATATATGAAGTTCCCAACTTCGTTTTTCATAGTCTAGTCTTGTTTTATTATGCTATTAAACTGTTATACTGTACTGCATGTCTGTAATACCTATACGTGGATAGATATCATGAATTATCTGATAGTATATATTTTTGGTGTAAATATCACGATTTGATAATTATGATTATAGAAAAGAGCTTAATAATCAACCTATAAAGTGAGGGCATTTAAGTCTATATGAAATCTATAAAAATTAGATTCCAATTTTCTTAGTCTTTCGGTTCATAGGTTCTTTAGCAAAGCAGACCTAGACAAGACCTGCATGCTGACAAATACGCAATCGGAATAGAAAATCATGATATAGTTTAATTATTTTTTAATGTAAGAGAATATAAATTCAAGTGCTCTATTTTTTCCTTTTAGTTTCTGTCCAGTCTCAGTCTTTGTCTGTTGCCCCTATGAGTAATCTTTCATTCAAGAATATGCAAAGATTGATGTTAGGTTTACACTTTTGTCATTCTGCTACACAAGTTTTAGCTTAAAATTTCTTATATTGATCATGAGACCCTTTTTTTTTTCTATAAAATATATTTATTTAAACTTTTCAGTGGTAGGAAAGAAGAATAAAGAAGTTAATTGGAAGTCAAGTAATGAAGGACTGTTAAGAACTGTGTGAAGAAGAATACTTTCTAATTTCGGTCAAAAGTGTTCCTGCAGCGAATTTACTTTCCAAAACGTGATTTTTTTGCCATAAAAGACCCATCATCTCTTTCTTCATGTTGTCTTTGTGTCTTCGTAAGAGAATATAAAACTCAATCCACCAAGCTCATTAAATTGTCTTTTCATCCAGGAAACATAAATTATTTATTGTCTTTTAAAATGTAATTAAAAAATTTAATTCATTTACGAGTATTTAATAACAACTATCCAATCTATCTATTTATCCACTGTATTTATTAAAGTACATTATTTTTCTTAAACAATCTCAATATTTATGTACCCATTTGAAGACTTTTGCTCTAGGATTCATTATTTTTCTCTTTTATTTTAATAGAATGTCCATATAAAGCTTCCGACAGAAAATGTTGGGAAGCATAATAGCTACACAATTCCCAAGTTGCAGGTCCGTCATTAATGATGCCAAAGAAATTTAACTTAATTAATATACCAGAGATAAGAAATCTTACAATACCGAATAAAGTAACTAAGAATTTTGTGCAATAATATTAGAACGATTTAAATTAAAATGATGTAACTTATATAATACTAAGTATATTTTAAATTATTCGAAGTAAAAAGGAACAAAGAACAAGTTCTACCTTTAACACAATTAAATTTAAATATAAAAATAGCAACCATAGTTTATCATATCCTACTTTTCACTTCCACTACCCTTTTTCTTTTTACATCAGCTAATCTATTACGTCTTTTTATTTTATTTTTTATTGATATGTTGTGATCGAATATTCATCTACGTCTCACATTGGTAGTTTGAAGAGATAAATTATTATAAATGTGAAATTTTAGTTTGAATGTTTGAAAATATGAAGAAAGAGTAAGTATAATTAAGATAATTTCCTAAATATATATTAGGAGACTTGATTAATTATATGTTTTAAAGGATATATAATTTTTCAAAAATTACAAGTTGAATAATAATAATAATAATAGTATATAATCTCTTTTATTACATTCCTATTTTTTTTCTTCTATTTTTAATCAATTAATATGTTTATAATAATATTTGGATAAGAATTTGTAGTATGATTGATTAATATTTACTGTAATTTGTTTATATGTATTTTAAAAAGTTATTATTAATCTTGTAAGGTGTTTTAGACTTAATTTGATTTATATTTTTATTAAAAAATCAACCAAATTAAAAATATAATTTTTATTTTATTTTATTTAACCTTAATTTAATATAAATTTTGAGTCAAGAATTAATTTTATATATATTTATTAATTATTATTTAATTTATAATATATAATATTATTATATTTAAATATAATTTAAACTCATTCTTAATTTTTAAATCGAAATCTAATTCAAAAAATGTTATTAAAGAAAAAAATTCAAACAAAATTTAATTTTGGTAATTTATTTAAATAAGAGAAACATAATAAACATATTTATACTTATAAAATTGATAAATAGTAATTGCGAAGATTAATCTAATGTTATATATGACAAATTTCACTATTGCCTATTCAATGGGACAATGCAGCTATTTATTTAAGTAAATGGTCTAAAAATATTAGATTTTAGGTAAATATAGATAAAAAAATTAAAATTCATGAATTTAAGTACATCTTACTTTAAAAAATGATTTTGTAAAAAACAATCATATTTCAAATAATGACTTTAGTCTTAAATTTAAAATAAATTAAAACCGTATTTCAATGTTTTAAAAAAATATTATTTATAAAATTATTATGATAGTCAAAATAAAATTTAATATAAATTAATTATAAAAATTATGATAGTATTTATAAAATATAATGCTGATTATTATTGTTCTTAGCATATTCTCTACTTAAATGTTGAAATTGGTAAGAAAGAATTACTAGAAGAATGACATACTAAATCCATCACATTTAATATTATTCACCATTCTATATTTTAAAAAATATTCATTATTTACAATTTTTTAACTTAATAAATTTATATAAACAAATTTTATTCACTATTGTATATTTAAATTTTTTATTAATAAATTTTAGTTAATAATAATATTAATTAAACAATTATTAAATATACGAATACTATTGTTTTTATATATAATATTAATTTATTTTTTAAAATAATAAATTATATTTTTATGATTAATTTATATTAAAATTAATTTAAATTATTTGATAAATATTTTTTTAAGATAATTTACACACTAAAATTGTATTATGAAATCTGACTTTAATTCATTTAAAAACCAAGACTTCAATTTATTTTAAATAAATTGAAATTATATTTCAATTTAAATTAGTTTCAATTTAAATTTAGAATTAAAATCATGATTTAAAGCATTATTTTAAAGATGGTGTTTTAAAACTGGATTTACCTATTTAAGTGAATTCTAATATATTTTTTTATATAATTTATGTAAAAGAAAACCGAAGGTTAATTGAACGGATTAGGATTAAAAGTGGTTTCCTTTTGAAGTCAATTTTGTAGTTTACAACAGAAAGAGTAATTCTGAATGATGCTGAAAATATCCCTCAAATAGAATGGGTCACCATTCTTCACGCTCGTAAATTTAGAAGTGAACCTTTCAATCTTCAAGGAATGCCATCATTATTTAAGTCTAAATCGACCATTATGCTGTGGACCTAACTTACATGCTTTTAATTGGTATAGGGTTCCTAAAACTCTGATTTGTGGAGTCTAAAAAGGCTCAAATAGAGGCTTTGGCCATAGTTGCCTTCTAAACCAAGAAGAAAAATAAGTCTTAGATTCTCAAGAAAAACAAAACAGAACAAAACAACAAAAAAATACAAAATAGAAAAGAAAAAAATTTGAAAAAAAAACGAAGAGGCATTGGGAAAAATAATGGCTGGAAGTACAAGCAAGGTTACCTTCATCTTGGTCGCTTTTGCCATTACTATTCCGTGCCTTGATGCTGGCATCGGTGAGTTTGACGATTTTCTAAAAGTACAATCTGAAGAGGCCCGTGAAATCGCTCTTCAATCCTACGTGCCTGACCCTGAAAACATTACACACGATCTCAATGTGCATGTTCACGCGTAGGTTTTTCCATTATCAACTCGATTACAATATTCGAATACAATCTTTGTGAATGTGTGTAACATGTTTTAATATCCATGACAGTTTTCTCTGGTGGAATTGTGTGTGTTGATTTTGACATATACTTTGATGCAGGGCTTTGGGGGAGGCTGTAAAGGAGGAATCAAACTACACAAGGAGGCAACTGAAGCAGAAATACAGTGGACCATGCTTGGCCCTGAACCCAATCGATCGTTGTTGGAGGTGCAGGCAAAACTGGGCCAAAAACCGTTTTAGGTTAGCCAGTTGTGCCAAGGGTTTTGGAAGAAGGGCCGTGGGAGGAGTCGGAGGCAAAATCTACGTTGTCACTGATCCCTCTGATGATGAACCCATTAACCCTACTCCCGGAACCCTAAGGTACGGTGTTCTACAAAGGGAGCCACTGTGGATCATATTTGCACGAAGCATGGTCATCAAGTTGAATTACGAGTTGTTGATTAATTCTGACAAAACCATCGACGGTCGCGGGTCGAATGTGGTGATCAAGGAGGGAGCAGGCCTTACCATGCAGTTTGTGAACAACGTTATTATCCACGGGCTTCGCATACACAAGATCAAGTCCATGGAAGGTGGCGTGATTAGGGACTCTTGGAACCACATCGGAATAAGAACCAGATGTGATGGGGATGCCATCTCCATTTTTGGCTCTTCCAACATTTGGATTGATCATATCTCACTCTCTGATTGCGAGGATGGTCTCGTTGACGTTATCCAGGGTTCCACTGGAATCACCATCTCAAATTGCCACATGACCAAACATAACGATGTAATTGCTTTATATTCTTCTTCCTCTCTCTTTTACTCTCCATTTTTATTCATTATTGTTTCCCTGTGTTAGATGGTAGCTTAAGGAGATATTTACTGTGGACACAATTTAATTCAATACTTTCCTCATAACATTCATTTAAAGTATATTTTATGATACTGCACGATCTAATAAGTTGATGAACTCTAAACTTATTGGAATTTAAGAAATTTGGTACTGTTATGGAGAAATTCTTTCACGCTGCTGTATCCAAACTCATTCAATTAGTGTAACAAAAATTAAAATCCCAAAATGTTTAGATTTCAGATAGTACTATTGAACTCACATAAAGTTTTTTCATTGAAAAAGAGGTTAATGATATACTTTCGAAGACACTACTTCCTTTGTGTGTGTGTGAACATAAATTAACAAGGTGCATGAATGTATATGTTGCAGGTGATGTTATTTGGAGCCAGCGACACCTACAAAGCTGACAGTATAATGCAGGTGACAGTGGCCTTCAACCATTTCGGGCAGGGTCTGATCCAGAGAATGCCCCGATGCAGATATGGTTTCTTCCACGTGTTGAACAACGATTACACTCACTGGCTGATGTATGCAATTGGTGGCAGCTCAGGGCCAACGATTCTGAGCCAAGGAAACCGTTTCATTGCACCAAACAACGACGCTGCCAAGGAAGTCACGCACAGGGACTATGCAGAACCTTCAGTGTGGTCCAAATGGAAATGGAGATCAGAGAACGATGTCTTCATGAACGGGGCTACCTTTACTCAGTCAGGGGAACCTATTGGGAAGCTTCCATTCAACAAAGGGTTTCTCATGAAACCTAGACATGGATCACAGGCCAACAGGCTTACACGCTTTTCTGGGGCCCTCAATTGCGTGGTGGGAAAGCCTTGCTAGATCGATAAGGTCCATGGCTTCTCTTTTTTTTTTTCCTTAATTTGTCATGCTTAATTAAGAATTAAGCAGACAAGAACATATCAGTAATAATAAATAGAAAATCCTCCAGGGTCTATTGTGAGCAGTGGCACTTCTGCTTTAGACATAGAACAGTTTATAGGGGATGTCTTTGACAATGTTATTGTAATACATTTTATTTTTTTTGTACTTTAGAGGGAAAGATGTAGGATGATTCTGTGGTCTATGTGGAGAGAGTGAGGAAACGGAGGTTACTGCATGGGGTTAGGGTCAGGAAAAGGTTGGCAGAAAAGTTAGATCCCAATCATTTGGTGAACATTTTTCTCAGTTTAATTAATATTGCATTGGTATCACTTGATATACTTTGCCTCAATTCCTTAAATCTCTCTCTCTTTATTTGCTACTTATGTAACAATATAATGTATAAAGTCAATGAAATTATGTTCTTAAACTATGATCACACTGATTTTAGTATTTATGAGCTTATATATATGATCTGAACTCTTATTTACCTGTTCTGGTCTAGCAGATTCAAACTAATAATTTGTTATCATCCTTCATAAACTATATTCTTATATTTCTTAAAATCTACATGTATTGTGATGATATCGACAAATCGTTTCGAGAAATAGATACTTCTTTAGATTATTTGATATGTTAATAGCGAACTATAAGCTATCATCAGGTACTTCAATTTAAAGTATTTCAGTGAACATGATATGTCATTTTTAAAGCTAATATAGTTTGAATACAGATATATAATAAAAAACTAATCATTTAGTGTATAATTTATCATAATAGCGTTGTTCCTTGAATCACCTTTAGAGACTTTCTGAACAAATAATGATTTTAGTTTCTAAAACTGTAAACATTGTTTCATTAGTTTATGAAACTTAATAAATAGTTAAATTTAAAGACTTAGATCTTAAACAACTAAAAGTTTTATGATTTTTTTTTTAGTTTTAAATACTTATGTATTCATTCCACTTTCAATAACAAAAATAGTATTTTACTGAAACTTCACTTGATTAATTCTACGTGTTCAATATAATTTCCCAAACTTAATCCGTGTATCCCCATAAAATATTCTGATTGTGTTCTTCTATTGCAAGCAAACATAAAATTTGAGGTTTCATCTATCTTATAAACTTGGGAAACCATTATGTTCAGTCATATTTCTCGAAATATCTCAGCTAGTTGTATGTGAGGAAGACAACATTATTGCTAATCAATTTCATCAAACGACATGTTAAATCTTAAAATAATCATGCGAAAGCTAATTGAACATTAAATTGACATGTTGGCTTTCTTCGATTAATGTACAGAGATTAAAGCCACAACAATAGAGATGATCCACCAATCTTTTAATTTAAGGAGGATAATGACATATTGTCACATCCAGAATACATCACCATGCTTAAAATAATTATTCTTCATTTTATAAACTAAATCCTCGTCTTGAAGATGAAAGACTTTGCTTTTGCTTACTTAATAAATTAAACAAGTTTGCATCAGTAACCCAAATGCAAATAAAATACATATATAAAGATGCTAAATTTTCAGCTCTTAGTGAGTATTCGATTTTAATATATTGTTGGTATATTAATTGTATATTCGATTTTAGTTGTATAGCTCAAATTGAATAATGGGAAAAAATTAAACAAATTAAATAAATAGTAGGAAAATAATAATTAAGTCTACATTAAAATATTATAATAACATACACCAATTGTTTATTATAATAAATAAATAAATGACAAAGTGAATATTTTATGAGCTTTCTGTCATTGGAAACACCGCAAATTTTAGATAACGTGGGGTGAACAAATTCTTTGCTGCCTCAAGAAAGATTCCAACTCGACAGTGATGAATCCAAGGGAAATACTATTATGCAGAAAAAGCATAAACCTTTATATTCAATAACTATTCATGCTGTCTTTTTATTGTTAAATAACTATTCAATAACTATTCATTAAGCTGTTCTGCTCACAACATAGTTGAAGAAGAACATTCTTGATCTATCCTGTCAGAGACAAGTCAAACTTGCATTCTTTAATAACCAAACTGTTTGGCTTCCTTATACATTCTATATCACTTACATGACTATTTTTCCTTTTCCAAAAACATATCTATGACATGTTTGAAAATCTCTTAAAAAGTATAAAATTACGTTTGAGGTATACAAATTATAACTATTAGTTTTTTAAAATCAGGTTAGGTATATATATATATATATATATGGTTTGCATAGTTTGCCTTAGTATGATATATATAGTCTCGTAGAAACAAAGATGAAAAAACTTTAATTCACCAGCTTGATGGGGGTATGGTTTCCTTACACGAACAGACATCCATAAGGAAACAATTTGTCAAACTAACCCTACTATTTAGTAATCCTGGTCAAACTGAAGAACATGTTAAGAACTTTAGGTTTGCAAAAGCTTGAAGATATGTATATTGACTTGCCTTGTATTAATGGAGGTACTAAAAAAAGTTAGTTGATGATTAACCAAGCAGAGGTTTGCTAATAAACTATTTACAAACTTCACACTTATAAACTTTTTTAAAGTTTTGGTTCACGAGTCATACCATCAATGAAAATGTGGGCGTGAATATGAAATTTTGGTACATCACTATCACTTTGGAAGAGAGTGCTTATTTATCATATATGGGTATGGGTGGCTAGAATTCTCATGAAGCAAGTTCAAGACTCATGGACTTTGAGCTGGCAATATAGGACAACACAAACCCGACCTTTAATTTCCCCGTTATTATCGTCCTCCTTGTTTGTAACTTCAACATTGTAGGTAACAATAAATATAAAAACATAATAAGGCCAAAATAAGCATGCAATTATAAGAACAACACAACTCACACACATTGCATCAAGTTAAGCACAGTTGAGAAGGAAAAAGGGTCTACCAAACAATTAGAACATCACAATATAAGAAATGACAATGATGAAAGATAACATTATTGAGGTGAGCCTTGGGAGGAGCCAAATATCCATGGCAGAAGGTGACTTTCAAGCAACACGCTGTGTCAAGAGACGAAGAAGAGAGGTTCCTGCAGCAGTTAGCAGTGGCGATGATAACCACCAGCAGCAGTTACCAAAAGAACATGTTGGTGAAAATTCTACAATCAACACAACAAAGAGAAGCTCAAAATTTCGTGGTGTTAGCAGGTGATATAAGAAGGAATTTCCTTATTCTATAGTTCAAAGAGCGCTAACTACTTTGGTCTTGAGTCTAATTTGCTAATCCAAATTAAACTGTAAACAGACATAGGTGGACTGGTCGGTATGAAGCTCACTTGTGGGACAAACTCTCTTGGAACATAACACAGAAGAAGAAAGGGAAGCAAGGTAGAGTTCCTCCTTTTGGTTTTAGCATCAACTGCTGCTCTATATATTTCTTTCCTTTCCCCATTCACTTGCTTTAGTATACTAACATGTTTTGATATCCATCCTTTTCATTTTGGAACTTGAACTGGAATTGGGATTGATTAACAGTTTACCTTGGTGAGTAGCTTAATGATTAGTGCCAAGATTTTGGTTCAATTATTCCTTCAATCAAGTATAAGTTGACAATAATTTATCTTTCAAATATCATAGGGGCTTATGATGAAGAAGAATCAGCTGCCAAAGCATATGATTTAGCCGCACTTAAGTATTGGGGAACTTCAACTTTCACCAATTTTCCAGTAAGATGATAGTAATTACCTATGAAATAACAGATTATATTTCGTTTAGGTGGCGATGGTCTAATGCTCCTTATACTTTCAACAGATATCTGATTACGAGAAAGAGATAGAAATAATGCAGACTATGACCAAAGAGGAGTATTTGGCCACTTTAAGGAGGTAAATACTTATGATTTTGTTCTCTAGGATATCTTGAGAAGGTGGAGGGAACTAACTGCAGTTTTATACTCTATAAGAGATAGAAATAGTGGTGTTTAAGTTGCAGCATAGATAAAGTTGTATATAGGTTTGGATACACTTCCTTGGTTACTCCGTCATGAAAAATTAACTTCTTGACTCTGGTTATTTTAAAATTGATTTTACAGAAAGAGCAGTGGCTTTTCAAGAGGTGTGTCGAAGTATAGGGGTGTTGCAAGGTGGATATTTCTGATCAATACGACACAAATTGACTTCTGAATTGTTGCTTGTGAAGATGAATCACTAATTCTTGGTGAATGTTTTGCAGGCACCACCACAACGGTAGATGGGAAGCAAGAATAGGAAGGGTTTTTGGAAACAAATATCTCTATCTCGGCACCTACAGTAAGTAAAATCTCCACAAGCCATTATGGTGTAGTCACAAATACACACAAAGAAAAGATATAGTTACGCTTCTTTCATTCGTTAGTCTCTGAATAGCATATATTGTTGACCAACATAGGCACCCAAGAGGAAGCGGCACGAGCTTATGACATAGCGGCCATTGAGTACAGAGGGATTCATGCTGTAACAAACTTTGATTTGAGCACTTACATAAAATGGTTAAAGCCCGAAGGAGGAAGCACCCCAGAAGCAAAACTCGAAACACTTGCAGTAGTAGAGCGTCAAAAGGTGGCATCCCCATCTAACTATGCTCTAACAGAAGAGTCAAAGTCTTCGGCCCTTCACAACAGTTTTTTCAGTCTAGATTCTCTGAATTCCCCAACAGGGCAAGAAAGTTTTGGAAATAAAACCAACCAATTCTCAAGCAATAAGTCATCTTCTCCCACTGCACTTGGCCTTCTTCTCCGTTCTTCGTTGTTTAGAGAATTAGTTGAAAAGAATTCAAATGTATCTGGAGATGAAACTGATGGGGAAATCACAAAGGATGAAGAGCCACCAATAGCTAGTGATGATGATCTTGGTGGAATCTTCTTTGACAGCATTGGTGATATCCCATTTGTCTGTGATCCCAGTAGATTCAACTTGGAATTGCAAGAAAGAGACCTGCACTCAATATTTTGAACATAGATTGTCTAGATTTTGCACTCAATTTGTCTTGACCTCAATTACTTCCAATTTTGGACATGAGAATAATGATAGTTGTCAGAAGAACAGGTTTGATAGAGGGAGAATATGTACATGGAAGCCGAAGTTAACAATATCCATAGAAAAAAGAAATCCAAACATGATGTTCCAAAAAAAAGGTTTTAAATCATGGTTTTGGTTGTTATTGCATAAGCCTTGCTGCAATACGTTATCAAGGTTAATGTAAATAATTAAATTGCATTAGTACATGATTTTCATTATATTGTGTAAATACTCAAGCCACTTGTAACATTAAAGGGAAGGAAGAGAGTCTTATTCATGCTTGAGTAAAGAATAAAAGTTGACAGAAAGCGGGGTTGTGCTTATTCATACTTTTTACATTAATTTGTTTTTCTACTCAGTTAAACTCTTGCTAATATCTTGTGTAAATAGTGAATTATCTATTTGGATGGTGATTCATATAGCAAAAAGTAGCAAATTAATGCATGATTAGTGAGTTTATAGGGAATTTTATAATTATTGATTGATTGAAATGATATATGTTATTTTTTTTACTATGAAAGACCATTATAGTATAATTGTTGATCAATGTCATTCCCTCATATATATATATATGAATGAATATTATTGAAAAGATGATAGATAGTCCTTAAAATCTTAAAGTTTTGTACTTCTTCTTGTGAAGTGGCTTTTATGTTAATAAACTTTGTAATATAATATTGGTACAATGTAGTCGATGGAGCAAACACAACACCAAGAACCAAAAGAAGCCAACCGCTAAACTGCATCAAACAATAAACACACTCTTGCCTTGCTACCTAAATGCAATTATAATAACTGATAAGAAAAGTACAAGAAATGAAAGACACAAATACAAGGGAAAGAGTGCCCATCAACACAAATTTATTGTTTCCGACTCAACAAACCCTTTTAAGCCAAGCAAATCTCTCATGATTGAAAGAGCTTCCCAATGTCAATCCTACAAGAAGTCCACCACCATACCCAATCAAAACCACTTTCCAGTTAAATTCAATAAAAAATCCTGAGTCTTGATCATCATCAGAGGTGGAACGTGGAGCAAATGGCGACCCTCCATCATCCTCACATTTATTGACAATTGGATTAACACACAAGTCTTGGTTACCCTCATATGAACTCTCTTGGAATGTAGCAAATTGCTTATTTTGAGGTATAGGACCTGAGAGGTTGTTAAAGGACACATTAAAGTGCGAAAGAAAGGTCAGTTCTTGCAACTTTAGGGGAATCTTCCCTGATAAACTATTGAGAGAAAGGTCCAAAGCTTCAAGTTTTGAAAGCTTCCCTAAGGAAGAAGGGATGTTGCCACTAAGCATGTTGTCTGAAAGGTTGAGCAAAACAAGACCTGTCAAGTCTCCCATAACATTTGGAATCTCCCCAGAGAATTTATTACTTGAAAGATTAATGACTATCAAGTTGTAAAACTCTTGGAGATTTTCATAAACCAAGGTCATCCCTTTGTTACACAGTGCAAATGAATATCTGTAAGAGCCATCCTTCAACACGCTGAAGCTTGCCAACAATTTATAATCATACACCGAATAATATTGATACTGCAATTGACTATCGTTTAAAGCTTTCATTGATTTCCAATTCTGGATTGTTTGTGAAGGCAAACTTCCAGACAACTGATTGTGAGAAAGATCAATGATATGCAGTTTGGGAAATGTGCATATTGTAGGGCACCTTATGGATCCATACAAATGATTATAACTCAAAGCAACAACTTTCAGCTCCGGAAGAGTTCCCAACCAACAGGGAAATGAATCATTAATTTGGTTATGGCCGACATCAATATCCTCTAGCTTTCTTATGTTTACCATTGCTCTTGGCAATTGACCCTGCAGATTGTTATAGCTTAAATCTATCATTCTTAGATCACTTGTTGTCGTATATGTCTCAGGAAGGGGGCCAGTCAATTTGTTTCCTTTTAGCACCAAAATTTGCAGTGGTTGACTGGAACTTCCCAAACATGAGGGAACTGTGCCGCTTAGGTTGTTAAATGATAAGTCAAGAAGCATAAGAGATTTCAAATTGCATATCTGTGGAGATATTTTTCCTATCAATGAGCTGTGGGAAACAATTAAACTCCGAAGACTTGTTTTTCTCCACATCCAGCTGGGGAATGAACTGACATTATTGTGTGGCATGTAAATGTATGATAGCTCAGCCAAGTCCCGGAGAAAATGTGGAAACTCATTCAAATTGCATGAACCCAAACCTAACCCCTGAATTTGTGAAAGGCTTGCATTGGATGGGTTTTTTCCACTAACTAACGACAATTTATTGAAACATAATCCAACAAAAAGGAGCCTTTTCAGCTTTAGAAACTTGTCCAGCTCTAATGCTCCCTCCAACTTATTATGGATCACAGAAAAAGTTTCTAGGTTCTCAAGTTTGAAGAGAGAGTTTGGAATTTCACCCTGAAGATTATTTTCTCCAAGATCCAAGGAAGCTAAATTAGTTAGGTTCATTATCCAAGATGGAAATTTTCCGCTTAAATTGTTTTGATATAGGGATAATACAGATAGTTGGGTGAGATTTGCGAAACAAAATGAAATCTCGTGACCAATATTTACAAATTCCAGGCGCAAATCATTTATTCCCGACAACTTACAAATCCATGAGATGGTTTCAGTAGTAAATTCATTATAACCAACTCTCAGGGTGCGTAATTTGGTAAGATTTTGCAAGGACGAAGAAGGGTCACCCTTGAATTTGTTGTGTCCAATATCTAGAAACGTAAGCTGCGTGAGGTTTCCAAATGAAGAAGGAATAGACCCTGAAAATTTGGAATATGATATTGATAACCAATTCAAAGAATTGAGATTTCCTATGGATGCTGGAAGTATACCGTAGAAACTTGTGGAATCAAGTTCTAACGATGTAATTTGTGCACTTGAATGAAAATCAGGAAATTTACCATTGAGGTTTGGGTTATTTCCCATATTCAAATATCTCAAGTTTGGAAGATGGAAGATTTCAGCTGGAAATTCTCCATATAGTTCACAATGGTAAAGAGAAACTTGTTGCAAAAATGTCAAATTTGTGAATATATCGGGTACAGAAGAAGAAATGGTTACATAATTAGCACGAAAAACTTCAAGATTAGTTGAGTTTTGAATTAACCTTCTCAGAGTAGATATTTTCAAACTCAAAAGATTGACTGGAACTACAGAATCAAATACACCACATAGATCAAGGGAAAGTAACTTGGACAGATGTGAAATTTCTTGTGGGATTTCACCAGAAAAATAGGTTTGAGAAAGGTTCAGATACCTTAAATGAGAAAGCTCACCAATCCTAGATGGGATTTGAGAGTAATTGAAGTGATTATCAGAAAGATCAAGGCTTTGAAGGTGTTTGAGGAGAAAGAGGCTACTGTTTGCATCCATTGTACCATAGATGCGGCTGCTACTAAGATCAATGCTAGTCACATGACCTGTGAGTTCTTCACATTCAATTCCATCCCATGAGCAGCAATCAGTGATTGCATTCCAAGAAGCCATTTTAGGATAACTGAAAGGATTAATAGAAGACTTACTGATAACAAACCTCTCCTTAAATTCCAACAAGGCACGACTTTCATGTTCATGGCATTTGGTAGGAGGAACGGAAAGAAGACCACTGGTAGTAACTAAGAGTGAAAAAAGTGAATAAAGGAAGAGAAAGTGAGTTGAGAGAGCAAAAGACCAATTCATTGTATCTTTTACTAATTTATAAGTTGAGGAGTTCTCATAAAAAGTGAGATGAAGTAGGTGCTTTATATACTAATTAATCTACTGTGTACGCAAAAAATATCTAATCACGTGCATTGTTTCGACAAGAGAATTTATATTACTAGTCTTATAATATGTTTGCTAATTTTCTCCCGTATAATGCAGGGCGTTGTTTCCACAAGAGAAAATTACGTAAAAGAGTTGTTTCCACAAGAGAAAATTACGTCAACGAGTTTAAGTTGACCCGTGCTTTGAAACATAAATTTCACTTTTCTTTTTCTTTAAATAAATAAGTCATGCTATTAAATATCATTTCACCTTCTTTATAAAAAACAATTTTACCTTTTTCTGAAAGAAAAAAAAAAGTAAAATCCTGTTATTTTTAATCTTATTTTTTTAATTTTTTCTAATAATAAATTAAATAAATTAATCATTTATAAATTAATAAAATTCAAATTTATAAATTAATAAAATTCAAATTCTAACTAGATAAATATAAAAATAAAAGTAAATTTTTAAAAAAAATTACAAAATACAGTCTTATTATCAAGCACGAATTCTTTATTTTAAAAAAAAAAATAAAACCGTGTTTGATAATATAATTTTTTTAATTTTTTTCTTTTTAAGAAAAAAAAGAAAAAAATCATACTTGATAACAAAATTTCTTTAATTATAAAAAAAAGTAGTGAACTCGTATTTGATAACATGACTTTAGTATATTTTTAGAAAAAAAAAATTAAAAACGATAAAGTTGTATCATAAAATATGATTTATATAAAATAAAGTTATGCTTTAAAATACGACTTGAAAAAAAAAATAAGTCAATTTAACATTTTTAGATAATTTTCGAATGAAAATGTCCTATCTCCATAAAAAAACCGAAAAATCGAAATCTTTTATTGTTCATGACTTAAAATTCATGAATCTTATTAGACCCCTGTTACGACTAGTTCATTTTTGTTAGTATATTTTGAAGTAATGATCAAAATTTATTAAATTAGAAATAAGTATGAAGCCTTGAATAGAAAAAAATGGTCTACAGAAACCAAGTTATATTCAAATCAGATAGTTATGCATAAGAAGTAAAAACTTAATTCAACAATAACGTTATGTATTGCAATTGATTAAGCACTTTTTAAAAATATTTATCTTCGTCATATAGAATAAATATTAAATGAAACAAGATAAAATAGTTACCAATTCAACAAAGTATTTTACACAAAAAGCTAAAAAGTCACCTACAAAGTCCACAAAGTATCTTTTATACCACAAAATTAAGATCACAAGTTTTAAACTAAAAATAAATAGATTCATAATATAAAAAAAGATATAAGGTAAAAATAAAGGGAAAAAAATGAAAAAAAAAAATCCGAAAATATAGTATAATCTTAAGCCAAATTCGAGTAAAATCAAAAGAAAGAGATTAAGGCACATAGATACATAGATCCAGCTAGCAAGTTTATTGCATAGAAATATTTACTGTAAAAGTCACAACATACAAATTGAATCTTAACATCTTTAAAACTGAACATATTTCAAACAAATTTGACTATAGAAATCTTCCTTCCATATTACAGAAGATCTTATCAGCATAAGATTAATTGTTTTTATCTCAATCTTCTGAACAGTGGCTGTCTTGTGTCTAGAAATGACAACTCAGATGGAGAATGCAGAAAGTAAACAAATTATCCCAACGAACATACAAGCTAAACGAGCAATCCGACTAAAATATGAAGACCACACTGTCATGAACTCTGGACTTCTGATTCTGAGCAACACATTCTGAAATCCACATTAAGTTCCTGATCTCCTGTTCCCTTAACCTCATATATGCGAAGAACACTGCATAATGAAACTGCAATATCGACAAAATAGAGCGGCTTACTAATGAAAAAAACAATTTAGCTATCGTTAAAATATTTAACTAATCCACTACAAAACTGTGGTTCACAGGAAGAGAGGGGAAGGAAGGGATTTTAATGGAGAAGAGAGGGGACGGAAAGGTGGATTTAGATTAGACATTCTATTTGGTTGAGAGGAGAGGAGCGAGCGGGAGTTTAGAGTAGGAGAAGGAAGGTAGCTTTTTTCTTGTTTGGCTCACGAGGAGAGGAAATGAATTTTAAAAATTAATTTTCGTTGAGCATGTTTGGACAAACTTCTCCATAAAGATTTCTAGAAGAGAAAAAATGAAATAAACTTCTTTATGGAAAAGTATGTCAAAATAGACCCTTTTGTATTTTATAATTTTGAATAAAAACATAAATTAGCCATTATACTTGAAATGTTTTAAATATCTTCCGTCCACTCTAAAGTCTATTTGGCGGAGAGAAAAAATATGAGGGATTTTGTTCCCCTCCCTTCTTAAAAAATAAATCAAACAGCAAAAGTTTATCTAAACCCTTCCCTCCACATTTACCGCCAACCAAACACTATGTGCATGAGACAAAACATTATGATACTCATAATTGTATATTAAACCTGTTGTTCGAACGCCAAGCAAAGCCTTTTCACCTCCTCCTCATAGAATGCTTTGTCAAGCATCTGACTCTCTCCATATGATAGCTTAGCAAAAATAGATTGATAGGGAGGATATTTTTCCATAACAGCACGAACCTACATGAGCAACCAGATAAAAAATTTAGGACACAAAAAGCATTATTAAAAGAAACCAGCCAGAAATATGTATACTAATGCTTTGAGGTTTGACCATTTCAGGATAGATTCCAACAGAAAAGGATAAAGAACTACTAAAATACACGAGCCACCAAGGAGACAATTGCAAATTACAAATGGAATAAAAAGCACTCAAATCATATACTCCTTGAAATAGAAGGTGCATAAAAGGAAAGCTTCACAATGACATCTCGAAAAACATATGCAAGTTCATAAAAAACTCGGACAGTTTCCCAACGTGCTTATGTTGTTAACCCATACAACAATGTTTAGATCAAAGACAACAAAAATCATTAAAAATATCAAATTACCAATACATCTTTTCGTAAAAACTACCAAAATCAGAACTAGCAGTACATTTCAATAACTTGGCTATCTATAAACACAAATCAACTACCCTGAGAAATACAATTTATCATGGCCTAAGAAAAGTACAAATTGAAGTATGCAAAACACCTTATACCTACCAATTTAACAACCTAAAACATCATGTCTTTATGTAAATCATACATACCTGATCAATGTCCTCACAGATAGCAAGTTCCTCATGACCATATGGGTATCTGTTTAAGTCAGTCATTACCAGAAGAATCATGCCAAAGCAGTATACAAACATTACTAATTCGAAGTATATATATATATATATATATATATATAGAGAGAGAGAGAGAGAGAGAGAGAGAGAGAGAGAGAGAGAGAGAGAGAGACAGACAGAGAGAGCTGAGGGTTAAGAGCTTACAGCAAACCAAAATTAGAGTACAATTTTCTACGGTCATCTCTGGTAAGCTCAGTACCAATGCTGCACAAAGTAAAAACCATAGAGGCCATTTATACAAGTATCCAGATAAACAAAAAAGCAATAGAAAATCTTTTTACTTTTCATATACCTATTTATGGTAATATTCACAGCCCTTCTATCAGCTTCAAAAGCTAGAAGGTCAGACATTATCTCAGCTGTGGCACCACCAAGTTTCTGCTTAGGAATAACATTATAATTGATGAAAATCATAGAAAAAGAAAAAAATGTGACAAGAGAGTACATATATATAGTCGATAACAAAGAGCCTCAGACCCTTCACCTGACAAAATCTGTAGAAGTCTTCAAGGTATGCCTTGTAAAGAGTGTTCCTCATTATTTCTATGTTCATATCATCCAAGTCCTAGAGACATAAAGAATATAACAGTAATATATCATACCAGCAGAAGTCGAATTTCAGACAACTATCATGAGCATATATCTAACAAATAAACTAGAACAACAGAAAGATATAACTTTACATAAACTATAAAGCAAGAAAGTATAGATGCCAATATTCGATCCAACATATTACCCAGAAAAAGATTGTGTGGGAAATTAGTCCTCATTAGGGAACCAACAACTTGTTGCCATTAGATTCTCAATATTTTTGTACGATTCCATAGCAGATTCTTCTAAATCCTTATTATCACAATCTATTGGATATACATTAGGAGATGCAGATATAGATTATTTGCAGTTTCTGCAATAGTACTAACTACTAAAATCCTTTAACACATCGAACATATCAATTAAACAAAATACAAGGAGATAAATAGGAAAAATGGTTAACCTCTGATGTAATGCACTCAGAGAAGTACGGAGCTAGAGGAGTGTCAACAAGAACCAGCCTGTAAAGCTCCCGCATATTCTGGGCAACAGCAAGAGTAGCAATACTGCAGAGTACGAACAGAAAGCAGAAGAAAACTTAAAAGTCTGACTGCTTACAGTCAATGTATTGAAAACTGCATAGAATTTACTTACCTGTCGAACATGCCAAGTGGATGGCATTTTTCTAGTAACTCTTGAACATCTCTCTCATGCAAGGTGCCGGTAACAATCAAAATAACATTGTCTATCATGTGACCATATCTGTGAGAAGAAAACAGAAAGTATATCAGTTTCAGCTTTTCCCTTTTTTTTTTTTTGTGGAATGATAACAGTAAATTTGGATCAAAATAAAAGGGCTGCACACATCAGCCAGAACGAATTGTGATTTGAATTCAACATTTACACAAGGAGACAGAGCTAGTGCCCATACCAGTAGGCTCACTTGCTAACAAGTAACAATTACAGCACCTAAGACTACTTGAGTGTTTAAAATTTTAGTCTCATTTAGCAACCTACATAGTATCCACAATATAAAGATGACATTGACAGAGTATATCCGTAAATACTAAAAAGAGACCAAACAGAAAAGGCAAGATCACATACGTGATATACTCTAAAAAGGTTGATAAGGGTTCTGTGGCTTGGCATAGCATATTCTTGTAATCATCAACCAGCTTAAGAGTACACTTCTCCACAATCGTGGTGGTATGCAATGGAGAAGGTTCTGCAATAGTAACTCATCAGCCGTCAGCATAGACCAATAATCAAAATTATATCTTGTCAACCATTAAACAACATTGTGCTGATACAAAAGCAACAGAATCTATAATTTTTTTTAACTCAATAATTAAATAATTTATTTACACAGGAAGCTACAGAATAACAAAAAAGAATTTCTTTGAAAGCCTCATTCAAATTCAATTCCAAAAGAAACTAATTGAACATAACCCATACTAATAACAGTCAACTTTAAACAACGGTTAACTTCAGGAAACATATAACACAGGAAATAAACAAGATAACACTTTTTTTGTTTCCCGCAAGTATCCTCCTTTCATAGAAGGAAATCCTACTCAAGACACAATCGGGCACTAAATATAACACCTCTCGAATTCTCTCTCATTCGAGGCAGTCAATGTGACATCTCTCCAAACAAGGATTTGGACCTCCGCTTACCATGATACGAGGATTAGCCCCTCTGCTAAACCCAACCGCATTGGAGGATCATACCGAGGTTCACAACATGAATATAATCACAAAGTAACACCAATGAAAAATTAAACGGAAAACCTAGATCACACGCATTTCTGAATCTCCAAGTACTTGATTCGGTTACACTACATAACAGCTTCTGAAAAAATTGAGAATCGTTCCTTATCACATATGCACTTCAAATCCACACACGAGTCGAACAAAGTTGACGCCATATTGTAAAAGCATTCACTTTCAGGAAACAGAGACGAGACTCTCAAAACGGACACACGATAATCACAAGCACAATAATACCACGAAAAAGGATCCTGGTTTTCATCTTCGAAAATAATACAGTCTGATTACTAATAATTATCAAATAAATGAAATAATAATTAATGATAAATTGAGATTAGTGATGGAGGAGGGAGAGCGTGAATTGGAGAGAACGCACCATTTTGGAGGTAAGGGCCGTACTCGGTGGCAGAGAGGTGCATCTTGATGTCATCAAGGGTTTCGCATTGGCAGAGGTTGTTGTAATCAGCGGTGGTGAGGAGGCCGGAGCGGTGGCCGCGGACGATGGCCTCGAGGAAGCCACCGTGGATGTTGAAAGTGAGAGCTTCGAATCCGTACATTTGGGATCGGATCTACTGCAAGTCGCGGGTCGCGGATCTCGAATTGGTTGAAGGAAAGGGAACCAGAAAAAATGATGAGAAGCTCCTCCTTCGGGAAATTTCTGCACGGAGATGAATGAATAATGATTCTGAGCAATACAAACAAATCGTATTCTCTTTTTTAATTTATTTAATTAATTTTTTCGTGACGTATTTAATTAATGGTTTTAGCAGTGTGTTTTGCATTTTTACTATCCTTGAAAAAATAGATTGTGAAAAGTTACAGGTACATCTTTCCCCTTCTATTTTTTTAGAATTTAATTAATTCTATAAATGTATTGATAGGTATGAGGTAGGTATAAAGATAATAAATTCTCCCACAAAATTTAATAAAATACTATATAATAATATAATATATAAAATAGTGTTAATTAAAAAGTAAAATAATACAAATAAATTCATTTTATTTATAAGAATATAAACACTGTATTTATTTCAACATATGTTATATGTGAAGAAAAAAAAAACACATTTAAGTATGAGAAAAGGGTCACAGTGCATGAAAGGAGAGACTTGTAGGGAAAATCATTTGATGAATATGGTTTTTTCTTTTTATCTTTAAAATTGTATGCGATTTTTCTGTTGTCAAAGATATTTATGGTCATTATTCACATCAACTATCACTACTTGTTGTCTTGTATAGTTATCACTATTCATTAATATATAACATGTGTCAGCAGGGTATTTATTAATATATAACATGGTGTAGAAAAATAATTGTTATTATTTTAAACTTTTTTTTTCTTAAAGTTCTATTATTTAACTATTAAGAAGGATATATAAAAACAAAATAAATAAAAGATATAAATTAATACTGAAATCATTTTTAAAAAAATAAGAATATTAAAGTGAACAATACATACATAAATTCTCAGTATTTTTAAAATAAGATACCATAAACTACTTCATTGATTATGTATACGTATTGTTTTCTTTAATAATAATATTAAATCAACGTTTGAAAACAAGAAATATACTAAAAGTAAAGTAATTTTTAACAAAATAAAATAAAATAAACACAAATTACATTCACATACTGTATTTGTTGTGACAATGAACTTTTAATTGATGAAAAAAAAAAACTGTCTTCTTCTTGTGTTTTCTGAAAAGAAAAACAGAGGAAGCAGAAGTACAAGCACAATGGACACTGCTACTGCAACCTTATCCCTGTGCCAATGGCCTATTTTTTCTTCTTTTCCTCCTTCTTCATTGCGTATGCATGTGAGAGTTTCATGCACAATCCCTCACCTGTCATCATCCGCAGTTGACAAAACTCTCATCCAGATCAACAATTCTGGTATCATAGCTTGCCTCAGGGCTAACAGGTCCCTTTTTCTTCTCTGTTTCTATCTTTTTATTATTTTTATGGGATAGGTTTAACAAAATGTTAGGGGTCTCTCTTTTTTTTTAATCAATGTTTTATTTTCTTATTCTTCTCTATAGTTTGTCTTTGGTGGGGATAACTTGGGCAACATCTTCTGGGAGTTTGCAAACTGCTATAAAAAAAAGTATGCTTTTTAGATGCTTCCAAGCAGAAGGGGGCTTGCCACTCTAATTTTTTGTTGGGAAAATTGTTTCTCTGAACAGAACTTTGTTAATGATGAAAAAGGAGAAAACTTTGTTTCTTAGATTTTAAGGATAGGGATGGGTGGTTATAATTTTGGTGGTGTAAAACATATGTGGTAGGGATGGCCTACTTGTCATAGATGAAGTTTGGGGCATATGGTGTCTATGAATAGTGGCTTGTTACCATAAACTAAGTTCAATAATTAAGTGACAAAGTTGAAAGAGGATTTTGTTACTAAATATATGTAGAGGATAAAAAATGTATTCTTTTTATACTTCCTTTTTCTTTTGCACCATTTTGCTGAGTAGGGTTAATTTTACTGAATGTATTATGTTCTGTGACTGAATTCAATTTTTTGTGCGCTAGTACTAGGCTGGTTCTCCCTATGCTCAACCATAGTGAATTGTATTAGGTGCCTGTTTATGCTGGCTTACCTTTTATTTTGCACCTTTGTATAGTGCAGAAGTGGCCATGAAAGCTGCAAATGCTGCAATAGCAGGTGGAGTTTCTGTTGTAAGTTTACTTCTGACGTTCTTTTATTTTGTGTTGTCAATTTAATTTTAACAAAGAAAACTCAGAGGACATTTACATGGATCTGTTTTTGTCTAATTTTGAAATTGATCCTACTAGTTGAATCAATTTAAATGCTTTTGGGCCATACAGAGGGAGAGTTACTCAAGCCTTGTGACATTTGAAAAGATGTGCACTTGACCATATTTGTTAATGATGTGTTTCTCATAATCTATTTTCTTTTTACATGTAGTTGGAGATTGTGGTGTCGACCCCAGGTGTGTTTGAGGTTGTTTACCTTAATTTTTCTACTTGCTCATTTGTTTTGTTCTTAGATTAAGAATTCATACGCTTCTAGTCTGTGTAGGTTCTACAGCAGCTTGTGAAGGAGCATCCTACAATGGCCCTTGGGGTATGCTTTCATCCTTAAACTTTCTATCTAGTTTCTCACATGGCATCTATGTTCTTTGTTTGTGTGTACACCACGTGAACCTGCCCAAAGTTAATGAATCTGGAGAACATGTCATTGTCATTGGATTCTCTCAGTCCATTGAATTTTAAGACTGTGTGTATATAGCATCATCACCCAATGGACATTCTGATTGACATGTAAGTGATGATTATCATCAAAAACTGCAAATCCTCACTCTAGGATTTTTTTTTCTTCTCTTTTTGAATTTTACTTAGCTATCAAACATAGAATAATTATTTAGTATGTGGATTATTTCTAACATAACCACAAAGTCTTGCAGAATTTTGGAAAAAAAATATAAAGTTGATACATTTGAAATTGTTCTAGTGTTGAATGTTTTATTCATGTGGATAAGTACCTCTCTATGAATCATCAGTTAAGAGGAATGTCCAACCTAGTCCTATCATCAGTTAAGAGGATGTTCAACCTATCTTCCAACATTTCTTCTAAAATCTAAGTGATATCACCAAAGTTTACCCAAAGTCTCGTCCAATATTTAGTCTTTTCTAGAATAGATCTCTCTTGGAATTGCACACAAAATTATTATAAAATGGGAGATTTTTAGTTGCTTCCTTGCTGGATATCACGAGCTTGTAAATGTATCCTATTGAATTCTTATGATTGTTTTAACATGATGATCAAGACTTTTATCATATACACTAAATTCCATGAAATCACACTTCTCTTCAACGGTTGTCTGAACTGAACAGATATTGCCCGTAGGTTGGAACTGTTCTCAGGATTGAGGATGCTAAAAATGCAATTAATGCCGGAGCCAAATTTTTATTGAGTCCTGCAACTGTCAAGGTTTGTAATTATATTAAATATGTTTACATGTCACATAATACCTGCTTGTGTGAATTTCAGAGTTTACTATTATTATTGATAACATAAGAACATAAAGAGAAGAAACAAGGGAAGGAGAAATAGAATATCTGATAATAACATATGGAAAAACCCTAAAAAATACAAGTCATAACAAGAATATAAATAGGACAATATATCAATA